>CM059431.1:107541502-107979002 GCA_030390025.1 Squalus acanthias
TGTTCTTTTGGGGCTGATTTCAATTCACAGATTTGACAGGTCTCCTGTCAAATCTATGAATGAAAGATGGTCTGCTGCCATTGGCTCTCCATGGCCCATGTGATCCCAGGGGTTGCATCGCACTAACTGCGCCCCTGGAACACGCAAGCACTGCGCGCCGGCACTTGGGAGAGGCCCGGGACCCGAAGTTCCCGTGGGCCCAAAACACAACGGCAGGCGCGGTGGGTAAGAGCGCGCGCGATCCTTACCCCCGCGGCAAGCCGGCCACGCGAATTTCTAGGCCATTATGTATTAAATTGGTAATATTTAAAGCTGGGCAATTTGGCTCACGCAGCTTAGCGTAACTCAACCTTAGTACCAGAGAAAAGGACAAACTGCTACATTGCAATCAGTCAGGTGACTATAAGTAAGTGCTATTGCTGAATTTAAAACTGGGTGAATCCTCCTATCTGGTAAGCTACTCTATTCAGCGATATTTCTATCCCCTGTGTAATTAAATGTCCCAGATAGTGTAGAGTCTTACTTCTGCGTGGTTTATAAGCTCAATTGAAAGGCTATCATTGTGCATTAAAAATAAGTTACTGAATTGACCTGCCTACCATTGACCCTATTTGGAGTCTTGAGTTTTCCCAAATACATTTCTTAAAATATACTGCTGTTATCTCATCTAAGTTGACTATACCCTTCTGAATGAAATACAGAGCGTCTTCTGCTAATCAATGAAGTCTCCACTTAGAGCAGTAAATCTTAATGGCCTCATTAATATTTAGCTGTTTCTAACTGTTTTCTAAGGGAAATAATGAGATCTTGCAAGCATTGGCATTTTTGTTGGAGTTGAAAATTAATAATTAATTCCTTTACAATAAAAACACTTTTTAAAAAATATTCCCGGTGATGTTGTCCATTTTCTCAGTATCGCATTATTATTCAAATGGGTCTAGCAAAATACAGCAGTAATAAAAATTACAATTATGTGTATGAGCAGTTAATAAAAATTGGTATGAAACTGCAGATCAGCTGCAACCCTTATATTGGTCTCATGCAGCCCTATAATTTCAAACGTATGGAACAAATTAACAATGAATTTCTTTTTTCCAAGAGTCCTCAGGGAGAATAATTTAAGGCCTAGAAATTGGTTTGCACTGGCCTGGAACTGGGCGCAGTGAGTGATTCCTGCAAGGGAACGGGTAGGCCTGATGCACACCTGATATTGGGGCTCGGGCCTCATTTAAAAGAGACATCTCGCCGGGGAGTCGCCGCTGAATTATGATTCGCTGCCATGCCAACAGCGGCCCTCAATCAGGACGGGGACGGGGGGGTGGGTGCGGAGAGGTGACTGGGAATGGGCAGAAGCGATGGGGAGAGAGCCGGGGGCGGGGGGTGCAATCGGGAGAGAGAGAGAAGCAATTAGGAGGTGGGGAGGAATGATTGGAAGAGGGGGTAAGCATATTGGGACAAGGACGGGAGCGATCAGCTGGCGGCAATCGGGAGAGAGCTGAGCGGGAGCCAGCAACAAACTTCAGCTCCACATTCATTTACGTATCTTTTAACAAACTTATCTTTTTGATGGCGGCCTCCAGTGGTTCCTTTAAGAAACGATTTCCTGAACATAGCCGTCTCAGTGCCATCTGTGTTCAGGGCAGACTTAGGCTGGAGTTTTGTGGAAGAAGGCGGTTTGGGGGCGGGGGGTCTCCGAGACGGTCTGGAAACCTGGGAGCCGGGTTTCCTGCAGGCCCTGCTGACTTTAACGGCAGGGCCTGATTTGCATGTGAGGCCTCGGTTTCCCGCCCGCAGCCAGCCAGATTGAGAGGCTGGCTGGCTGCGGGCAGGTAGGCCTTCGGCTGAACAGAGGGGGGTGGGAGGGTTCACATGAGGGCCAGCTGATAAATGGATCGGGGTGTGGGGGGTTAGAGGATTGGGGGTCAGATCGGGCTGGGCCATTAAATGGATCGGGACGGGTGGTGGTGTGGGAGAGAGGATCGGGGGTCAGGCAGACAATCCGGGGGGAGAGAGAATCAAGGGTCGGGCAGACGATCAGTGAGGGGGTAGAGGATCGGGGTGGGGGGGAGAGAGGATTGGGGGTCGGGCAGACGATTGAGGGGGAGAGAGAATCAAGAGTCGGGCAGACGATCGAAGGGGGGGGGGTAGAGGATCGGGCTGGGGGGGGAGAGAGGATTGGGGGTCGGGCAGACGATTGGGGGGGAGAGAGAATCAAGGGTCGGGCAGACGATCGAAGGGGTGGGTAGAGGATCGGGGTGGGGGGAGAGAGGATTGGGGGTCAGGCAGACGATTGAGGGGGAGAGAGAATCAAGGGTCGGGCAGACGATCAGTGAGGGGGTAGAGGATCGGGGTGGGGGGAGAGAGGATTGGGGGTCAGGCAGACGATTGAGGGGGAGAGAGAATCAAGGGTCGGGCAGACGATCAGTGAGGGGGTAGAGGATCGGGGTGGGGGGAGAGAGGATTGGGGGTCGGGCAGATGATTGGGGGGGAGAGAGAATTGTGGCCGGCCTGAGCATCATCGCTGGGGGCAGGGTGGGGGGAATGCCTGGGAAGGCAATATGAGGTCTCGTGAGGGGTTCCCCGATTGCGGGGGTGGGTTAGGCAGGGACCCTGGATCCAGGAGGTAGGTATAAAGCCACTTACCTCCTGGATCCAGCAATCCTCGCCTTGCTGCAATTGCCGAATTTCATGAATTGTGTGAAACCCGTCCACATGCAGTTAAAAACAAAATGGAGGTTAAAAAAAGAGGCTTCCAGCCTCATTACAATATTTAAATTGACGTTCCGTCCCCTAAAAGTGAGTTGGTCGCCCGCCCTGTCCCGCCTCCGTTAAAACCAGAAGTGAGCGGGTCGGAGGCAGGATCAGGTCGGGATTCCCATTTTTAACAATTTAACTACCCCCACGCTCCGAACCCACCCATTTTTTAAGGTTAAAATTCCCCCCTGATAGTGCAAAAATGGGCTGAAACAGGCATTATTAGCCACTTTATGAAAAGATTTTGGGTGTGGTCCCTGGATGCCTCTTTTTCTGCCTTTACCAATATGGTGGGTGGTGCACTTCCCACCCAGAATATGCGTTTGCATGCTGCTCAGCACATTGGACACTTCGGTGCCCACTTTGTGCCTGAAAAGTGTGTGCGGCGCCAACAAACTTCTAGGCCAAAGTACTTTCGTCAAGAGTGTCAGGGCAAGCCATTATAGAATCATAAAATCATACAACACAAAAGGAGACCATTCGGCCCATCATGCCTGTGCCGGCTCTAGGAACATAGGAACATAGAAACAGAAGTAGGCCATTCAGCCCCTCGAGCCTGTTCCGCCATTCAATGAGATCATGGCTGATCTGTGACCTAACTCCATAGACCCGCCTTTGTCCCATATCCCTTAATACCTTTGGTTAACAAAAAGTTATCAATCTCAGATTTAAAATTAACAATTGATCTAGCATCAATTGCCATTTGCGGAAGTGAGTTCCAAACTTCTACCACCCTTTGTGTGTAGAAGTATTTCCTAACTTCACTCCTGAAATTTTTAGATTATGCCCCCTAGTCCTAGACTCCCCAACCAGCGGAAATAATTTTTCTCTATCTATCCTTTCTGTTCCCCTTAACATCTTGAAAACTTCAAACAAATCATCCCCTTACCTTCTAAATTCCAGGGAATACAACCCTAGTTTGTGCAATCTCTCCTCATAATTTAACCCTTGGAGTCCAGGTATCATTCTGGTAAATCTACGCTGCACTCCCTCTCCCTCCAAGGCCAATATGCCCTTCTGAAAGAACTACCAATTGTCCCACTTCCCTGCTCTTTCCCCATAGCCCAGCAAATATTTCCTTTTTAAGTAAAGATCCAATTCCCTTTTGAAAGTTACTATTGAATCTGCTTCCACCACTCTTTCAGACAGTGCATTCTAGATCATAACAATTTGCTGCATAAAAAAAAAATCTTATTTCCCCCCCTGGATCTTTTGCCAATTATTTTAAATCCATATCCTCTCGTAACCAACCCTCCTGCCAGTGGAAACAGTTTAGAACTTCACACAAATATATTTCAAAAACTGTAAGTGGCATTCAGCACTCTGAGGAAATAATCTCCACTGTTTGAAGAATATTTAAATAGATATTTACTTTGACAATCAGGTGCAAAAAAGGAAAGAATGAAAATAAAGAAAGACCTGCATTTCATTAGTGCCTTTCACAGCCTCAGGATGTTCCAAAATGCTTAACAGCCATTGAAATACTTTTGAAGTGTAGTCACTGTTGTAATGTAAGAAAGGGGGCAGCCAATTTGAGCACAGCAAGGTCCCACAAACAGCAAGGTGATAATGACCAGATAATCTGTGGATTGAGGGAAAATATTGGCCAGGACACCAGGGAGAACACCCCTACTCTTCTTTGATATAGTGCCATGGGATCATTCACATCCACCTGAGAGGGCAGACAGGACCTCAGCTTATTATCTCATCTGAAAGACAGCACCTCTGACAGTGCAGCACTCCCTCAGTCTAGATTTTGTGCTCAAGCCTCTGGGCTGGGCTGTGAACCCACAACCTTCTGACTCAGAGGCAAGACTGGTACCCACTGAGCCACAGCTGAACACCTCATGAAACCCATGAGTACGAATAAAAGCAATTAACCGAGCAATGGTTAACTTATTTGTGCACCTAGAAACAAAGTGCGGCATCATGCACATCATAACTTCTGCATTAGTACTTTTACTCAATTTGAAGTACAAATAAAACTATATTGAAAATAGCATCATAGAAATGCACTCAGTGCTTCAGTATTCTAATTCTGTCACTGCTGTAGTGAAGGTCTACTGGAACCAAGGCAGTTGGGTTTGATAGAATGACAAAATATTTGCAAAACGGGCATTGAGATATTTTAACTGTTCAGCTTGTGGAAATAAAGACTGACAGCGAAAGATCCATGGACTTGTCTGTAACAAAATCAGCATGATGTCGTGCACATCAGAAACTCACGTCATTGACAACATTAAATATTTAGCTAAGATAGCGAACGGAGGGATGTCTACTCCATAATCTTTGCCAAAACCATTTAATTAAATTTGTACCACTTATGTGAATGTTATAACTAATAGATTTTTTCTTTAAAAATGTGTTATTCTGTAACTTCTGTGGAAGAGTGTATCGGGTTCAATTTGTCCTTGTGCTTTTCTGGACTTGCGTGATACATTCTGTTGTTCGTCTTGAGGGAGCATGAAATTGGCCTGAAAAAGAGGACTGGAGCATAGTTCATCTGTTCACACGCCAAAAAAATAAATAAACAAAGGCACAAATGGACCTTTTCGCTATATTTTATTATGATCTTGATTCGAATAACATAAATGAGGTCAAGCAGCAAATGGTTCTGCTGCGGTTGGGGTTAGAGCGCGTTGCTGGGGAAACCGGAGCTTTTCTGTGTCGCTGGCTGCGCCATACCTGACCTGGAAGTGCTTGATGCTGACCCTGGATGCCTGTTCAATTTCCAGGATTGAGATGTTTCATCGTGATAAGCTTAAGTCTTCACTAAAGAAAACAGATAGAATCACATGGGCATTATATTTATGAATTCGTTTCTGGCAAATCTTTCTTACTTGATTTCCTGATATGTGCTGGCAGCAGATGAAGATTTGGAAAATCTATACCAGTATGCAATGACATAAATTGTAACTCATCCTTGCATCACTTGCACATGACGTCACCAAGAGAAAATGATGCAGTTATCCTCCCTTCCCAAACAAAACAGTCTTGACCAACAATTATTTTCATGATGATGGCGACCCTTATTAAATGAAATGTTATTTATTGCATTTAATATGCAGAACGATAAAATAAAGATGATTGAATGACTCAAATTCCCCTCTTTACTCAGTACAGTGGAGTGACCCCTTGGCTCAGTGATAGCATTCCCAACTCTGAGTCAGAAGGTGAAGGGTTCAATGCCCACTCCAGATGGTCAGAGTGAGTGGAGACTAGAATATGGTCTCTAAATACTGGGTTAACAGCCAGCGGGGTACTCGTGTTCACATGAGTGAACACTGCCTCAGTGGTAACATTCCCCGAGACAGATGGGTTGAGTTTGAGCCCCACTCCAGACAGCCTCAGAAAGCAGAGACTGGAGTATATGTCCTGCATACTGGATTAAAGACCAGCGGCCGGGGGTTGGGGGGACTTGCGTCTGATGTGTGCATGTGGCCCTCCCATTGTAAAGGGTAAGTGGGGATCTGCAGCCCTGCTAGGAGAACGTACTCCAAAGATAAAAGCTCTGAGGAAAGCAATAGAAAACCACCTCTGCTAGTCTGCCCCAGTATGTGGCTCAAGAATCTCATGTGTAAGACTTGAGTTATGACCTGCCCTAGGGCAGAAGAGATGGATGAGTCAGCTCAGTAATTAGCATACGTTATTTCATTCCATTGTACTACATATCTCAGCTCTACTATTTAAAATACAAAGATCCTTATGTATATTTAATTCATTCTTTGCAGAGTTGCTGATTGAGCTGTTTAGTGTGCCAAACGTGTCATTATCATTGAATTTACAGGTCATATCTGATTGGGTGGAATAGACCAAACTACAAAATTGTATGGTGCAAAATCACTACAACACAATCCCATTTCACATTGAGCCCAATGATATTTGAAAATCAGGCCTCTTTCATCTGAAATTCCCCATATGCTACCTTAGAGACTGTCCCCAGCCCAGTTTTAACAAGCTTGATCTGTCAAATAAGTGCCTAAGTCTCCAGCTTGATTTAAATAAATATTCACACCTTTTATTATTGAAGTTACAAAACTTCTTCGCATAAAAAACATCGGCAATCTTAACAAAAAAAGTACTCTCTTCTGAAGTGCACTCTGAATCCGATCTCAGTTCCGACAAAGTGCGTGCTACCATTTAAACTAATGCCTTTTCAAACATTTGCCACTGTGCTCAAACATTTCTTTTTTTACACCTACTGATTTATTAATGGTCCTTCAGTCACACATCCTGCATCTGACCTATGAAGAAGTCCACACTTAACACTGCCAAGGTCATTCCATTACATGCTTTCCCCTCTGGGCTTCTAGTGTATCTGCAGCGCTTGTTCCTGAAATCTGTGTTAAGCATGAGTGCAACATCTGAGTGGAGTTAGTCCCACTCCCCCGCTCTTTCCCCATATCCCTGCAATTTTTTTCTCCTTCTAATATTTATCCAATTCCCTTTTGAAGGCTGCTATTAGATCTGTATCCACCACCCTATCATATATCAGCTTAAAAAAAATAAACCTTGGATTTAACAAGCCAAAATTTGTCGCAGCCTAAAGTGACTAGAGTGTCAGCCTGTACTTTTTTCTTTCCCCATGCTAGTTTTGAGGTAAATATTTAATTTTTAATTGAAATTATTATATTGTATTCCCTTAAGTACAGAAGCTTAAGGGATGAAATAATTGAGGTGTTTAAGTGGTTGATAGGCAAGAGAGAGAGAAACTATTTCATAGAAACATAGAATCTAGGAGCAGGAGTAGGCCATTCGGCCCGTCGAGCCTGCTCCACCATTCAATACGATCATGGCTGATCATCCAAATCCAGTACCCTGTCCCTGCTTTAATCCCCACAGTACACATATCCCACCCGACCCCCGTAACCCCACGTATTTAATTCCCCCCTAACACTAAGGGTCAATTTATCATAGCCAAATCAACCTAACCCGCACATTTTTGGACTATGGGAGGAAACCGGAGCACCCGGAGGAAACCCACGCAGACACGGGGAGAATGTGCAAACTCCACACAGACAGTCACCCGAGTTCAGATTCGAACCCGGGTCTCTGGCGCTGTGAGGCACCAGTGCTAACCACTATGCCACCGTGTTGCCCACTTTTCCTCTGGTGGACGAGTCCAGAACAAAGGGGCATAACCTTAAAGTTAGAGCCAGGCCGTTCAAGGAATGTCAGGAAGCACTTCTTCACACAAAGGGTAGTGGAAATCTGGAACACTCTTCCCAAAAAAAGATGTTGAGGCTGGGGATCAATTGAAAATTTCAAAACTGAGATTGATAGATTTTTGTTAGGTAAGGGTATTAAGGGTTACGGAACCAAGGTGGATAGATGGAGTAAAGATACAGATCAGCAATAATCTAATTGACTGGCAGAACAGGCACGAGAGGCTGAATGGCCTCCTCCTGTTCCTATGTTCCTAATAGCCTTCCTTTCAAATTCTCCTGGCAGCATAATGGTGTATAGATATGAGATTTCTGTTTGAGATCATCTAAGAGGTAAATACAAATACAAGATTGGTGATAAGTATGTTGAAAGGGCTCATTACTGAGTGATGGGTATGAATCCATGCCATCTTGGCAGTCTACTGGTGGGTGCATGTCTGAAACAATGATGATCTAGTGGTGAATATGAGCCCAAGTGGTTAGCAACCTAATGCTGTATGATGTGTATGTTTCCAAGCCCCAGGCAATCTAAGAATATAAGAATTAGGAGCAGGAGTCGGCCATTTGGCCCTTCGAGCCTGCTCCGCCATTCAATAAGATCATGGCTGATCTTCTACCTCATCCCCACTTTCCTGAACTATCCCCATATCCCTTGATTCCCTTAATATACAAAAATCTATCGATCTCTGTCTTGAATATACTCAACGACTGAGCCTCCACAGCCCTCTGGGTTAGAGAATTCCAAAGATTCACCACCCTCTGAGTGAAGAAATTTCTCCTCATCTCAGTCCTAAATGGCCGACCCCTTATTCTGAGACTGTGACCCCTGGTTGTAGACTCCCCAGCCAGGGGAAACATCCTCCCTGCATCCACATTGTCAAGCCCTGTAAGAATTTTGTATGCCTCAATGAGATCACCTCTCATTCTTCTAAACTCTAGAGAATATAGGCCTAGTCTACTCAATCTCTCCTCATAGAATAATCCCCCCATCCCAGGAACCAGTTTGGTGAACCTTCGTTGCACTCCCTCTATGGCAAGTATATCCTTCCTTAGGTAACAAGACCAAAACTGTACACAATATGCCAAGTGTGGTCTCACCAGGGCACTATATAATTGCAGTAAGATGTCTTTACTCTTATATTCAAATCCTCTTGTAATAAAGGCCAACATACCATTTGCTTTCCTAATTGCTTGCTGTAGCTACATGTTAACTTTCAGTGATTCGTGTACAAGGACACCAAGGTCCCTCTGAACACTAACATTTCCCAATCTCTCACCATTTAAAAAATATTCTGCTTTTCTATTTTTCCTAACAAAGTGGATAACTTCACATTTCTCCACATTATATTCCATTTGCCATGTTCTTGCCCATTCACTTAACCTATCTATATCCCCTTGAAGCCTCCTTGCATCCATACCCAGCTTTGTATCATCAGCAAACTTGGATATATTGCATTTGATCCCCTCATCCAAATCATTGATATATATTGTGAATAGCTGAGGCCCAAGCACTGATCCTTGCGGTACCCCACTAGTTCCAGCCTGCCATCCCGAAAATGACCCATTTATTCCTACTCTTTGTTTTCTGTCCATTAATAACCTCTTGTGTGGCACCTTATCGAATGCCTTCTGAAAATCCAAATACACCACATCCAGTGGTTCCCCCTTATCTATTCTGCTAGTTACAACCTCAAAAAACTCTAATAGATTTGTCAAACACGATTTCCCTTTCAAAAATCCGTGTTGACTCTGCCCAATCCTATTATTATTTTCTAAGTGCCCTGTTACCACGTCCTTAATAATAGAGTCTAGCATTTTCCCTACTACTGATGTCAGGCTAACTGGTCTGTAGTTCCCTGTTTTCTCTCTCCCTCCTTTCTTAAATAGTGGGGTTACATTTGCTACCTTCCAATCCACAGGAACTGTTCTAGAATCTATGGAATTTTGGAAAGCGACAGCTAATGCATCCACTATCTCTATAGCCACCTCTTTCAAAACCCTAGGATGTAGGCCATCAGGTCCAGGGGATTTATTGGATTTCAGTCCCATTAATTTCTCCAGTACTACTTTTTCACTAATACTAATTTCTTTCAGTTCCTCATTCTCGCTAGACCCTTGGTTCTCCACTATTTCCGGGAAGTTTTTTGCGTCTTCTTCCTTGAAGACAGACACAAAGGGGGGAATTTTCCCAGCCCTGGGGAGGCGGGTATGGAGGCGGGACTGCTGGGAAAATGGCAGAAACTGGGAGCGGGTACCGAACCCGCTCCCAACCCGCCTCCGTGCCATCTTCCCGGGAGGCGGGTCCCCAACTAGCGCAGGGAACCGCCTCCTCGAGGTGGGAAGGGGATTAGAGCCAATTAACTGCCTGTTAGCAGGTAGTTAACAGGCAGTTTTGAGGCTTATCCCCATTTTGCCCCTGTAAGTGCGGGCTTCCCGACTGCTGCGAATCTCACCAGGGTCAGCGAGGCGAGCAGTGGGTCTGCGGGGGTCGGAGGGTTCGAAACGTCCGCTGTGGAGGTGAGTGATGGGTGCAAGTGTGGAGAGGTAAGTATGAGAGGTGAATGTAAAGTGATAGAAAAAGTTTACTTACCTTTGCTTCTTCCTGCAGGCTTCAACCCTTGGGGATCCGGAGGTGCCTTATCTCAACGGCAGAAGAAGAAGAGATGACAGAATGGCTGCTGCATTCTCAGATGAGGAAAGAGGTTTTGGTGAGTCTTTATGCAAGGGCTCAACTTAGAACAGAGATTGTCAGTGTTTGACAGCTGACAATTCATGTGTCAAAAATTTTCGACAGATGCAACGTCTTACGCTGATGTCCTCTGTCACCGGCTTTCCCTTAATTGACCAGCGAAGTCCGGAGGGCGGGCATAACAAGGTCAATCAAGGGAAAATAGCGTGGGTTGGCCGGACGTTGTTGGGGGTGGGACTGAAACCCGACAACCAGCAGTCCCACCCCCAACGCGCCCCCATTGACAAAATCCAGCCCAAAGTATTTGTTTAATTTCTCAGCCATTTCCTTATTCCCCATTATAATTTCTCCTGTCTCAGCCTGTAAGGGACCCACAATTACTTTCGTTAATCCTTTCCTTTTTACATACCTATAGAAGCTTTTACAGTCTGTTTTTATGTCTCTCGCTAGTTTACTCTCATTCTATTTTCCATTTCTTTATCAATTTCTTGGCCCTCCTTTGCTGAATTCTAAAATCCTCCCAATCCTCAGGCTTACTACTCTTTTTGGCAGCATTATAAGCTGCTTCCTTTGATCTAATACTATCTTTAACTTCTTTTGTTAGCCATAGTTGGACCACTTTTCCTGTGGTGTTTTTGTGCCTTAAAGGAATGTATATTTGTTATAAATTATGTATTAATTCTTTAAATGCTAGCCATTGCTTGCCTACTGACATATCTTTTAATGTAGTTTCCCAATCCACCTTAGCCAACTCGCCCCGTCATACCTACGCAGTTTGCTTTGTTTAAATTTAAGACCCTAGTTTCGGATTTAACGAAGTCACTTTCAAACTCAATATAAAATTCTCTCATATTATGGTCACTCTTCCCTAAAGACCCCTTTACTACAAGGTAATTAATTAACCCTTTCTCGTTACACAATACTAGATCTAAAATAGCCTGTTCCCTAGTTGGTTCCTCAACATACTGATCTAGAAAACTATCTTGCATACATTCTATGAATTCGTCCTCCAAACTATTGCTGCAAATTTGGTTTGCCCATTCTATATGTAGATTAAAGTCCCCCATGATTATTGTATTATCTTGCTACATGCGCCTCTAATTTCCTGATTTATACTCTGCCCTACATTACAACTACTGTATGGGGGCCTATAAACAACTCCCACCGATGTTTTCTGCCCCTTGCTGTTTCTTAGCTCCACCCAAACTGATTCTACTTCTTGATTTTTGGAGCTAAGATCCTTTCTCTCTACTGTCTTTATCCCATCCTTTATTTTCAGGGCTACACTTCCTCCTTTTCTATTTTGCCTATCCCTTCTAAAAGTTATGTATCCTGGAATATTTAGTTCCCAACCTTGGCCACTTTGCAACCACATCTCTGTTATGGCTATTAGATCAAACCTGTTAATTTCTATCTGCACTATTAATTCATCTATTTTGTTGCAAATGCTTCGCGCATTCAGATATAGTGCCTTTAGCTTTGACTTATTTCATTTTTTCCCTGATGTTACCTTAGTCACTGATGTCTTTGTTACTCTCTCTGTCTCCTCCTGACCCACTCTGCTTATTTTTACCCAATACTGCTCTAGAGCCTTGACATGTCTCTCACTGCTTTTAATTTTACTCTTTTCTGAATCCTCCCACCCCCACTTCATTAGTTTAAAACCCTGTCCACTGCCCTAGGTATTCGGTTCGCCAGGACACTGGTCCCAACCCGGTTTAAGTGGAGCCCATCCCAATGGAACAGCTCCCTCTTTCCCCAGTACTGGTGCCAGTGCCCCATGAACTGAAACCCCTTCCTCCCACACCACTCTTTAAACCTCTAATCTGTCTGTCCCTATGCCAATTTGCGCGTGGCTCAGGTAACAATCCAAAGGTTCTTACCTTTGAGGTTCTGCTTTTTAATTTGGATCCTAGCCCCTCAAACTCCCTCAGCAGAACCTCATTCCTAGTTCTACCGATGTTGTTGGTTCCTACGTGGACCACGACAACTGGATCCTCCCCCTCCCACTCTAAGTTCTTCTCCAGCCACGAGGAGATGCTTTAACCCGGGCACTAGGCAGGCAGCACAACCTTCGGAACTCTCAGTCGCGGCTGCAGAGAACAGTATCTATCCCCCTGACTATACTGTCTCCTACCACAACTACATGCCCTTTCACTCCCCCCACTTGAATGGCCTCCTGCATCTTGGTGCCATGGTCAGCCTGCTCATCCATCCTGCAGGCTTTTCCCTCATCCACACAGGCAGCAAGAACATCATACCTGTGCTGCACAAGTGTCCAAATCCCTAACAATCTAGTAATTTGGTATGTATCCAAATTTTTGATGATCTTTGATGCATTTTATGTTCCACTTAAGGCCAACTGGGGAATGCATCCCTGACAGGCCAGTGTTGGAATGTTCCTAATTTCCTGCCAAACACAGTTGAGTCTCCTTTCTGCTTGGGCGCAGGACTTCCCACTGCGTGCAATAAACCTTCAGCATTACAAATACGAACAGGAATGAAGTCTGGCATGGCGAAAGCCAAATTTGGTGCAATTGGTTGAACAACAACAACTTGCATTTATATAGCACCGTTAATGTAGTAACACATCCCCAAGATGCTTCACAGGAGTGTTATCAAACAAAATTTGACACCGAGCTACATAAGCAGATGTTAAAGAGGTAAAATTTAAAGAGCCTCTAAAAGGAGGAGAGGGAGGTAGAGAGGCGGAAAAGTTCAGGAAGGGAATTCCAGAGCTTAGGCCGAGACAACAGAAGGCACGTCCACCAATGGTGGAGCAATGAAAATCGGGGATGGGCAATAGGCCAGAATTGGAGGAGAACATAAGAACATAGGAAATAGGAGCAGGAATAGGCCACTTGGCCCCTTGAACCTGCTCCGCCACTTAATAAGATCATGGCTGATCTCGGGCTCAAAGCCACTTCCCCGCCCGCTCCCCATAACCCTTCACTCCCTTATCTTGCAAAAATCTGTCTATCTCCACCTTAAATGTATTTAATGACCCAGCCTCCACAGCTCTCTGGGGCAGAGAATTCCACAGATTTACAACCCTCTGAGAGAAGAAATTCCTCCTCATCTCAGTTCTAAATGGGCGACCCTTTATTCTAAAACAATGTCCCCGAGTTCTAGATTTCCCCACGAGGGGAAACATCCTCTCTGCATCTACCTTGTCGAGACCCCTCAGTATCTTATATGTTTCAATAAGATCACCTCTCATTCTTCTAAATTCCAATGAGTATAGGCCCAGCCTGCTCAACCTTTCCTCATAAGTCAACCATCTCATCTCTGGAATTAACCTAGTGAATCGTCTCTGAACTGTCTCCAATGCAAGTATATCCTTCCTTAAATAAGGAGACCAAAACTGTATGCAGTACTCAAGGTGTGGTCTCACCAATACCCTGTACAGTTGTAGCAAGACTTCCCTGCTTTTATACTCCAACCCCTTTGAAATAAAGGCCAGCATTCCATTTGCCTTTTTGATTCCTTGCTGTACCTGCATGCTAACTTTTTGTGTTTCATGCACAAGGACCCCCAGGTCCCTCTGAACTGTAGCATTTTGTAATCTCTCGCCATTTAAATAATAATTTGTTTTTTTATTTTTCCTGCCAAAGTGTATAACCTCGCACTTTCCCACATTATACTCCATCTGCCAAATGTTTGCCCACTCACTTAGCCTGTCTATATCCCTTTGCAGGTTCTTTGCGTCCTCTGCACAACTTGCTTTCCCACCCATCTTTGTATCATCAACAAACTTGGCTACATTACACTCGGTCCCTTCATCCAAGTCATTAATGTAGTGCAGAGATCTCAGAGTGTTGTAGGAGCTGGAGGAGGTTACAGAGATTAAAGGCAAAGTCATGGAGGGCGAATTTTCACGGTGGTTCTCCCATTCTAACTTTAGCAGCAAATCCTCAGAAACCCCAGAGAAAGAGCATAAAGCTGTTTACACCATTTCTCCGCTGAAGTAATGGTGGACGGTCGGGAGAAAACCTGTGGAAGTTCACTCCCCACTGTGCACACCTTTCTGTCACTGAGTTGTTGCTCTGATCAACGCTCAGAAATCTTCCGGGGAACGTGAATCTCCACAGATGTTCTCCCAATCGGCAGTCACATCTTCAGCGAAGATCTGTGGAAACCCCGGAGTAACACTGCAAGCGCATTTCTCCTGGGTTTCCCTGTAATTTTCCGCCAAGGTTCTGGTGGCGGATAAGAAGAACCCCCGCAGAAAATAAACCCTTTAGTTTTTAAAACTGTTTGAAGGGCATGAGCCTCTTTGAAGTGGAAGCGGCTAACTTAGCAGCCGCTTACACTAACAAATGTAACAGGGGTAGAATTGCCACCGGGGGATCCCTAAACAACAGCAGAAAATTGGTGGAAACCCAAAGAAATACCATGCATGGCCGTTTATGCCGGTTGTCCAGGGTTTCTGTGGATTTTCCACCAAAGTTACGGCAGCTAAGCAGGAGATTCACCACCGATGTGATTCAGAAACTGCTGCTTTAATGTGTACCAGCCAATCGTCTCTAACATATAAAAACAAAGTCACATCGCTGTGTGATATCAAACAACGTTGAAATTCACATAGCCAGTGTTTGTAGGGAACTGAATTGCTGGTTACACAGTTTACCTTGGAAAATCATAAAACAATTATCACATACAAAACCTTTGAAGTAGGTCATTTGCAATTTGACTAACTGGAGGATGTATGATGATAGATCAAAGTTTCCTCATTCACCCTTTCCCAGATGCCATTTTATGTATAAAAAAAACAAGCAGCAAATTTATTTTAGAGTTTAACCTTTACATTTTTTAGATTTCTTTCTAAATCTTGATCTTACAGCATTCGCCACTTCTCAAGGAACTCAATCTCCTGATATTTTTTTGCCTTTCAGATGTTGTGGGAAATTATGCTGTGATAGATATTCCTCACCTCGGTGGGTCCGGGGCGGGCGACGTCGGTGGCGGGTCCCGACCCCGCTGCTGGCTCCAGCCCGCTCTGGAAAATGAACTTACTTTAACGGGGCTTGTTAAGCCCGCCCCGCACGTTTCCTGGCCCAATTAGAAGGAGCGGGTCTGGTGACATCATTCATGACGCATCTTGAGGGACCATCTTAAAGGGACCATAGCCAACTTACTTTTGACATTTGTGCTGTCAGTGTTCTACAGCATTGAAGTGCTGCAAACACTGACAATGACTGCACAGAGGTGCACGGCTGCACCCAGGCTCTCCCCTGACTCCCTCCATGTGCTTATGGAGGGAGTCACAGCATACAGGGAGGTCCTCTTCCCTTTCCATGGGCAGAAGAGACCTCCCCAGGAGACCAACACAGCCTGGTTGCACATTGGACAGGAGGGCACAAGCAGGGATGTCATCAGGGGGACCAGGCTGCAGTGGCACAAACCTTTCAATGATCTCAGTAGATCATGAAACGTTAGTACAAAGCCACTCTCAACCTCATCCTGCTGTGCCTCTCAGCAGATCCCCATCACCCTGCCTTCCCTACCCTACTCCTGCACATCCTTACACCAACTTACCTTGCACCTCCACCCATCCCTCTCTATCTACATTATCACATCCCCATCTCACTAGCCACCCCTCACATTCACCCTAATCCTAGTGCCATCATACCAACTAACAACACACAAGGGTAGCCACTTGGGTGTTTTAGCCAATGTTCATGTAAAATTTCTGTTAATGTGCTGTCAAATATTGAAACCTTTATTTTCAACACTTTGTGTTCTTGGACAGATTTGTGTGCACCTTGGAAGTGTCTTAGTGAGTTGTAGTGAATGGTGAGTTGTAACGGTATCCCCCGCAATGGTGATGAGTGTGAAAGGAATGGCTTGGACATTGTAGGGATACTTTATGTTGTTGGTGTGGGGTGGTGCCAACCTGGCACATCATGTGGCAGCCAGGGTGTACAGCATCAAGTGAAGTATATCTGGCCATGTGTGAGGTCATCCTTGGCCTCACAGGCAGCAATGTGCTCGGGTGTTGATGCCCTCTGTTCTGTGGTCGGATTCTGAGGACCAAGGTTGGGCAGTATAAAGGGCACCCATATTGATGGAATAGATAGCAGGTGAAGTAGAGATGATAGAAGCATTCTGTCAATGGTGAGAGAATTCTTCCAATGAGGTGAGAGTGGATGCAGAGTGGAAAGTGGAAAGCCTGCAGAATCAGTGCTGGAAATGGACTGAGAAACAGGTTGTGGCTGAGGAAAGTGATGATCTGTCACGTGGGAGCGTTTACTGTACATTTGAAGCTGTCAAGAAATCAGCTGGAGCAATGGCCACTGAACTCCCGCCTCAGGTTGACAGCTGTGATCACCGAACAATGTGGTTCCCGTGGTCCTGCAGTTAAAGTCAAAAAGTAAGTTAAAAAAGTCTGTTAAGCATCTGTCAACTAGATGCTAGTGAGTTTAATTGGGTCCCCCGCCGCTGCTGGTTGGGTCTGCTCAGTGTTGACAGACCCGACATTGGGAAAGGTGCGTTGGAGCAGTTTGACAGCCGGTTTCCGACCCGCTGTAAAAAAAAACACTTTCCCACCTGACCCACCACCGATCCTGCCCGCTAACTCCCCGCAAAATCTCAGCCCCAGGTGATTGATCACAACCGTTCAAGATGTTCCAGTACCTCAGGCGTGGTTTTCCGATGCTTTTTCCGTTACCCTTCCCTCTCCACTCCCAGCTTACTCTTACAATCACACTGCTGACTATTTTTTTTCTCCCCACCAAACCCTCCCCCACCCCCACCCCCTACACCACTTCCTTTTGGTTCAGCAGCTTTTGATCCATATTATCTCCTGCTCTTCTTCCCCCTTTGCTTTATTAACAGCTGGAGGTTTAGCAGAGATTCTCCAATTGGATGGTACCATAGTCAAACACAGGTCTGCAGCCTGGCCGTCCCATCGTTTGAGTCATTGATGGCACTTTGAGAAGCTGCCAGGTAAATCCTGGCATAGCTGCACTGACAGTTCTTGACTGGTTGGGTGTCTGTATCATGGAGTTCCGTCTAAAGGGGACACCACTAAGGCAATCGATAGGACACATGCCTTCTAGTATTGGAATCTGGCAATCATTTTCCAATCACAGTGGTGACTCTTGCTCCCTATCAACATTGAGAAAATTAGCTGTCTAGCTTAAAGAACCTGAGCTACTCAGATAGGCACAAGGACCTTGGTCTATTTACTTTAGTGCAGCGTAGACTTAGAGGTGACCTGATAGAGGTCTATAAAATCATTAAAGGGCTGGATAGCATTCTATTGAGAGATTCTTCCAGTTTAGCAGATTCAGGAGGACCAGGGCACATGAGCTTAAACTATGTAAGAGTAGGAGTAGACTGGATGTTGGGCGTTTCTTCTTTTCCCAGAGAGTAGTGAGACTTGGAATACATTGCCGGTTGGTGTGGTGGGTGCTGACTCTCTGCATTGCCTTCAAGAGAGAGCTGGACCGGTTCCTGACTGGAGCAGTGATCACATCATAGAGAAGGTAACTGTTTTTACAGATAACACTTGGTCCATGTGATCCCCTGAACTGGTTTTGATTGCCTGAGGGGATTGGAGAGGAATTTTCCAGGGTATTTTTTCCCGTATTGGCACTGGATGTTTTGCTCTGGTTTTTTGCCTCTCCCAGGAGATTGCATGGCTGCCTGGTGTCCGGGGGGCCAATATTTATCCCTCAATCAACATCAGTAAAACAGATGATCTGGTCATTATCACATTGCTGTTTGTGGGAGCTTGCTGTGCGCAAATTGGCTGCTGTGTTTCCTACATTACAACAGTGACTACACTTCAAAAGTAATTCATTGGCTGTAAACTGCTTTAGGATGTCCTGAGGTCATGAAAGGAATGCAAGTTCTTTCTTTCTTTATTTCACTCAATATTTAGCACTCAAGGGTAGATTTTCTGATCCTGCCAGGAAGACTACTGGGACCGGATTGCATCATGCTGGTGGATCAGTTTATTATAATAGTTTCAATAGGCTCCCTGCATAGTTTGGGTTACACACAGTGGCCGGGGTGGGGTTGGGGGGTGGGGGGGGGGGGTGTGCGGGGCAGGGGCGAGGAAGGAGGGCATGCAGGAGATCTTCCAAAATTGCAGGTCTAGAAGGTGTTGCATCTCAAACTTAAGTGCTTGCATAGGGGGACAAATATTGCTGACATTTTCAAAAGTTTAAAGTGCAAGGTAAGACTATACAGTAACATGTACCAGATGGATAGTCCAAAATTCCATAGAGTGTTGCCTATCAACCTTTTCCAAATTTACCACTCACCCATGCCAAGTCCTCAAACAACATTACAGCTCTTTCATTGCATCACCTTTACCTCAGTAGGGCATACACAATATGAAAAACACAATTGTCACATTCACTGCTTTCAAGGGCTCACTCAGCAATCCAGTGTAACACAAACATGGATGATTTATTACCACCCAGGATAGGCTAAGATTGGCCACATGGCTGCTCAGGGTAGTTGGAAATCTGAAACTCTCTCTCCCAAAAGGCTGTGGATGCTGGGTCAGTTGCAATTTTCAGGACTGAGATCGACAGATTTTTATTAGATAAGTTTATCAAAGGATAAGGATCAAAGGCGGGTTTAAATGAGTTGAGATACAGATCAGCCATGATCTAATTGAATGGCAGTAAAAGCCTCCAGGGGCTGCCTGGCCTCCTCCTGTTCCTACTTCTAACAGTGGGCCCTTGTGCTTTAGGAAATGCAGCATTGCAGTGATATTGGACAGTCGTGTCATACTATTTTGCAGGAAAAGAGTTGAATGTGCTGGTCACGCTGACCTACATATCAGTCATAGAGTCATAACGGCACAGAAGGAGGCCATTCGTCCCATAGAGTCCGTGCCAGCTCTTTGTAGAGCAATCCAGTCAGTCCCACTCCCCCGCTCTATCCCCGTAGCCCTGCAAGTTTATTTCCTCCAAGTGCCTATCCAGTCTCCCCTTAAAAACACTGAGCGTCTCCGCTTCCACCACTTCCGTCGGCAGCGAGTTCCAGGTCCTCACCACTCGCTGCGTAAAAAGATTTTCCTCACGTCCCCCCTGTATCTCTTGCCCAAAACCTTAAATCTGTGTCCCCTAGTCCTTGTACCATCAACTAGTGGGAACAGCCTTTCCCCGTCTAGCCTATCCAAACCCGTCATAATCTTGTACACTTCGATCAAATCACCCCTCAACCTCCTTTGCTCTAATGAAAACAAATCCAGCTTCTGCAACCTGTTCTTGTAGCTATGATCCCTCATCCCCGGAACCATTCTGGTAAATCCCCTCTGCACCCTCTCAAGGGCCTTCACATCCTTCCTAAAGTCCACCAGCCTGATACTTGTGTGGACAACATATTAACTGAAGCTGCATTGTTAGACAGCAATGAGCAAGATGCATGATAGCTGAGGGCAGTGGGACCCTGCCAGCCACCAAGAGTGGCTTTCCTATGTTGCAACCAAGCTTCAGGCGTCCTTGCTGCCGATTGTTAATCTCTGCCACTGGCTCCCTGCTGATGTGGAGCAAACCGAGGTGATTTTTCTTGGTCATTGGCAGGTAGGCGTGCCAAGGTTTCTAGATATGGTCTGATACCTGCTGATCTCCCTGGCATGCTTTTTTATCATTTGTGTACCATGTCAACCGTGCAATCCTGTATGTGTGTCCCTGAAAAATAAATTGTGCCAAAAATACATATTATTAGTAAACATTTCAGAAATATAGAAAAAAATTTCTAATAACAATTTAATAGAGTCGTAAAAATGTACCATGTTTTATTGCAACAATAAAAAATATAAAAACCTGTGGCACTTAGAGAGCTCCTTCTCACAATGATTTTCCCACAGAGCCATTCAAAATGGGCCCCAATAGAAAATAAAACACAAACCCAGCATAAAAACTGCAAAATTGAGCGAGGCATTCATCCTAATACTTTTGCATCAAATCTGAGGCCTTATTTATTCAGGCCTAAATCTAGAAGGGCTAGGTTTTCATCTTTGCATCCCAGCTTAGAGCTTCAACACTTTGGGGGGGGGGAGGAGGCAAGGAATTTTAGCCTAAAAAAAGGGTGGGTTTAGAGCGTGGGGGTAGTTAAATTGTTATAAATGGGACTCCCGACCTGAACCTGCCTCTAACCCGCCCTCTTCCGGTTTTAACGGCGGCAAGACGGGGGCAGGAATGGGGTGGGCAGCCAACCCGCTTCCAGGAGGCGGGACGTCAATTTAAATATTACAAGCGTCTTTTTTAACTTCCATTTTGCTTTTAACTGCATGTGGACGAGTTTCACGCTATTTATAAAACCCGGCAGTTACAGCAAGGCGGGGATCCAGGAGGTAAGTGGGTTTATACCTACCTCCTGGATCCAGGGTCCCTGCCTAACCCAACCCCCCCCATGATCAGAGATCCCCTCACGAGGCATCCGATCACCCACCGCACCCCCCCCCCCCCCCCACCCAGGCCTCTCCACCACCCCCACACCTCAATCATCCGGCCCCAATCCTCTCTCCCCTCCACCCCCCCGATCGCGGCCCAATGCCCCCCCCCGCCCCCCCGCCCGCCCCCAATCCTTTTCACGGCCCGGACTGATCCCCGATCCCTGGCTGACACCCCCATCAGCCCCCCCCCCCCCCGATTCTTTTAACAGCATGGCCCGATCCCTCCCTCCCTCCTCTGTGCGGCCTAGTGCCGCAGGCCTACCTGCCCGCAGCCAGCCAGCCTTTCAATCTGGCTGGCTGCGGGAGGGAAACCGTTAAAGTCGGCAGGGCCTGCGGGAAACCCAGCCTCCTGGGTTTCCAGCCCACCTCGGAGACCTCCCGCCCCCAACCCGCCCTCCTCCTTAAAATCCAGCCCTGGGAGTGTCGATTGGGAATATGAGCACATGTTTCCTGAACCTGAATGATTTCACACTTGAAAGGCTTCGGTCCAATTTGAAGGTTATGCCTCTTGATCTGGATTCCCTTTCCTGAGGAAATACTTTCTCTGTATCTACTCTATCAGATCCTTTTATCATTTTGAACGCCTCAATTACATTACCCCTCAACCTTCTAAACTCAAGGAAATACAAACCGAGTTTATGCAACCCGTTCTCATAATTTAATCCATTAAACCCTGGTATCATTCTGATGCTGTACCGCCTCCAAGCCCAATAAGTCCTTCCTGAGGTGTGGTGCCCAAAACTGAACACAGTACTCCAGATGGGGTCTAACAACTGAAACGTAACTGCCTCCTCTTTGTATCGCAGCCCCCCTTGAGATGAAGGCCAATATTCCATTAGCCTATTTGATTAATTTTTGTACCTGAGCACTAGCTTTTAGCAGTTTGTGCACCTGGACATCCAAATCCCTTTGCTCCTCCACAGTTCCTAACACCTCACCATTCACACACAGCAGGGGCGCATAGATTTAAAGTAATTGGTAGAAGGGTTAGAGGAGAACTTTTTCACCCAGGAGGGTGGTGGGGATCTGGAACTCACTGCCTGAAAGGGTGGTAGCGGCAGAAACCCTCATCACATTTAAAAAGTACTTGGATATGCACTTGAAGTGCCGTAACCTCCAGGGCTACGGACCAAGAGCTGGAAAGTGGGATTAGGCTGGGTGGCTCTTTTTCGGCCGGCACAGACACGATGGGCCGAATGGCCTCCTTCTGTGCTGTAAATTTCTATGATTGTTTGATTCTATGATACAGCAAACACTCCACCCATTAGTACCTGAAAATTGCACGGAGGTCCTACAATTGGCGTAGGATCCCAATTTAAATACTGAAGTAGACTCCCGCCTGTTTTAGGTGGGAGCATTAGCTGCCTATTTCTCACCTGATGGCAGCACTGTTTTCCAGCCAGGGGGGGGGCAGACTGGCCATATGGGAGATTGCCCGAGTTCCCCCCATGAACGGTTGTGTAGCGCTGTACGAGAATCCCAAAGAATCTCACGTCATTTCGAGGGAGCCAGCCTTCCCCTGTTTCTAGTGTGAACGGGGCCGTTGAAAAATTGCCCCCATGCACTTCCTCTCAAAGGATATAGTAGATTGTAAAATCCCAGGTAAGGGTTGCAAAGCCTGCATTCACTGTTTTTGTGATTCTCCTTATGCTCATTGCGTAGCTGAAATCTTGGAACGCAAAATTGTACTTCAGGCCACTGGGATGATCTTGGAGAATTCTTTATTGCCTTTCCCTGGACCGACTGCTACTTTCACTCTTCTGTCTCTTTTCTGCGTAGCTGATATTTTTTCGAGCTACTACAGAATGTTTCATACATCAGGCTTGCTCTTCTGTCTCATCTGGCACTACATCTTCAGGCGTAGATGCACATCAATCATGCCTGTAGTGCTACTGTCCTCTTGTAAAACTTCTGTCCAATGCATCGGTCATCTTGACCAGTGGGAAGCATTCCAAGTGAACCTTATCTCTGCTTGTAACTTCAGTAAATCCAGATTTAGAGCTGTTAAGTGCCACTTTATTGAAACAGAAGTATTGATCATCATCCTGCTTGTTGGGGTGTGGTCATCTCTCTGAGTCATGCAGATCAGAAAGATTCCATGTTCCTGACCTGAGCTAAGTTACCCGATCTCAGTTGGGTCAACAGTCGGTGTGCTAGATGTTAGCTGAAGCACATCTAGGTTAGGGCAAGGAAAGCTGGCTAGTTTTCAACAACAACAACAACTTGTATTTATATAGCGCCTTTAATGTAGTAAAACATCCCAAGGCGCTGCACAGGAGTATTTTAAGACAAAAAATTTGAAACTCATCCACATAAGGATAAATTAGGGCAGGTGACCAAAAGCTTGGTCAAAGTGGTAGGTTTTAAGGAGCGTCTTAAAGGAGGAAAGAGAGGCGGAGAGGCTTAGGCAGGGAATTCCAGAGCTTAGGGCCCAGGCAACAGAAGGCACGGCCACCAATGGTTGAGCGATTATAATCAGGGATGCTCAAGAGGTCAAAATTAGAAGAGCGCAGATATCTCGGGGTGGGGGGGGGGGTGGAGGGGGTTGTGGGGCTGGAGGAGTTGTGGGGCTGGAGGAGATCACAGAGATAGGGAGGGGCGAGGCCATGGAGGGATTTGAAAACAAGGGTGAGAATTTTGATGAGAATTATTTCCTCCTAACTGCTATACAGGAAGTTCAGGCATGCAGATGCTGGGTGAAGATAGGTTTGGGCTTGAATCACACACAGAATCCCCACAGTGCAGATAGAGGCCATTTCGGCCCATCGAGCCTGCACCAACACATATCCCACCCTATCCCCGTAACCCCATGTATTTAATCCCCCTACCACTAAGGGTCAATTTATCATAGCCAAATCAACCTAACCCGCACATCTTTGGACTGTGGGAGGAAACCGGAGCACCCGGAGGAAACCCACGCAGACACGGGGAGAATGTGCAAACTCCACACAGACAATCACACCGAGGCCGGATTCGAACCCTGGGTTCCTGGCGCTGTGAGGCAACAGTGCTAACCACTATGCCACCGTGTTGCCATAAACATGAATGTGACACTCTCCATGGTCCATAGTGCTTGCTGGCACTCACTGCCATGGCTAACGCACAAATTATTGCTATTTGGGCAAGGTACTACAGGATGATTGATGCCGGTGAACTATACTTCAGTAAGGGAGTTAACACCTTTGGGAGAGGAGGGAAAGGTTGATAATTGGAGGAGAAAATTAGAGATTTTAAAAAAAGAACACAGAAAAGGATCATCAAGCGCTGTCTTCCTGTCCCTTCCTGCACGCACTCCTTCCGTTCCCTTGTTAAAGTTGTCTCTCCTAACTATTGTAAATCCTCCTTTCAAACCATCATCTGTCCAGATGGGCGAAATACTGCTGATGCTCGAAATCTGAAAGTAAACCAGAAAAATGCTGGAGATACTTGGCGGGTCAGGCAGCAGCTGTGGACAGAACAAACACATTTCAGTTTGCAAACTCTTCATCAGAACTGGAAGACATTACAGATACAAAAAGCATTTTAAAACCGAACAGGACAAGGGGTGGGGGAAGGGGGAAAAACACATACAGGAAAAGAAGTGTAATGAGCTGTAAAGTGCTCAGATTGAAAACAGGAGATGGTTAAATGGCAGAAGCGATGTTAGCATGAGGTATCGGGTTGCCGACCCTTCAGGATTGCCCTGGAGTCCCCAGAAATTAAAGATTAACCTCCTTGACCCTGCTACAAGCAAACAGGGAGATAGAAAACATATTTATTTTCATTTATGTTTGATCACTTTCAATTATTATTTCTAAAAATATTGGAGATGGGGGGTTAAAGGCTGTTTAACTGAAAGTCGACAATCATCCAATGGGTAATGAAGATTACTTTTGCTCTCCAATGGGCGCGGGAAGAGCGTGCGCCATTATGGTGGACATGTCAGGTGACCAATAGCGGAGTGTGGGGGCGGGATGGTTAGAGGCAGGAGGTCATGAAGCGGAATCTACAAGAGTTCATCCAACGAGAGTTGGCAACCCTAATGAGGCAATAGGGGGAACAATGAGAGAAATCAAAGAATAAAGAGACACAAGGTCAGGGACCTGAAACGTTGGGGGTGATTTTGCCAATGGAGGCGGGACTGCTGCTTGTCGGGTTTCAGTCCCACCTCCATTGACTTGTGGCCAACCCACGCTATTTTCCCTTGATTGACCTTGTTAAGTCCGCCCAGGAGGCTTAGCAGGCCAATTAAGGGAAAGCCGGTTACAGAGAACATCAGCGTATGACGTTTCATCTGTCAAAAATTTTTGAGAGATGAATTGTCATCATTTGACAGCTCTGTGAAGCTGTCAAACACTGACATCCTCTGTTGTTTGATGATTTCTTGTATTCAAGGCTCATCAAACCTCTTTTGTGAGCAGAAATTAGATGGCTGTTGCATCGGAAAATGCAGCAGCCATCTGTCATCTCTGCCGGTGAGATGCGAGAGTCTCCGCATCCCCTACTGTTGAAGCCTGCAGGAAGAAACAAAGGTAAGTAAACATTTTCTATCACTTTCCACTCACCTCACATACTCACCTCTCCACACTTGCGTCCATCACTTACCTCCACAGCGCACTTTTGTACCCCTCTCACCCCCGCAGACCCTCTGCTCGCCTCGGTGACCCTGGTGGGGTACCCGCCCCCAAATTCTGCCATTTTCCCAGCAGTCCCGCCTCCAAACCCGCCTCCCCAGGGCTGGCAAGATCGCGCCCATTAACTCTGTTTCTCACTCCATAGATGCTGCCTGGCCTGCTGCGTGTTTCCAGCATTTTCTGTTTTTACTTTAAACAAGAGACGTATATGAGATATAGAGGGCTGGATTTTGAATCTGGGGTCGGGTTGGGGTCGGGAATCACACATTCTGGCTTGTGAACCCGCCTCCATCGAGATGTGGCCAACCCACTGTATTTTCCCTTGATTGACCTTGTTGAGCCCGCCCAGTGGGCTCAGCAGGCCAATTAAGGGCCACCCGGCAACAGGTGACGTCACAGACTGACATTTCATCTGTCAAGAGCTTTTGACAGATGAAATATCAGCGTTTGACAGCTCTGTGAAGCTGTCAAACACTCACAATATGATTTCTAACTTCAGTCCTTCCTCTCAGGCTGAGTTAGAAATCATTCCAGCACAGAAAACAGAAGGCTGCAGGTTTTGACAGAACCACGGCTTTCCTGCTTTCTGTGCCGGTGAGATTTCTAACTCCCGAGAACTGAAGGGCTGACACCTGCAGGAGGAAGTTAAGGTAAGTAAAACTTTTCCCAACACTTAGCACTTACCTTACACACTTACCTTTGCACACATGCACCCATCACTCACCTGCCCACCGGACATATCGACCCCTCCAACCCCTGCAGACCCACGGCCCGCCCCGATAACTTGGTGTGGTTGCCACCTGTCGGGAAGCCCACACTTTTCTTTTTAAAATAGGGATTATGCAAAACATTGCCTGTTAACTACCTGTTAACAGGCAGTTAATTGTCACTAATCCCTTCCCGCCTCGGGGAGTCGGGTCTCAGAACAGGTCGGGTACCCGCCGCCAGAGAAACTGGCATAGAGGCGGGTTGGAGTCGGGATGGGGTCGGGACCCCCGAATCTGCAACTTTAACCCCCCCCCCCACCGCCTGCAAACCCGACTCCACGGGTCATTGAAAATCCAGCCCAGAGAGTGTGTCAATAGAGAAAAGGATGGGGATTAAGAAGCTGAAAGAAAAGCATGAAAAACTGGCAAAGCTGCGCTGGTTCCATTGGCCACGCTCCCAGCCTTTCAGCTGTTTACGCAGCCATTATATGTCTCCTATATTTCTTTGATTTCTCCCATTATGTGACGCCTCCTATTATCTCAGGCTATACCACTTCTGCCAGTTAACCATCTCCTGTTTTCCACTCGGCAGCTCCATTTATTTTAATGGCTCACCTAACTTCAGAGCAGAGTGCAAATATCCAGAGTAAAAATATCCAGAGCTACCCCACCTTGGGACACAGACTGCTGCAGACATAAGAACATAAGAACTAGGAGCAGGAGTCGGCCATACGGTCCCTCGAGCCTGCTCCGCCATTTAATGAGATCATGGCTGATCTTCGACCTCAACTCCACTTTCCTGCCCGATTCCCCATATCCCTTAATTCCTCTGGAGTCCAAAAATCTATCGATCTCAGCCTTGAATATACTCAATGACTGAGCATGCACCCAGGACCCAGTTGGCAGGATCTTTTCCTGGGATTTGCCCGCTCCCCTATCTAAAGTTCCAACCATAATAAAACTTTGGAGGCAATCTGGGACAAAGGAAGGTTCTTCCTTGTCAGTGTATTTACACAGACATTGGAGGGATTACTTTGCACAAGAACTATGCCCCCTTAAACTTTCCTTCTCCTTCAATAAGTACCATCCTTGACTCGGCTTATTTCCAGGATTCTCAGAAACCTTCTGAACTACGGGGGAAAAAAAAGTATCCTCATTTCCGTAGCTCCTTGGAGGGGGGAAAAAAATACTATTTTTTTTTTTGCTTCACAAATAAATCTAAATTCTTCAAATAAATTGTAGCACTTTCAATTTGAAGGAAGCGGCACTATGAAAAGAAAAGTGGCAACACTTAATTTATTTCACTGGTGATCAATTCCGGGTACTTTTCATCCATGACCTCCTGATCTGTGAGTCACCGGGTGTAGCCACTGCTGCACAGTGTGCATCTTCGATTTGCCGACTTTTATTAGACTAAGTAATACTAAGCATCTAATTGAGGATGAGTTTTGTTTACCTGCCCTTAGGCTACATTCACTGAACTTATCAATAATTCAAAAGTATTCACAAATATCTTTTACGGAACAGGCTGAAATAGAAAGCTACCCATAATTCCTATCACTGGTAGTCTAATCTCATTAGACAATGATAGCACCGTTAACTAGTTCTTAACCAAAGAGCCCAGTATTAAAATTGCTGTCGATGTACAACTGTTTACGGGCTGCTTTAGGAGGAAAACGTTAAAAAGGAATCTCCCAATGTTTTGTAAGAATTATAAAAAATATTAATAATAATTTGTCTGATTAAAATTGAAGCTCCGATGTATGGAAAATTCAATACGAAAGCTTAGTCTGCACGGATGAGAGAACATGATTGAAATGGTAGTGTTAGAGTGCCCCCTACAGGATAACATTTTATTTTTGGTTGCCGGAACAACTCAGAATTTCTGACATAAAAACAGAAAATGCTGGAAATGCTCAGCAGGTCAGGCAGCATCTGTGGTGAGAGAAACAGAGTTAACGGGGGGAGAAATTGGGAACGTTAGCGCCTCCCGGGGGGGGTGGGCACTAACGGGGCGCTAAGCGCTTACCGACCGGGCACAGCGAGATGATCGATTCCCGCTATATTTGGCGGGAGGTTTGCGGCAGCAGTATGGCGTTGCGCCCAGATCTCCTTCGCCCGCAGATCGTGACGTCATCGCCGTGCGCATCGCCCCAGCAGCGCCCCAGTCCCAAACTTCGGTTCCGCCTCCTGCTGCATGACACCGACAGCTGCAGGAAGCGTTCATCGGGAGGCCGGGCGTTTCAGGGGCGATACTTAAAGTCGAGGTAGCCGAGGTAAGTGAAAAAAGTTCTGAAATGCTCTTGCTTTTTTTTTTCGTTCTCTTCTCCAGCGCTTGATCAGCCCAGCACTCTGCTGCAGTGCATCGGGCTGATCGGGCCGGATCGCGGCTGCCGTCGGGGACCAGGTAAGTTTTGCCCTTGCAGAGCCTGCAGCGATGGCCCTTCCCTTTGAGGGAGGGAAGGAGCCTTCCAACGCGGCAGCGCTGCATGGCCCAGTGTGCTGTGCACCTACCGCCCCGCCTGCTGCCTGTGGAGCTCCAGGAAGGAAGTGGAACACTTGATTTAGCGCCCCACCTCCTTCCCAGAGCGCAAACCCCCCAATTTTTTTTAAAGTTGAAAATCATTAGCGCCTGGCACTAATTTTTCAACTTTTAAAAGTTAGCGCCCCAAACGGGGCTATGATGAATTTCTCCCCCCACGTTTCAGGTCGGTGACCTTTATGTCAGATTGGGTCATTGACCTGAAACGTTAACTCTGTTTCTCTCTCCACAGATGTTGCCTGACCTGCTGAGTATTTCCAGCATTTTCTGTTTTTATTTCAGATTTCCAGCATCCGCAGTATTTTGCTTTTGCATCAGAATTTCTGACGCTTGTGCACACACTATAGTGGTCACACTCCACTCTTTCAACAACAGACATACACAAACACACAGGTTGTGCATACATTTCTGAAAAAAATGTTTTGTAATGCAGCACCTTTCATTCGATACAGAAAAAGAACAACTTGCATTTCTATAGCCTCTTTCACGACCTCAGGATGTCCCAAAGCGCTTTACAGACAATGAGGTACTTTTTGAAGTGTCGTCACTTTTGTAATGTAGGAGACGTAGCAGCCAATTTACATTCAGCAAGCTCCCACAAACAGCAATGAGATAATGTTCAGATAATCTGTTCTTTAGTGATGTTGGTTGGAGGAGAAATATTAGGCCAGGACACCGGAGAGAACTCCCCTGCTCTTAGAAACATAGAAACTAGGAGCAGGAGTAGGCCATTCGGCCCGTCGAGCCTGCTCCACCATTCAATACGATCATGGCTGATCATCCAAATCCAGTACCCTGTCCCTGCTTTCTCACACAGAATCCCCACAGTACAGGTAGAGGCCATCTCGGCCCATCGAGCCTGCACCGACACATATCTCACCCTATCCCTGTAACCCCACGTATTTAATTCCCCCTAACATATCCCATCCTATCCCCGTAACCCCACATATTTAATCCCCCCCTAACACTAAGGGTCAATTTATCATAGCCAAATCAACCTAACCCGCACATTTTTGGACTGTGGGAGGAAACCGGAGCACCCGGAGGAAACCCACGCAGACACGGGGAGAATGTGCAAACTCCACACAGACAGTCACCCGAGGCCAGATTCGAACCCGGGTCCCTGGCGCTGTGAGGCACCAGTGCTAACCACTATGCCACCGTGTTGCCTTTCCTCAAGGGTGTGTATTAAAACTAAGCCCAATGTTGCTCCTTACATCATTGGTAGTGTATGGCTTTTATAGTCCAGGTATGATCGATTATCAGATGCTTTTATGGAAGTAGACCTATTGCTCACACTTGAATAATGTCCACTTGACGTACTAGAGGGTGCCTAGCATCCAAGGGACCTAACAAGGAAGTCAGCAGAGCAAGGAAGAGGGGAGACAATCGGCTCCATATGTATTCATGTTTAGACCACATTTCCAGGTAGGCACTTAAATTGATAAAAGTTAGATCTAAGTTTAAGCCAGTAGACTGCTGATAGGTTCAAGGAAGCTCATGACTTCCTAGGATAGATTTTACAATTGTTAAACTAGGTGTAATCAATTGCAAAAAATGAGCAGAGACCCACTACACTGGATTTAGATCGATTTAGCCAGTGGCTCAGTCGGTAGCACCCTCGCCTCTGAGTCAGAAGGTCATGGGTTCGAAGTACCCACTCCAGAGACTTGAGCACATGAAGTCCAGGCTGTCACTCCAGTGCAGTGCTGAGGGAGTGCTGCACTGTCGGAGGAGCTGTCTTTCGGATGAGACGTTAAACCGAGGCCCCGTCTGCCTTCTCAGGTGGACGTAAAAGATCCCATGGCCACTATTTCAAAGACGAGCAGGGGAGTTATCCCCAGTGTCCTGGCTGATATTTATCCTTCAATCAACAAAACAAAAACAGATTATCTGGTCATTATCACATTGCTGTTTGTGGGAGCTTGCTGTGCGCAAATTGGCTGCTGCATTTCCTACATTACAACAGTGACTACACTTGAAAAAGTACTTCATTGGCTGTAAAGCACTTTGGGATGTCCGGTGGCCATGAAAGGCACTCTATAAATGCAAGTCTTTCTTTTCGATCAAATTTTTTGCTGGGCTTTGTACTGGTGCTGAAGCATCCACTAATTTGCAGTTTAAACTATTTAAATTATGGCCTGATGACTTAATTTGGACACCCATGCAATTTCCCAGCATTTGTGCTGGTGTAGCACTCACCCATGGAGCCACCCACTTAAAATGGGCATCCAGAGCTAATACTTACAGAAGTGGATTTACGCTGCACTCAAGCATTTTAAGCTATTTCTCAACTTTGTGTTTTATTGTTTCATAGAGTCATAGAGTCATAGAGTTATACAGCACAGAAAGAGGCCCTTCGGCCCATCGTGTCCACGCCGGCCATCATTGTTTCCACTTAGCTAATTAGAATTCTTTGTGCTAAGTATTCTGAGACTGCCCTGGATTTTTTTGGGTACAGCATAAGAACATAAGAAATAGGAGCAGGAGTCGGCCATTTGGCCCTTCGAGCCTGCTCCGCCATTCAATAAGATCATGGCTGATCTTCTACCTCATCTCCACTTTCCTGAACTATCCCATATCTCTTGATTCCCTTATTATTCAAAAATCTATCGATCTCAGTCTTGAATATACTCAACGACTGAGCCTCCACAGCCCTCTGGGGTAGAGAATTCCAAAGATTCACCACCCTCTGAGTGAAGAAATTTCTCCTCATCTCAGTCCTAAATGGCCGACCCCTTATTCTGAGACTGTGACCCCTGGTTGTAGACTCCCCAGCCAGGGGAAACATCCTCCCTGCATATACCCAGTCAAGCCCTATAAGAATTTTGTATGCTTCAGTGAGATCACCTCTCATTCTTCTAAACTCTAGAGAATATAGGCCTAGTCTACTCAATCTCTCCTCAGAGGACAATCCCCCCATCCCAGAAACCAGTCTGGTGAACCTTCGTTGCACTCCGTCTATGGCAAGTATATCCTTCCTTAGGTAAGGAGACCAAAACTGTACACAATACTCTAGGTGTGGTCTCACCAGGGCCCTATATAATTGCAGTAAGACATCTTTACTCTTACACTCAAATCCTCTTGTAATAATATCTACAATATTTGGATAATGGGTTTCTCAATGGGAATTCCTCACAGTTTTTTGGAGGAAGAAGAGGAGGAGAAATGAATTGCCAACTAAGAAATTGTCAAAAGTTTCCTGAAAATCCAAGAATGTATTATCAACTGCATTTCCCCTGTTCATCATGTCAGTAATAGAAGAGTTTTGTTCCTCATCAAAATTAACATGGCCAAATCCTCTATAAGCTAGGGTGACATCGCTATGCCTCCAGCATATTTAACCTGAGAATAGATATCAGTCACCCATTTACATGGGTTGCTAGCAAATTACTTTTTTCCCCCTAACATGCTGGTTGTACCATTTTCCCTTCTACTTTTACCAAGAAATTAACACAAATATAATAGGAATGGTTGAATAATTCATTAATTATGCAACAGAATCAAAAACAACATTCAATTTGCTATAGAATGACAAGAGCACTCTTTCCATGCCGTTTTCTAATGCTATGCGATGTTGAATTTTTTTTTGCAAGAATAATTTAACAGCCCAGAGATTTGCATGGACATTGAATATTAGATTGTATACCCACTGGGATTATGGAATATGCTGCATTGATCAAATTATTTAGACAAGAAATGACTGAACTAAAAATATCTGCTACACATTGAGACATATGTAAATGGAAGACAATGCATAAAGGAATCAGTTCTACATGGAGTGACAGACGGAGCAACCTTTCTACATTCATGTGAATGGGGGCAGTCTTATAGAAGAATGTCTGAGTTTATTCAGACTTTAGCTTCGACCTTACATTTTGGAATTAGAATTTGTCTTGGAGCTTTGGTTTCAGAAAGCATCACATTCTAATCTTCCAAAGTTAGGGCGGATGTTAAAACCACAGTACCCAATTCAAAATGACATTGGTGTTTTCCTCTTCCTTGTTAGGCTCAGCAAAACTGCTCCATAAGAAGTCATTAACAATTTATGGGGTATGGTAGGATAGTGGTAATGTTACTGGACTAGTAATCCTGGACTAATGATCCAGAGACTAGGGTCGGGATTTTGTTCACCTCGGCAGGTCCGTGGCGGGCGACGTTGGTGGCGGGTCCCAGCCCCGCTGCTGGTTCCATCCCGCTGGCTAAAATGAATTTCCCTTGATAAGCCCACCCAGCGCGTTTCCCAGCCAATTAGAGGAAGCGGGTCTGGTGGCGTTACGCGTCATCAGCCGGTTTCCTTAAAGGGACCATGGCCAACTTTATTTTGACATTTGTGCTGTCAGTGTTAACAATTAACAATGCTAACAATGACTGCACAAAGGCACAGGGCTGCACCCAGGCTCTCCCATGACTCCCTCCATCTGCTTATGGAGGGAGTCACAGCACACCGAGGTGAGAGAGTATAAAGGGCACCCATGTTGATGGAATAGATGGCAGGTGAAGGAGAGATGACAGAAGCCACCTGTCAATGGTGAGAGAGGTTGCTCCAATGAGGTAGCACTGGATGGAGAATTTGCTACAAACACTTGCAACCTGCATAAAGCTCAATCTGTCTTCCAAATGCAGTAAGCAGCAGCTTCTGAGCTTGGAAAGTGAAGAGCTGTGAGATGGGAGCTTTTATAGCACATTTCAAGCTGTCAACTGATTCAATGGCCATTTATCTCCCGTCTTAGCTTAACAGACATGATACCCGAGCAGCGAGGACCCCGTGGGCAAGCACATAAAGTCAAAGGGTAAGCTAAAATGTATTCTTAATGATGTCTAAACAAGGTCATAATGAACTTAATTGGGTCCCCCGCTGCTGCGTGTTGGGTCTGCCCAACGCTGAAAGACCCGACATTGGGAAAGGCGCATGGCGGCGGGTTCACAGCGGGGTCCCGACCCGCTGTGGAAAAAAAAGCGCTTTCCCACCCGACCCGCCGCCGTTCCCACCCGCTGATCCCCCGGGAAATTCCAGCCATGAGTTCATAATCCCACCACAGCAGCTGGGGAATTTAAAGCTAGTGTCACTAATGGTGACCATGAAACTACCGGATTGTCGTAAAAACCCATCTCATTCACCAATGCACTTTAGGGGAGGAAATCTGCCATCCTTACCTATATCGGTCTGTGGGTCTGGCCTATATGTGACTCCAGACCACAGCAGTGTGGTTGACACTTAACTGCGCTCTGAAATGGCCCAGCAAGCCACTCAGTTGTACCAAAGAAGCATCATGGCAGTTAAAGAAGGCGGCTCACCACCACCTTCTCAAGGGCACTTAGGGATGGGCAATAATTGCTGGCCACATCCCTTGAACGAATCATTTAAAAAAATTTAACAAAATAACATTGAACAAAATAACAGAATTGTACCAGGGATGAGGAACTTCAGTTACGTGGTGAGACTAGAGAAGCTGGAATTGTTCTCCTTAGAGCGGAGAAGGCTAAGGGAAGATTTGATGGAGGTGTTCAAAATTATGAGGGGCTTCGATCGAGTTGATGGGGAAAAACTGTTTCCACTGGCAAGGGGGTCAGTAACCAAAGGACACAGATTTAAGATAATTGGCAAAAAATCCAGGGAGGAAATGAGGAGGACGTTTTTTACGCAGTGACTTGTTTTGATCTGGAATGGACTGCCTGAAAATGTTGTGGAATCAGATTCAATAGTAACTTCCAAAAGGGAACTGGATATATACTTGAAAAAGAGAAATTTACAGGGCTTTGGGCAAAGAGCAGGGGAGTGGGACTAATTGGAGAGCTCTTTCAAAGAGCCGGCACAGGCACGATGGGCCGAATGGTGCTGTATGGCTCTATGATTAGGCTGTCAGTCAGGAAGGATGTAATACTACAATAAGATTGCCTCCCACTCTTACTAGACTACTAATGATTGAATGAATGAATGAATGAATGAAGAACAATCAGAATACTGTCTCCCTCTTTCCACAAGACTATCAGGATGGATACAACAACACTATGAAGCCAAATAGCACCATCCCACGCATTTTTGTGTCACAGCATAATGTAAATGACATGTGCATGGCAAATTGAAAGGGCAGAATAAGTACAATTATTCAAATTACAGCAGAATTCATCATATCTTTTGTAGGACAATTTTTGGAATGATGCCAACAGAGTTTTGTCCTATGTGCTGTACCAGTCTTAGCCATGCACTTATTTCCACAAATGCTTTTAAAATGACATTAGTTTCTCTGAATATAGAATGTAGATTGCCACTAATTGCCTGTTTTGGCAGTCTCCCTACTAACACCGGCTGGATTCTCTTCCTTGAAAGAAAGAAAGACTTGCATTTATATAGCGCCTTTCACGACCACCGGATGTCCCACAGCGCTTTACAGCAAATGAAGTACTTTTGGAGTGTAGTCACTATTGTAATGTAGAAAAACGCTGCAGCCAATTTGCGCTCAGCAAGCTCCCACATGTGATAATGACCAGATAATCTGTTTTTGTGATGTTGATTGAGGGATAAATATTGGCCGGGACACCGGGGATAACTCCCCTGCTCTTCTTCAAAATAGTGCCATAGGATCCTTTACATCCACCTGAGAGAGCAGACGGGGCCTCGGGTTAACGTCTCATCCAAAAGACGGCACCTCGGTACTGCATTGGGAGTGTCAGCCTAGATTTTTGTGCTCACGTCTCTGGAGTGGGGCCTTGAACCCACAACCTTCTAACTCAGAGGCGAGAGTGCTGCCCACTGAGCCACACTTCACGGTGGGATGGGATTTCTACCCACTTCCCCAAGCCTGCCACTATTTCACCCATTTTCCTGGATCAGGAGTCATTTGCAATGGTTCTGTGTGTGTGTGGAGTGGGGTGGCGGGGGGGGGGGGGAGAATCGCCGCCACCAGGAGGGAGCACATCGCTGATAGGGACCAAAATCCCAGTGGCACTGCTGCCGCAGCATCAAAAGAGGCAGCCGATCGTTCAAAAAGGCAGTAGAGCCCCACGAAGAAGAGAATTTTATTTTTAGGCCCTGGCCAAGACTGAGGCCAAATACTGCCTTCTACCTGCATCAGGAGACTTTGTGGCCATTCCCATCGCTACTGCGGACCGATCACCGCCTTCCGCCAGCTATGAAATGTGAACAGGAGGAAAATGGATTGGGAACCCGAGCAGCAAATGTGGCGGCTGGGGAAAGGTCCCAGCAAGGGCAGGCAAAGAGACGAAGGGAGGCAGCGGTATTTTCTCAGCACTTTATGCCCAAATCCGCTCCCATTTGAAGCCGGAATTGCAGAGGAAAAATCTTGCCCGAAGTCTTGATAAACCGGTACCAATGTGGCAGCAGGTCGTTGTTTTACTACGAGCAGGAGTTCTCCTCCTGGACCCTCAAAAAAAAAATTCTGACTCGCTGCTGGCATTTTTGCCACCCACCATGCCCTCCCCCCCTCCCCAAGATCTGAAATGTTGACATGGAGCCCGGCAGTTTTCCACCTTCCTACAACCGGTGAGCTACAGCAGGGAGCCAGTCTGGCAGCTTTTAAATGAGGCCCAAAGCCAATTTTTTCTCAGGCCTCAGGCTGGCGTGGACCAACACACGAAGCAGTCGCTCCACGAGCTTCCCGCCCTCCCCCCCCTCCATTGTCAATGCTGAGGACATCTGAAATGAGATATTGAGAGATACCTGCACTGTGAAGCTTAATTCTACTTTCCATGATGTCTGAGTTAGCATCTCTTACCCATAATAAAACAGCTGTTAGGAAAGAAAGAAAAGAAAGACTTGCATTTATATAGCGCCTTTCACGACCACCGGACGTCTCAAAGCACTTTACAGCCAATGAAGTATTTTTGAAGTGGAGTCACTGTTGTAATGGAGCTGCCTCTAATCTATATTTGAGCACAAAAAGTAGCTAATGTTCTTGCAAAAGTGTACTAAAAAACATTACGACAATTGATCTTAATTTATAACACATAAATCACATAAGCTTGATTTCTGAGGCTGTATGACCTTAAGCATAATACTGAGGAGATGTTCTGAGAGAATGCTAGTGGGAGTACAACCTCACATGACGGTAGCCTTAAAATAAATGTAGATGACCGTGAATTCATCACTTTCAAAGTAAACTGTACGTTATTGTCAGATGACAAATGTTGTCTTCATTTTTGTTCATGTTTCACGTTTCATTGGAGAAAGTGAAATAGTGCGTAGCAATAATTGAGGTCAATAGGAAAAAAAGACCTTGACTGACAGAAATGACAATGATTGTATGGGATTGAAGAGAAGGACATTTTCCATTCTCTGCACCAATGTTGCCTGAAAGTTCCTCTCAGATTTATCACTATTAGGAAATAAATTTGCTTCAAATAACGGTGATGATATTGAGTCTGAGTCACATTCGACAGCAGCCAGGCACTTGATATGTGGGAAAGCCAGAAGGAGAAACAGACAAGATCTAGTTGCTCTGCGGCTGAAGGAGCATAGGATACTTCCACCAGGGACCCATGCTTGGGCTGTCTGAGAACGTAAATGTAGTAGAGAAGTTGTCAAGGAGCAGTAAATATTTCTTCGGCCTTCAACTTCAAATATAAATTTGTGAATTCAAAGTCAAATCTATCCACTTGTGGGGAAGATAAAAACTAGGGGCCATAAATATAAGATGGTCACCAATAAATCCAATCGGGAATTCTGGAGAAACTTCTTTACCCAGAGAGCGGTGAGAATGTGGAACTCGCTACCACAGGGAGTGGTTGAGGCGAATAGCATAGATGCATTTAAGGGGAAGCTAGATAAGCACATGAGGGAGAAAGGAATAGAAGGATATGCTGATAGGGTGAGATGAAGAGTGGTGGGAGGAGGCTCATGTGGAGCATAAACACCGGCATAGACCAGTTGGGCCGAATGGCCTGTTACTGTGGTGTACATTCTACGTAATCCTATGTAATCTAACATTCACTGCAAAGTCCCACAGTGGCGGGGGTGTCATGGCCCCCTCCCCTAGTGGCCCCGATACAAAGGGAGCTGTTTTTAAAAAAAAAAATCAAAATCCAGAGACCAATCTTCTGGTGTCCAGGCCACAATCTCGGCCTGAACCCCAGGTGACTCCCACAACCACCACTTGCTTGGTTGATATATATCCGCGCCGTAACTAAGACCGCCTATTTCCACCTCCGTAACATCGCCCGACTCCACCCCTACCTCAGCTCATCTGCTGCTGAAACCCTCATCTATGCCTTTGTTACCTCTAGACTTGACTATTCCAACGCACTCCTGGCTGGCCTCCCACGTTCTACCCTACGTAAACATGAGGTCATCCAAAACTCTGCTGCCCGTGTCCTAACATGCACCAGGTCCCGTTCGCCCCTGTGCTCGCTGGCCTACATTGGCTCCTGGTTAAGCAACGTCTCGATTTTAAAATTCTCATCCTTGTTTTCAAATCCCTCCATGGCCTCGCCCCTTCCTATCTCTGTAATCTCCTCCAGCCCCACAACCCCACCAAGATATCTGCGCTCCTCTAATTCTGGCCTCTTGAGCATCCCTGATTTTAATCCTTCAACCGTTGGTGGCCGTGCCTTCAGCTGCTGAGGCCCTAAGCTCTGGCATTCCCTCCCTAAACCTCTCCACCTCTCTCTCCTCCTTTAAGATGCTCCTTAAAACCTACCACTTTGGCCAAGCTTTTGGCCATCTGTCCTAATAGCTCCTTATGTGGCTCGGTGTCAAATTTTGTCTGATAACGCTCCTGTGAAGCGCCTTGGGATGTTTTACTGTGTTAAAGGCGCGATATAAATACAAGTTGTTGTTGTTGTTGATATATCTGGTCTCATCAAGCTTCACCTCATCTAGTCAATGAAGCACAACGACATCCCTTGTACAACCCGCCCAATTTTCCTTTCCGTTGACTTCAGTGATAAGGAAAATTGGACGGGGTAGGTAACGGGCGGCCGATCCACTACCCCACCCACAGGCACCCCCAACCCCCTCCCACCCATTTTAAACCCCATCAAAGTTGAATTTCACTCCCCTTTCCCCCAGTCACTTAAACACTTAACAAGACAGAAGAAAATTGGCATTGAGTGACAGTTGGATGTATGTGACCGACCTGATAACCTCAACACAGCACGAGAAATTATGTTATAAAGTTTGGAAGTGATCCCTCACTCCTCTATCTCTTGCTAATTGCTTCATTAAATAAAATGGTAAAAGAAAGAATATAGCACCTTTCACGACGTCCCAAAGCACTTGACAGCAAATGAAATACTTTTGAAGTGCAGTCACTGTTGTAATGTGGGGAACACGGCAGCCAATTTGCGCACAGCAAGCTCCCACAAACAGCAACGAGATAATGATCAGGTAATCTGTTTTAGTGATGTTGGTTGAGGGATAAATATTGGCCAGGACACCGGGGAGAACTCCCCTGCTCTTCTTCGAAATAGTGAAATGGGATCTTTTACGTCCACCCGAGAGGGCAGACGGGGCCTCGGTTTAACGTCTCATCCGAAAGACGGCACCTCCGCCAGTGCAGCACTCCCTCAGTGCTGCACTGGGAGTGTCACTCAGGCAGCATCTGTGGAGAGAGAAACCAGTTCTGATGAAAGGTCATCGACCTGAAACGTTAACTCTGTTTTTCTCTTCACAGGTGTACAAATACTGTATGACACACCAGCCTATTATTTTTCAAGGATTTCTAGGGGATGAACTTTTGAGGTGGATGTGAAAGGTGACATTGAATTGCTGATGGAGCTCAGAAAGTAATTCAAGATTATTTGGAGAAGAGACGGTATTCATTAATGTATGCTCCTTCTGATCTCTGTCAGAAAGAGGCGAAAGCTTTTTGGGTAGATGTTCAGTTTTAAGTTGGCCAAGATTTTGCCTGTTGCCATTGCCAGTGTACAAGTGACACAGGAAAGGATCTAAACATAAACTCCATTTGTCTTCAATATAAAAGCCTCAAGCTGATGTATAAATAAACATGGTGTCGGTCTTTATGCTGTTTTATGATCATCCAATAGATAGTGCAGCACCACCTGGTGCGTGTACGAGCAATAGCGATTAGAGTTTAGATGAGGGAGTTATTTATCCATGACAGATTTTCAGTCTATTTTTTCCTAGTTAGGAATGTGAAAAAAAAATCATGTCTCATAGCTGCTAGGTTTGTAGAGTTCTGAAATAAAACATTCGCTCCGCAGAAGATTTCCACTGCCTGCTAAAATGTGAAGTCTCTGAGGGTTGATACTCAAGTTAAATTTAACATGAAATATGAACTGTAGTGGCTTATTGAAGATTATTAAACAGACATCAGTTTTGTCTTTAACTACCCCAAATTGAATGTCCTTTCATTACTTCAACGCCTCTGACAGTGCAAACTGCAATTTCCCTGAGATGCATCTTTCATAGAATCATTACGGCAGAGAAGGAGGCCATTCAGCCCATCGTGTCTGTGCCGGCCAAAAAGAGAGCTGTCCAGCCCAATCCCACTTTCCAGCTCTTGGTCCGTAGCCCTGTAGGCTACGGCACTTCAAGTGCATAACCATGTACTTTTTAAATGTGATTAGGGTTTCTGCCTCTACCACCATTTCAGGCAGTGAGTTCCAGACCCCCACCACCCTCTGGGTGAAAAAAGTTCTCCTCAACGCTCCTCTAATCCTTCTACCAATTACTTTAAATCTATGCCCCCCTGGTTATTGACCCCTCTGCTAAGGGAAGTAGGTCCTTCCTATCCACTTTATCTAGGCCCCTCATAACTTTATATACCTCAATTAAGTCTCCTCTCAGTCTCCTCCATTCCAAAGGAAACAGCCCCAGCCCATCCAATCTTTCCTCATAGCTAAAATTCTCCAGTCCTGGCAACATCCGTGAAAATCTTCTCTGTACCCTCTCTAGTGCAATCACATGTTTCCTGGACTGTGGTGACCAGAACTGTATGAAGTACTCTAACTGTGGCCTAACTAGCATTTTATACAGTTCAAGCATAACCTCCCTGCTCTTATGTCTCAGCTAATAAAGGAAAGTATCCCATATGCCTTCTTAACCACTTTCCACTTAGCTTGACAGGAATCCATATTTGGGATGGATGTCCACATATCTGATAACATAATGAACATAGGAACAGGAGTAGGCCATTCAGCCCCTCAAGCCTGTTCCGCCATTCAATGAAATCATAGCTGATCTGTATCCTAACTCCATCTACTCGGCATGGCTCCATATCCCTTAATACCCTTGGTCTATCAAAAATCTATTGATCTCAGATATAAAATTATTAATTGAGCTAGCATCTACTGCACTTGGAGTCAAGAAGTGTTTACTAACTTCTCTCCTGAATGGCCTGGCTCTGATTTTGAGGTTATATCTCCTTGCTCTAGACTCCCCCACCAGCAGAACATGTTTTTCTCTCTATCTACCCTATCAATTCCTTTCAAAATCCTAAAAACCTCAATCAAATCACCCCAGAAGTCAGCACTGAGGGAGGGTGAGGTGGGAGTGGGGTGTGGGGGGACGGGCAGGGGGGACAGGCTACTCTGTGGCTGACAGCAGGCCACAGTACTTTAGTAGGACCAGGAGGACCATTCCTCCTTCTGGTCCAACGGAATTTCCCCCAAAAAATGTTCGAGGCCGTTTTGGGAGTGGCCTCCAAAGACCACCATTTAGCCTGCTCATTGCTAGTACAAATGGGCAGAGCGTGCTCAGTGGATGGTTTGCTCATTTGTACCTGAAAATTGCAAATGGGATCCTACAAGCAGCATGGGGGTCTTGATTTGCACATTCTTTGGGCAGGAATGCCGGGCACCTATTTACAGGCCCACCTGCAAAATTGCATCCGGCAGATTTTCGGCACCCAAGAGACAGCTGCTGTTGCCATTCCATTTTCAACTGACAGACGCCTCACAAACTGGGTGGTCGACAGTTGAAAATCACCCCCACCCCCCCCCCCGCCCCATAACATTTTTATGTTCATAGAATTACATAGAATTTTACAGCACAGGAACGGGCCATTTGGCCCAACTGGTCTGTGCCAATTTTTATGCTCCACATGAGCCTGCTCTACTTTATTTCATCTCACCCTATCAACATATCCTTCTCTTCCTTTCTCCCTCATGTACGTATCAAAGCTGGCATCCCTGAGGTCGAATGCTCTGCTCCGTGAGGTGTTGTGTGCAGCAGCTCAGTCTGGAGGTGGTGATGAAACTCAGCTCAATCCTGTCTGGCAAATTGGACTGTTAGACAATCTCGGGATTTGAATATCGAACCACAGGGGATGCAAAATGAGCTTAGTCAACATTATTTTTAAAAAAAAAACTATATTGCAGATTATAATATGCTTGAAAGCTTTGCCTCCTCGGAGCCAGTATTCTGTAGCTCTGCTGCCGGCTGGTGGTCTCGATGTTACTTTATTAACGTTGCGTGTAATCATCCGAGAGGCATGTTTCCAATTGCTTTCCACATTAAAGTTGGAGTCTCCCGCTACATTGAAAGGTGACGTGCGCGAACGGACCTGAATCTGAAGTAAAGCATCGCACCAGTTGCCCGTGCGGAGCGCAGTCTGTTTAATGCAGCGTAGCTGCGCCTTGGCAGTACTTACTGTCTACCTATAGAGTCAAGGTTGATTTGGATTTCAAACGAATTTTTATGTCTTGGATCAGTTCTTATACAGGCAGATTGTAGTAAAGTGGTTGCAATTATCTCCGAGGATGTACAGTGTCCTTTCTGCACCCCTTACTGCAGATTACACGTGCCCATTTACTCTGCTATAAAAGCTTCCCTGGGATTTCTTCAATTACTGCTCCCGGTGACATTCTAGCTGATTTTATTCACTAGACTGATTACACTAGAGTAGAGCAAGCCAGATTATCACTCTAAACTTCACAGTGGCACGTAAGAAATAAACTTACAGTCCCGGCAGTCGGTAAATAAGGGTTTTCTTCTTGGTTCAATTCAGATTACATAGAATTTACAGCACAGAAACAGGCCATTCGGCCCAACTAGCCCGTGCCGGTGTTTATGCTCCACACAATCCTCCTCCCACCCCTCTTCATCTCACCCTATCAGCATGTTCTAGAAATATAGAAAAAAATCATAGAAACATAGAAAAATAGGAGCAGGAGTAGGCCATTCAGCCCTTCGAGCCTGCTCCGCCATTCAATGAGATCATGGCTGATCCTCTATCTCAATACCATACTCTATTCCTTTCTCCCTCACGTGCTTATCAACGCTGATATAAATTATAATTCAAATACAGTCAGTTACATATGCATGACTGCAGTATCGAGGCAAAGATCTACTTCCAAATTTTAGCATTCTTTATCGAGAGAGAAATAGGACCTCATTTAAATTGGAGCTTGGTTTGACAAGGCGCTCCTGAAGCAGTTTGAAGCGTTTAATAAAAAAGCTTTCGGCTTGCATCGTGCCAACCAAAAAAAAATATCAAAGAGATATAGCTGTAAAATGCAAGAGTTTACCAGAGATTGTCTGGCTTGCTTTTATCTTCAACAAAAACTGAGCTTGGACAAAGTAGGCTTTTAATTTGTGCACAATTGCCCTTGGGCCAAGAATAAAGCCCCGTAAAATCTGCTGCTTCTTTCCACAGCGCTGCAGTAGAGGCAGCCAATTTGACTGATCGCACGCCCCACTCGGGGCTGAATTGTCTTTGCTTGGCAGACTTTTAACTAGGCCAGTCAATTTCAAAAATGTTCACCATTAATATTTGCATCCGTCTGCTAAACTTAACAGAGAATAATTATAAACAGTAAATTAGCTGTTCCAAGCTATGTCTCATAGGGAAATATTCTGTCCAGCAGAATCACATGCCTAGGTGGGCTTAGGATTGCAGCTGTGTATTGTTCAGATTTAAAATAAGTACATAAAATACATTTGCCAATTCCAGGCTGAGCCAGTATAAAGTTTCGATTTGATTTGGTCCTATTCTAGATCTACATCCTAAAGCACAATCTTACTAAACTCTAACACAACGCGTTCTATTTTAAGGAGAAGGATCACATATACAAATAGACTAATGGGAAAATGATGGACAGAAATAAGAAATAGTCACCAAGAAATCCAAGAGAGAATGCAGGAGAAACTTCTTTACCCAGAGAGTGGTGAGAATGTGGAACTCACTACCACAGGGAGTGGTTGAGGCGAGTAGAATAGATACATTTAAGGGGAAGCTCGATAAGCTCATGAGGGAGAAAGGAAATAGAAGGATATGCTGATAGGGTGAGCTGAAGATGGGTGGGAGGAGGCTCATGTGGAGCACAAATGCTGGCATGGACCAGTTAGGCCGAATGGCCAGGTTCTGTGCTGTATATTTTATGTAATTCTATGTCAAAAAAATGTGGTTAATGAAAACAAAGTCAAATTTTGAAATTAGATATAGACTGGACTCTCCGGCCGCGATTTTGCCGGCGCTCAGAGGGGGTGGGGGGGGGGGGTTCGGAGGCGGGTCAGGTGTTAAAGTCGCAATGATTGACGGCGGGTCGGAAACCCACCGCGATCCCGCCTCCGTGTGAGTTTCAAGTATGTCGGGTCTGCGATTTCACAACAGACCCAACACCAAGCGGCGGGTAAGGGATTTAAGGCACTTAACTCCTTGCTAAGTGCTTGTTAACTGCTATTTTGAGAGCCTTTTTGATATTTTCCAACATTATTATCACGACGTTCGGAGATCACGCCAGGTAAGTGTGTTGGGAAGATCAACGAGCTGGAAAGTTCACAGCTGCAACTGCAGTCTACAAGCTACACTGTCTAAACTGCTCAATTTCAAATGTCAGAGGTTGCTGATGTCACGATTTGGGAAGACTGTCTTGAGGCTGCAAGTGTCTGTTGTTAACTCTATATCCACTCTCACCTGCATTGCTGGACATAAAAGGCGCCCTCACCCTTAACTGTGCCAGCTCAAATTGGGATCACACAAATGGCAACAATGTCAAACTTTCATACAAGTTTAATTTATTCCAACATAATAAAAGAACAGAAACTTAACATTGAATTCTATCAGAACACCCAAGTGAGTACCCTTGTGATCATTTATGTGTCAGCTTTCTCTTACGCATGCTTCTACGTTGTGCTACCCATGTGGCTTCAGCAGATGTAGAGACAGCCTGCTCACTTCCGTACTGCACCTGCTTAGATGCCTTTGGCGGGCGTACTATGGGTTTTGGAGCCTTTGAAGGCCCCGCCAAAGGCTGCTCCTCCTGCGGCTGCACAGGGACAGACTCGGCCATCACTGCTCCGGCAGTCATCTGGGGCTCTGACCGAGGGGTTGGCAAGGGGATGGAAGTTGGAGCGCATGGAGAGGAGCCCCCACTTGCATGTCGCCTCCCACCATCATCCCTCTCATGGGCCACCCGCACTTCTCTGCTGGCAAGTAGCTGGAGAGCACCTTGCTGCACATCAGTGGGGCCATGAGGACCTGTCTCTGTACTGACAGTCCTCACAATGGGAACATCCATGTACCTCTGGTTCCTCTCCACGACAGATGCCCATCTATCCTCCATAGCTGACCATCTATTTAGAAGAGTCACCATGTTCATTTCGAGTCTGGCGATTTATGTCCTCCATGGAGTTTGCCATCCTTTCCATGGCAGGACCTACATTCGCCATTGCGTGCACCATGGCACTGATCATGTTTGAGATGGACTCTTCCATTCTCTGCTCTGCTCACTCGCAGTTACCGTGTTTGCAAACCCAGTCAGAGCCTCCTGTACTTGTTCCTGAAGTTCCAGCACCGCTCTCTTTCTGGATGGACCCCGAGGCTCAGTGTCTACATGCAGCTGAGCAGAGCTAGGAGCATCCTGCGGCCTCTGACGAGGACTCTCTACTGCTGTCCCTGTCTCCACCATCTGCTCTTGCTCACTCGTGCATTGTGATACACCAGGTGACAACACTACTCTATCTTGCGAAAAAACCACCGTGGTGTGCATCTCTGCGCTGGTGCTGGGTACGACCATTTCTGCTGATGCTGTTCCCTCAGAGGATGCAGCATCCTCTGAGGAGTCCTCCAGCTCTTCCTCCTGGACAGTAGGGAGGAGGGCTCTTGTAGGTCCTGTGGGAGAGTAAAGACATGAGTTAGGCATGTGATATGTAGATTGTAGACACATCCCATTGTGCACATGATGATCATTCAATTTCTAATGACATCAGATGCCATATGTGTCACTCATGAAAGCCAAATAAGATGGATGGAGAAGGATTCTGTCATCAGGTTCTTCAACTGAACCCGTCTCTCCGTCCCCCACTTCGAGCTCTTCCACTGATCCCACAATTTCGAGAGTGGCCTCCTCAGCATTGGTCAGCTGTGATAAATATGGTGATCCTCCTCCTGTTCTCTCACTCTCCCTCTTATTGTGGGCTCTCTTTTCCTGCAATGAGGGAAATAAGTAGCATTTCAGTGAGAGTGATGGAATGAGTGTAAAGAATGGATAGGATAGATGTTTAGAGGGAGACTGTGAAGGAGTGGGTTCCCATTACCAAGTTCCCTCCTTTTGAGGAGTTAGTTTTTGTCAGTGCATAATCTTGAGGGTGGGTGTGAGGGGTGCATAGTAAGATGAGGAAGTGAATCTGTGCACAGGGAGAGAGGGATGGGGGATGGTGCAAAAGATGTTGGGTTGAGTCAGGATGTGCAGGCGTAGGGTTAGCAATGCAGAGTGATGGGGATGTGATGACAGGCACAGCAGAATTAAGGGAAGTGAGCTTTTATACTTTTCCAGAACACAGGGGATCATTGAACCTTTTCTTGCATTGGACCCAGGTGCGTCTGTACACAGGCCTGGCATTGACCTCCTCAGCTATTCACAGCCAGGCTGCCTTTGTCTGCTGAGGAGGTTTCCTTCTTCCATCACCTGGGTATAGACCTCCCAACGTCCCCTGACTCCCTCCACAAGAACATGGAGGGAGTCCTCATTGAAGTGGGGAGCTGCCTTTTGTTTCTCTGCAGACATGGTGGTGAGAAGCAGCAATCAGAAGCACCAGAAACGACCTGAGATCCAATGGGGGAAATGGTCCCCTTAAATGCACCGGCTGCAAACACATCAGCAGATCAGCTGCACAGACCCGCACCTTGTGATGAGGGCGGGTGTCCCACACGGCGGGCTTCACTAGCCCAATTAACAAAAAATTGTGTCAGCAGGCCGGCAGGAGCTGGTAGCAGGATGGGAACCTGCCCACAACCGTTCCCGACGCAAACCTGCCTCCAGGAAGAAAATCACGGCCTGCAGGTCCATTCTACAGTGTCCCATCAGTTGTGGAAGCCCCCCAAGACTATCACTAGACCATCTGTGTACAAAAGCCTAAACAATGTCAAGCAATTAAAGGGATCTGCCCAGCTAATTTTCCATACCCTGGATTGGCGGATATCTATATTGTACCAGGTGAAGGTGACCGACTGGAGAAGCAGTGAATCCAACAACTGAATGGCAGCCCCATTTTTTATGTTAGTTATGTAACAAAAGAATCCACAGATCATAAGAAACTCAAGAAAGTACTAAGTGAGAAAAGGCTCTGTTTTCCATTAAGTTCACTCCATCCAGAGTCCCCGGCTGGGAATTTCCTCGACTTGCTCCCATTTCACCGTCGTAATTTCGCTGGAAGTGCGTCAGAAGCAATGTTTACACGTGCAAATGGAGTTTCGACTGCACTTACGGTGGTGGAGTTGGAGCAGCTCCCAGGAAATTCCTGGCCCATGTATGGTTATTCTACCATTTCTCAATAGGAATTGATTCAGCTCCTTTTCGAAGATATCAATCAATCCCAAATCAATGAGCTTCTCTGGGAGTCTGCTGCACATGTTCACTATTCTGTGAGGGAAAGAAAACCACTTTTTTCCAGTTCAGATGTACAGCTTCAGCTCCTGTGAGCCATCCAAATCAGGAAGGTCTCAGATTAAATCTGCACTCAGTTAACTGACTTCGGCCGAGATAGTGGACAGAGGTGCTGTAATTCGACTCGGTGCCCCAGGGTTCGAGAAGCGAAGATGTCTCCATGGTTGCCGCTCCTGATCAGCATACTGCAGTATCTACTGGATGTGAAGATATGTCCATAGTGGGCGAGAACAGGATCAAGCTCAGCTGCGATGTCCTCTATTGTTAGATATCCTTGTCAAGGAGCTATAAGCTTGTCTCTGTTGAAGCAGTAGAGGCATGCGGCCAACAATACAATCAATCCTGAAGCGGTCAAATAACTGTTCAGTTATACAGCTGTTCAAAAATTCTGATGAGGTGGGACTTCAATCTGCTCAGTCCTACAGTTAGTAACATTTAATAGAGGTTAACCTTTCTAGGCTCTGGTACATTCCTTCCAAGCATTTACATTTTGTTGTCAGGTCAATTTAGGCATTCAAGTGTGTTTTCAGTCCATTGTCTTAATGGGAACAGCAGCATACTGGTAATGTTACTGGACTGGTTAATCCTAATAGGTCTTGAACTAATAATGTAGCCAAGAGTTCAAAACCCACTACTGGCAGCTGGGGAATTTAAATTCAGTTAATTGAATAAATCTGGAGTAAAAAGCTAGTATCAGTATCAGTATCAGTAATGGTGATCATTATACTACCAGATTGTCATAAAAACCCATCTGGTTCACTAATGTCCTTGAGGGAAGGACATCTGCTGTCCTTACCTGGTCTGGCCTATATGTGACTCCAGACCCACAGCAATGTGGTTGACTCTTCGCTGCCCTCTGAAATGGCCTAGCGAGTCACTCAGTTGTCAAGAAGGTGGCTCACCACCACCTTCTCAAGGGCAATTGGGGATGGGCAATAAATGCTGAGTTTCCCAGTGGTGCCCACATCCTGTGAATGAATGAAACTCTCACTGGAAGCTAAAGGTGAAACACATTGAGCTGATGATTGGCTCCCAAGACTATCAAAATATTAACTCATACTAACAAAACGTTTAAAGAAAAACTCAAGTTCAAACAATTTCTATTCAGCATTCAGAACGTTTCTTCAATGTTTGGCTCAAGGCAATGATTAATTTTTATTGTTTGCTCTGCATAGTAAAAGCATTCGCTGCTATTGGGACACTGTTAACAAGCTTTTAGCAGCAGAGGATGATCTCATGGTGCTTTCTGTTAGCGAGAATTTTCCTCCACTTTTATAGTTTATGGAAATTTAATACGAGGCAGCACAAACTATTACCATAAAGACATGTCAAATTGTTATTAGTTATTTCTTGAGCTCTTCAAAAGCTTCAGCTTTTGTACAAAAAAATAATCCTGGATCATATTTTTCAGCTGTCTACACACCCCACTGGTACACAACAGCTAAAGTATTGAGGAAACCTTCAGGGACTGACAAATATTTCCACCGGGTATTTCTTTCTTTTAAGATCCGAAAACATCTTCTCATTTCCAGTCTGCTTTCCTCCTCCTGTTTATCAATAATACATCTAATGTACATTTCCTTCAGATGTTGCCGTTTTGTGATCAAAGATGCAGCTTTCACATGTTTTGTTACTTTCTTTCATTCCTTATTAAAGACAAGTATGATCGTTGGCTGTCCTTCACATAGAGCACCTAATAGGTACTGTGATAAACAACAAAGCTTGTTACTGTTCACTGTTGACGCATACAAAGGCATGGGTGTCAACTGTAAATAATGCATCAAACAGAATAATTGCTTTTGTGATCTCTAAGTTGTACCCAAGTGTATAAATACGGAATCGAGCATTCACATTTGATTTAGTTTGTAATACATTTAGAAAGTCTGAATGCAATGAACTTTCAACGAATACTCAAGGAAAGTTATTTCAAGATATAAAATTGGGATATGTCATAAATTGTCATCCAGGTATGTTGGATGATCCATAGATGAACTGAATTTGATGGCATTAAAAAAAAAGCTAATTTAAATTTTGGAAGAATAGTGCAGTTCAAACTTGTTCAAATCTGTTAGTTGATTTTGCAAAAAAGAACTGTTAAAATTGCATATTTAACAGGTGATTTAAAAAAAACATAGAATGGTTTTGCAAGTGATGGGATTAGTCGAGCATTGAAATACTGTTCCAAGGCATATACAAGAGAATAAAGCTTTTGAGACTTAGCTTTGTTTGACACAAGTGCAGGCTGGAGAATTGGATGTGAAAGTTAGCAAGCATTCACTCTTGATTTGAGTGGGCAAAAATTTGGCAGATGGAGTATAATGTGGGAAAATGTGAGGTTATCCACTTTGGTAGGAAGAATAGAAAAGCAAAATATTATTTTATTGGAGAGCGACTACAGAATGCTGTGGTACAGAGGGATCTGGGCGTCCTCATACATGAAACACAAAACGTTAGCATGCAGGTACAGCAAGTGATTAGGAAGGCAAATGGAATGTTGGCGTTTATTGCAAGGGGGATGTTGTATAAAAGTAGGGAAGTCCTGCTACAACTGTACAGGGCGCTGGTGAGACCACACCTGGAGTACTGCGTACAGTTTTGGTCTCCTTATTTAAGGAAGGATAAACTTGCATTGGAGGCAGTTCAGAGAAGGTTCACTAGGTTGATTCCTGGGATGAAGGTGTTGTCTTATGAAGAAAGGTTGAGCAGATTGGGCCTATACTCATTGGAGTTCAGAAGAATGAGAGGTGATCTTATTGAAACATATAAGATTCTGAGGGGGCTTGACAGGGTAGATGCTGAGAGGATGTTTCCCCTCGTAGGGGAATCTAGAACTAAGGGGCATAGTTTCAGGATAAGGGGGCACCCATTTAAGATGAAGTTGAGGAGGAATTTCTTCTTTCAGAGGGTCGTGAATCTTTGGAATTCTCTACCCCAGAGAGATGTGGAGGCTGGGTCATTGAATATATTCAAGGCAGAGATAGACAGATATTTGAACTACAGGGGAGTCAAGGGGTATGGGGGACAGGCAGAAAAGTGGAGTTGAGGCCAAGATCAGATCAGCCATGATCTTACTGAATGGCGGGGCAGGCTCGAGTTGTCGAATGGCCTACTCCTGCTCCGATTTCTTATGTTCTTATTTCCAGTCATTAAAATTTACCTCGAGGATTGGTAATGTAGCTTCGATAACACAGGTGGTGAATTTCCTCAGGGGCCTTCACCCACTCCGTCACCAGAGCTTTGCCAGAAACCCAAGATAATATAAGAACATAAGAAATAGGAGCAGGAGTAGGCCATTTGGCCCTTCGAGCCTGCTCCGCCATTCAATAAGATCATGGCTGATCTTCTACCTCAACTCCACCTTCCCGCACTATCCCCATATCCCTTGATTCCCTTAATATCCAAAAATCCATCAATCTCTGTCTTGAATATACTCAACAACTGAGCATCAAAGCTCTCTGGGATAGAGAATTCCAAAGATTCACCACCCTTTGCGTGAAGAAATTTCTCCTTATCTAAGTCCTAAATGGCTGACCCCTTATTCTGAGACTGTTACCCCTAGTTCTAGACTCCCCAGCCAGGGGAAACATCCTCCCTGCATCTACCCTGTCAAACCCCTGAAGAATTTTATATGTTTCAATGAGATCACATCAAATTCTTCTAAACTCAAGGGAATATAGGCCTAGTCTACTCAACCTCTCTACTCATAGGACAATCCCTCCATCCCCGGAATCAGTCTAGTGAACCTTTGTTGCACTCCCTCGAAGGCAAGTATATCCTTTCTTAGGTAAGGAGACCAAAACTGCACACAGTACTCCAGGTGTGGTCTCACCAAGGCCCTATATAATTGTAGTAATACTTCTTTACTCTTATAATCATGTTTGACAAACCTACTGGAGTTTTTTGAGGATGTAACTGGTAGAATAGATAAGGGAGAACCAGTGGATGTGGTGTATTTGGATTTTCAGAAGGCCTTTGATAAAGTCCCACATAAGAGGTTAGTGTGCAAAATTAAAGCACATGGGATTGGGGGTAATATACTGGCATTGATTGAAAATTGGTTAACAGACAGGAAACAGAGAGTAGGAATAAATGGGTCTTTTTCGGGGTGGCAGGCGGTGACTAGTGGGGTACCGCAGGGATCGATGCTTGGGCCCCAGCTATTCACAATACATATCAATGATTTGATGAGGGAACCAAATGTAATATTTCCAAGTTTGCTGACGACACAAAACTAGGTGGGATTGTGAGTTGTGAGGAGGATGCAAAGAGGCTTCAAGGCAATTTAGACAAGTTGAGTGAGTGGGCAAATACATGGCAGATGCAGTATAACGTGAATAAATGTGAAGTTATTCACTTTGGTAGAAAAAACAGAAAGGCAGGGTATTAGTTATATGGTGATAGATTAGGAAATGTTGATGTACAAAGGGACCTGGGTGTCCTTGTACATCAGTCACTGAAAGCAAACATGCAGGTGCAGCAAGCAGTTAGGAAGGCAAATGGTATGTTGGCCTTCATTGCAAGAAGATTTGAGTACAGGAGCAAGGATGTCTTACTAAAGTTGTACAGGGCTTTGGTGAAACCACACCTGGAGTACTGTGTGCAGTTTTGGTCTCCTTACCTAAGAAAGGATATACTTGCCATAGAGGGAGTGCAGCGAAGGTTCACCAGACTGATTCCTGGGATGGCAGGACTGTCGTATGAGGAGAGATTGGGTCGACTAGGCCTATATTCACTGGAGTTTAGAAGAATGAGAGGGGATCTCATTGAAATGTATAAAATTCTGACAGGGCTAGACAGACTGGATGCAGGGAGGATGTTTCCCCTGGCTGAGGGGTCTAGAACGAGGGGTCACAGTTTCAGGATACGGGTTAGGACATTTAGGACTGAGGTGAGGAGAAATGTCTTCACTCAGAGGGTGGTGAACCTGTGGAATTCTCTACCACAGAAGGCTGTGGAGGCCAAGTCACTGAATATATTTAAGAAGGAGAAAGATAGATTTCTAGACACAAAAGGCATCAAGGGGTATGGGGAGAGAGCGGGAATATGGTATTGAGATAGAGGATCAGCCATGATCATATTGAATGGCGGAGCAGGCTTGAAGGGCCGAATGGCCTACTCCTGCTCCTATTTTTCTATGTTTCTATTTTTCTATGTTTCTATGCTCGAATCCCTTTGCAATAAAGGCGTAATATACCATTTGCTTTCCTAACTGCTTGCTGTACCTGCATGTTAACTTTCTGTGATTCGTGTACAAGGACACCCAGGTCCCACTGAATACCAACATTTCCCATTCTTTCTTCTTCTTCTTAGGCAGTCCCTCGGAATCGAGGATGACTTGCTTCCACATTAAAAATTAGTTCTTAGGTGACTGATTAGTCCAATGTGGGACCTACAGTCTCTGTCACAGGTGGGGCAGACAATGATTGAAGGGGTGGGTGGGTGGGGTGCTTGGGTTGACGTGCGCTCCTTGCGTTGCTTGCGCTTGGCTTCCGCTTGCTCCCAGCGAAGAGACTCGAGGTGTTTGGCGCCTTCCCGGATGCTTCTCCTCAGCATTGTGCAGTCTTGGGCCAGGGATTCCCAGGTGTCAGTGGGGATGTTGCACTTTTTCAAGGAGGTTTTGAGGGTGTCCTTGAAACGTTTCCTCTGCCCACCTAGGGCTCTCTTACCGTATCGGAGCTCCGAGTAGAGCGCTTATTTTGGGAGTCTCGCATCGGGCATGCAGACGATGTGACCCGTCCATCGGAGCTGATCGAGTGTGGTCAAAGCTTCGATGCTGGGGATGTTGGCCTGAGCGAGAACACTGACGTTGGTGCGCCTATCCTGCCAATGGATTTGCAGGATCTTGCGGAGGCATCATTGGTGGTACCTCTCCAGTGCTTTGAGGTGCCTGCTGTATATGGTCCATGTCTCTGAGGCATACAGGAGGGCAGGTATCACTACTGCTCTGTAGACCATGAGCTTGGTGCAGGGTTTGAGGTCCTGGTCTTCAAACACTCTCTTCCTCAGGTGTCCGAAGGTTGCACTGGCACACTGAAGGCGGTGTTCGACTTCATCATTGACGTCTGCCCTTGTTGACAGTAGGCTCCCAAGGTATGGAAAGTGGTCCACATTGTCCAAGGCCTTGTCATGGATTTTGATAATCAGGAGGCAGTACTGTGTGGCGGGGGCAGTTTGGTAGAAGACCTTTGTCTTACGGATGTTTAGTGTAAGGCCCATGCTCTCGTACGCTTCGGTGAAGATGTTGACGATGGTTTGATGTTCGACCTCTGAGTGTGCGCAGATGCAAGCATCGTCTGCATACTGCAATTCGACGACAGAGGATGGGACAACCTTGGATCTGGACTGGAGGCGATGGAGGTTGAACAGTTTCCCGTTTGTTCTGTAAAATAGCTCCACTCCAACGGGGAGCTTACTGATGGTTTTGACAAGATGGCTCCTGGGCTGTCAGCTTCCATGGCCATCCCAGCCTTTAACAATTTAATGAACCCCCTTAGTGTCTGTCAGCAACATAGAATGTTGCTTGTACGAAACAGAAATCTTCATTCAAATTACCTAGCTTAACATTATACAGAGTGCAACCTACTGAAGCAAGGCTGATTATGTGTACTCTTGAGATTGCATGCATATGATCCAAGGGATTCATCGCCATCATATCATGTAGTCTGGGTTATCCTGATTGATAACCTACTTTTCCCATATCTCAATAAATTGCAAATCTTTGGGCTGGATTTTGTCAATGGGGACGTGATGGAGGCGGGACTCCCACTTTTTGGGTTGTAGTCCCGCCTCCATCGAGTTGTGGCCAACCCACTGTATTTTCCCTTGATTGACCTTGTTAAGCCCGCCCAGCGGGCTTAGCAGGCCAATCAAGTGTCCCTTGGATATAGGTGACATCAGCCATTGAAATTTCATCTGTCAAGAGCTTTTGACAGATGAAATTTCAGCGTTTGACAGCTCTGTGAAGCTGTCAAACACTGACAATATGATTTCTAACATGAGTCCCTGTACTTAGACTCAGTTAGAAATCAATCCAGCACAGAAAGCAGAGACTGCAGCTTTTGACAGCTCCGCGGGCATTCTGCTTTCTGTGCCGGTGAGCTGAGGGACTCCCGAGAACTGAAGGAAGGAAGCCTACAGGACAAAGTTAAGGTAAGTACAAGTTCTTAAAACACTTTACACACACCAAACACACTTACCTCTGCACTCATGCACCCATCACTCACCTGCACACCAGACATCTCGACCCCTCCAAGCCCTCCAGACCGACGGTCCGCCTCGCTAAATCGGCGTGGTTCGGACCTGTCGGGAAGCCCACACTTCAGGGCTAAAAATAGGGATTAGTCGAAAAACTGCCTGTTAACTACCTGTTAACAGGCAGTTTATTGGCACTAATCCCCTTCCCGCCTCGGGGAGGCGGGTCACAGCACAGGTCGGGTACCCGCCTCCTGTGAAACTGGCATGGAGGCGGGTTGGGGGCGGGATGGGTTCGGGACCCCCGAATCTGCTATTTTCCCACCCCACAGGCCTCCAAACCCGCCTCCACGGGTCAATGAAAATTCTGCCCTTTGTCTCCAACTGTGATAACAAAAAGAGGGTCAGTATCTTGTCTGGACTGGATGTAATACAAGTAGGTCCCTATTACATGATATTATTGTGATGCTGTTGCTATAACACTAAAAGGTGTCACTGAAGGTTTGTCCAATTTTGGATTCCCGTGCTTTTTATAATCACCTTAAGGAGGGTCAGCAACCAGAGGCCACAGATTTAAGATAATTGACAAAAGAACCAAAGAGGATCTGAGGGGAAATTGTTTTACACAGCGAGTTGTTATGGAATGCACTGCCTGAAAGGGTGGTGGGAACTGGATATATAGTTGAAAAGGAAACGTTTCTAGGGCTATGGGGATAAAGCAGGGGAGTGGGACTGATTAGCGAGCTCCTTTCAAAGAGCCAGAGCACAGGCACGATGGGCCAAAGGGCCACCTTTTGTGCTGTATGATTCTAGGGGCGGAATTTTCTGAGGTGGTAGCGGGCCCAATCAGCGGCAGGTCGGGTGGAAAAGTTGTTATTTTTGACAGTGGGTCGGGAATCGCGGCGCCGACCTGCCCGGCAGTGGCGGGCGACCCAATTGAAATCATTATCAGGTAGTTTACAGGCACTTAAGAGCCTTTTATCACTTAATTTTTAAATTTCCCTGCATGCCAACGGGATTCACGCAGCTCGGGAACCACATCTGTCAACCTGAGGCAGGAGTTGAGTGGCCATTGCTCCAGCTGATTACTTGACAGCATCAAATGTACATTAAAAGCTCCCACCTGACAGATGATCACTTTCCTCAGGCAGAAGCTGTTGCTCAGTCCATTTCCAGCACAGATTCTGCAGGCTGCAAGTCTTTCCAGCAAAGTCTCCATCCAGTCTCACCTCATTGGAAGAATTCTCTCACCATTGACAGAATGCTTCTGTCATCTGTACTTCACCTTCCATCAACATGGGTGCCCTTTATATTGTCTCACCTTGGTCCTCAAAATCGGATCACGATGAGCCCCAACACCAGCAGCACCAGGCACACCAGCAGCACCAACAACAACACTACCAACCTTCTCCGCAATCACCTGATGATGCACAGGACACAGGGTATCAGCACCCGACCACATTGCTGCCCGGGAGGCCAGGGATGGCCTCACTTTGGCCAGATTTAGTTAACTTTACATTGTACACCCATATGGCTGCCACATGATGCGCCAAGTTGGCACCACCCCACAACAACACCATAAAGCATCCCTACAATGTCCAAGCCATTCCTTTCACACTCATCACCATTGCGGGGGGTACCGTTACATCTCACCATTCACTGTAACTCCCTGCGTGACGGAGGGAGTCATCGGAGAGCCTGGGTGCAGCCCTCTGCCTCTGTGCAGCCGTTGTCAGCGTTTGCAGCACTCCAATGCTGTAGTGCACTGACAGCTCTATGTTAGATTAAACTTCAAATGCACTGTGGCCATGGTCCCTTTAAAGAACCCGGCTGAAACACATCATGAATGACATCACCAGACCCGCTCAATCTCATTGGGCCGGGTAACGCGCTAGGCGAGCTTAATAGGCCCCATTAAGGTAAGTTCATTTTCAACAGCGGGATGGAGCCAGCAGCGGGGTCGCGACCCCCCACGGACACCGCCCGCACCGGACCTGCCCAGGTAGGCAAATTTCCGGCCTATGTTGCGGTCTGGTAATGAGCTCAGGTTAACTGATATATTACGGTTTTACTCTTCATTGCTATTTCACTGCCATTTAGTTGAATTCAGATAAGATTTGTATGTTATCTATTCATAATTATAGAAATAATAGTTACTTGGAAGTGATTATAAGGCCATGATGAGACTGAAGGCTTTAATTGATGTAAAAAAACACTCAAGAGTGAAGATGGAGTGCTTTATACCCATCATTTGAAGTTGATGTTAAATTACAGCTCGGATATCATTTCAGAATTCATTTGTGGTATCAGCGTCAGCACAGTGGTGGGACTCTTGTCTCCAATGAGAAACAAACAGCCTTAATTAATTGTGATGTACCCATTGCAATTTTATTGACATTTTATTCATGTGCAAATGACTTGTGAAATAATACTGGGTGGCCTGCTGGTGGCACTGTCCAGGGAGAGTATAAATACTCAAGCATGGGCCCAGCTTGCTCAGGACATTCTTTAACAGGAACTAGTGAAGGACACAACTAGATCTCCATGTTGTAAAACAGTTGATTAAAGCCTTGTTTAATACTCAGACCAAGTGCCTAGTAGTTTTCTTACGTCAATAGGTATGTTGTATCATGTTTAGTATATTATTGTTAATCAACAACTGAAAAAGTCAGTGTTATAGAAAGAAAAACTTGCATTGATACGATGCCTTCCATGGCCTCAGGACATCTCAAAGCACTTCACAGCCAACAAAGTACTTTTGATGCGTAGTCACTGTTGTAATGTAAGGAAATGCAGTAGCCCATTTACACACAGCAAGGTCACTCAAAGAGCAATGAGATAAATGACCAGATAATCTGTTTTTGGTGTTGTTGGTTAAGGGATAAATGTTGGCCAGGATACCTGGAGAACAACCCTGCTGTTCTTTGAAAAGTGCCATGGGATATCTGATGTCCACCTGAGAGGGCAGAAAGGGCCTCAGTTTAACATCGCAGCCAAAAGACAGCACCTCTGACAGTGCAGCAGTCCCTCAGTATTGCACTTCGTTATGTGCTCAAGTCTCTGGAGTGGGGTTTCAATCTGACGCACAGGCCGGAGTAATACAACTGAGCAAAGTCTGACACCAGATAGAAACATAGAAAAATAGGAGCAGGAGTAGGCCATTCGGCCCTTTGAGCCTGCTCCGCCATTCAATATGATCATGGCTGATCCTCTATCTCAATACCATATTCCCGCTCTCTCCCCATACCCCTTGATGCCCCTTGTGTCTAGAAATCTATCTATCTCCTTCTTAAATATATTCAGTGACTTGGCCTCCACAGCCTTCTGTGGTAGAGAATTCCACAGGTTCACCACCCTCTGAGTGAAGAAATTTCTCCTCATCTCAGTCCTAAATGTCCTACCCCGTATCCTGAGACTGTGACCCCTCGTTCTAGAGCCCCACTGCTATATACCAATAGGTAGTATAGGATAGAAATCGATATGTGTTGCGCCCATTTTTCGGACGTAAATCGTGCGCAATGAACATCAGTTTAGCAGTGAGACATCCTGCGGCAAAGCGACGCAGGGATTGGTCCGACTGATAAATTTGTGGGGCCTACTTTTTAGGCATCCCGGATGGATGCCTATAATAGGCCCCTTAACTCTGTTAATGAGGGGCCTAATGCCCGCCGAAGGACCCCTCGACAAAATGTGTTCCCAATGAGCGGGGCGGGCTTCGGGCTCAGGATTCTTCAGCGGCCGGCCCCCAACAAAAGATAAGTTTTTTAAAACCTGTTTTTTTTAACTATCTGTAGCGCCAAGAGGAGCAGGAGTGCTCCCAGCCATTCTGCAGCCCTGCTCCCCTTGGCGCGACAGATAGACATCATTGCCCGATCCAATCTGGAAGTTACTCGAGGGCCGACGCTGGCGGAATGACAGTCCTTACTCCCGTGGGCGCGAGCTGTGGCGGCGCGACCGGCGAAGATGTAGATGAGGCCTCATTTTGGGATGCCCTCGGGCCTCTCTGTCCAGATGCACGCTACTCGCGCAGCGCCGAGTCTGTGCCCGAGAATGGATCTAGAGAAAGCTGTCTCGATCATAATTATTGTCCTTCTGCTCATATCAGGTCAACCCTTCCACACTCTGCACTGCCACCAAGTAAGTAACATTGAAACCAAAAGAAATTTACATAAAGTCATAGAAAGTAAGATATTGTTACCTTCTTTTCTTTCTCTGCTTTTTGCACTTGCAATAGGAGTTCTGTCCCCAGCCTTTAGGGGACGCTTAAAAATCAAAGAGGTTCACATTGGTGTCACGATTCACAAATGCTTTTATGTTATTTGACAGCTATTTGCCAAACTACTACCAATTCTCTAGCAAAGTAATTCAGGAAATGTTAAGAGTTTAATTAACTGGAGTATGTGTGAGGATATATCAGGCCGGAGAAGAGCCAGAATACAACTTTCCAAGTGTCATGCCTCTGGTCAGTGGGTGGATTCGGGGAGCAGGTTTAAGTAATCCACGACTTTTAGTGAAAACTTAAATGTGTGTAGAAGGAACACGTTTACAATTTTGCTATCAATAGCGAACTTTGGAAATCTTCTTCCTTGGTCTTTCTAACTATCATGAATCCTTTGGGCGAGAAATTCATTATCGCCCAGGAGTGGGCGCTAACTTTGGAAAAGTTTGAGATTTAGCGCCAGGCGCTAATGAATCTCGCTGCACGCAAAATTCATTGTCATCGCTCAAAGAAAGGACGGGAGCGCTAAATCAAGCACTAACGGCCCAGTTCAGTGGTGTTACACTCAAAGCACTGACCAATATCAGGTGCAGTCTAATCGCAAGTCATCATTGCCACAGGCTCTTTCCAGTTCTTAAAGGGGAGGTTCATTCATGCTGCAGAACCTCATTCTCAGCATTGCTGCCTGTGAACCTGTATCAGCAAACAGGAGCAGGCCAAGCCCAAGGAGCCGGATGACTCAAGCAGGTTTCATGATGGCAGACGTACGCCCCAGGGAGATAGCCCGCAGATTTTCGGACCAAGCATTCGAAGAGTTGGTGTCCACTGTGGCGAGACGGAGGGCAGTGTTGTACCCAGCAAGTGGCAGGAGGCCCTCGCCGTAAGTCTTCCGTGCCATGTGGAGGGAGGTAACCCATCAGGTCTCAGGCAGCACTGTGGTCCCCAGGACCCACACACAGTGCAGGAAGAAATTTAACAACCTCACTCTGGAGGTCAGGGTGAGTCAATGTCTCAACAAATGTTACATACCACCATCTGAACCACAGTCTGCACACACTGCCCAAAGCACCACACCCCCAGCACTCACCCATCAACAATCTCTACCTACCAACACTCAAACCCACATCTCACACCTTGTGCACAATGACAGCTATTCAACTATGGCAGGCACATCACCCAAACACCTTGCTCCACACTCACTCACATACTTTCTTTTGTCTTGCAGGCCAAGATGGCTCACAACAGGAGGGAACAGGAGCGCACAGGCGGGGGACAAGCTGACACCCAACCACTGTCTGCGCTGGAGAATCGCGTGCTGGAGCTTTTTGGGCGCCAGGTGGTGGGCGCCATGGCCGCCGGCAACATTGACCCACTTGGGGACAACAACGGTATGTTCATCCCTACTCCTTCTTCTCACATCCCACTTCCCCCTCACCCCTCAAGCCTTTCGCACTTTCCAGCTAATCATGTTGTATGCAAGCGTTTCTCCCTTCCTACCCCCCTCCCCTCACCTTAACCTGTCTCTTGTGCCTTTATGCTTTCAGATAATGAGCAAGCACCTGAGCAGCCTGTCCCTGAGGGCACCATAGAGAGTGAGGCGGGAGAAGAGGAGGAGGAACACACCGCTTCACTGCATGTCTCACCCGCAGGCACCAGCTCAGATACTGGCACTACGCGTTCTTTAGAGGCTAGTATAGTAGCGGGATCTGCACAGGGTGATGCACCGGGGACGAGCGGGCTGCAGCAAGGCTGGGGGAAAGGGTAGCTCGGGGGCCAGCTCCCCGGAGAGCGAGTTCTACTGCACAGAACTCAGATGAGGACCTCGATGGGGAGGTCTTTAGAAGAAGCGTAACGGGCATGCACACCGAGATCATAGGTACAATGGCAAGGTTGCCCGAGAGCCTCTCGGCAATGGTAAGGAGCATGGAGGAGTCCACCTCCAACAGTGCACAAGGCTTTGCTCACACCATGGAGCCCATCATTTCCAGTCTGCAATGGATGGTAGACTCCCAGAGAGACTGTGGCGACCCAGACCTGATGCCGCGTGTGATGGGCGATCGGGCAGCTTCCATTGCAGCACAGGTGGAAGCGATGCCATGTCTTAGTGCTGTAATGCAGTCTATGCTTGGTGCCATTCAATCTCAGACTGCTCTCAGATGCCATGCAAGCTCTGACTGCTGCCAACATGGCTGGATCTACCACCATCGACCAGGGTTTTAAGGTGTCGCAGCAGGCCAGCAATCTGTGCTCCAGGAGATTGCTAGTGATGCTGCCCCGGGGGATTGGCAGTAGGTCAGTGGATCAGGAAGCTGCTGTCCTCTCTCAGGATGACAGCATTCCTGCTCCCACCACTGGCACTCCGCCAGTGCCCTTGTCACTGCCTGTCATCCAGCCAGCTCAGACTGCTGCCGTCCATGCTGAGGTGGTGCAGAGCTGGTCGAGAGCAGCCTGCAAGGCCCAGAGCTGGTCAAGGGCAGCCTGCAAGGCCCAGAGCTAGTCGAGGGCAGCCTGCAAGGCCCAGAGCTGGTCGAGGGCAGCCTGCAAGGCCCAGAGCTGGTCGAGAGCGACCTGGAAGAACATCTGAAGTCTCCCGCATGGACACTCAGCAGCCTTCCACCCGCCGTGCTGCAGCCACTGGGCCAACACTTCGTAGGAGCACTGGAGTAGGCAAAGGCACAGTAACGACAGGCACCAAGAGATTGCACAAGGGTGAATAGTAAATATTGTTGTTTTAAAGATGTGCTCACTGATTATTGATAAATTTATTAATACACTTCGAATAATTTTGTACTATCTCTCATTTCAGCTGTGCGTTGTGATATGGCCTGCGACAGGGATAGAATGATGGGGATGTGGTGAGCAACGGAGATCTGGGGTTGAAGTTACTGGAACCGCAGTCTGATGAGGCGGTAACGAACCGCCCTTCCGGAAGGCCGATTGAGTGGCTGCCTCTTCCCTCGCTCTTGTTCCTCCTCCTCCTCCTCCTCCTCCTCGTCTTCCTCATCCTCCTCATCGTCCTCCTCCTGAGGTGGTCCCGCAATCCATGTTGGCAAGGGCTGGACCCTCATGATCGCCAGATTGTGAAGCTTGCAGCAGACCATGGCAAAATGGGACACCCACTCAGCCGAGTACTGGAGGGCTCCTCCCGAGCGGTCAAAGCAGCGGAACCGTTGCTTGAGCACTCCGATGGTCTGCTCGATGATGTTCCTGGTGACAGCGTAGCTCTCATTATATGAGTGCTGAGCAGGAGTGTTGGGGTTGTGGAGGGGAGCCATGAGCCAGTTGGAGAGCGGATACCCCTTGCCTCCGACCAGCCAGCCGCGAGCTTGGTGTGTGGCTGGAAGAGTGCTGGAAGAGGATGGCGCAGGATGAAGGCATCGTGGCTGCTGCCAGGATAGCGGGTATTCACATTGAGGATTCGATGTCTGTGGTCGCACACCAACTGCACATTAAGTGAGTGGTAGCCTTTGTGGTTACGGAAGATCTCAGGATTGTTATGCGGTGCCCACAAAGCCACGTGGGCGCAGCCAATGATGCCCTGCCCCATGGGGAATTCCGCTAACCTGGCAAAGCCACATGCACGTTCGTCCTGCTTCTCTCTGGTGATGGGGAAGGAAATGTAATCCCTTCTCCTACTGTCGAGAGCCTCTGTGACCTCCCAGATGCAGCGATGGACAGCGAACTGCGAGATGTTACCTATATCTCCTGTTGCAGACTGGAAGGATCTGCTGGCGAAGAAATTGAGGGCGACGGTGACCTTGACTGCCACTGAGAGAGTCGTTTTCACCCCGATCTGAGGCTGGAGGTCTGGTTGCAGGAGGTGGTAGAGCTCTGTGACCACCTCCTTGGTGAAACAGTGCCTTCTAAGTCACTGCTCCTCACTTAATTGGAGGTAGGAGAAGTGCTCTCGGAAGACCCTCGGAGGGTAAGGCCTCCTGTTGAGAGCCTGATGGCCCTCCTCCTCCCTCTGGCCACATGTTCTAATCTTTCTCGCTGCCTCCGCTCCCTCCGCAGTAGATCCTGGAGGGCGAGGTCGACTGCCAGTACAGCCCCCATTAATATAACTAAATGTAGCAATTTGATATGTTGTCAGAAAAAATGTAACTAATTTTTTGTAGCCACAACACTCCGGAGACGAAACAACCTTTAAATGACTGAATTAAACTGTTGCACAATGTCAAACTGACAAGGAAGCAGTGAAACAGCACTAACCTGAGAGCTCTCACTGACGTCACGATCTGCCTGGCGTTGATGTGCCCAGCACTAACTCGTAGCGGCGGCGCTACGGGGGGGGGGGGGGGGGCGCGAATTTGGCGTGCGCCGCTGGATTCACCTCGCTTCACTGCGGCGCTACTGCCTCAGCGCCCCGTTAGTGCCCCCGCCAGGCGCTAACTGGAGGCGCCAAGGTACCGAATTTCTCCCCTTTGTTTTTTGTCTTTCAACATGGTTTAATCTCCAAGATGAAACCCTTCCCACACATTGGGGGAAATTTTATCAATGGGGGCGCGTTGGGGGTGGGACTGCTGGTTGTCGGGTTTTAGTCCCGCCCCCAACGACGTCCGGCCAACCCACGCTATTTTCCCTTGATTGACCTTGTTAAGCCCGCCCTGCAGGCTTAGCAGACCAATTAAGGGAAAGCCAGTGACAGAGAACATCAGTGTATGTTTGAGAAGCTGTCAAACACTGACATTCTCTATTGGTTGATGAGTTCTTGCACTCAAGACTCACCAAACCTCTTTCCTGAGCAGAAATCAGATGGCTGCTGCATCGAAGAATGCAGCAGCCATTCTGTCATCTCTGCCGTGGAGATGAGATGCCTCCGGATCCCCAACGATTGAAGCCCGCAGGAAGAAACAAAGGTATGGAAACTTTTTCTAACACTTTTCACTCACCTCCCATACTTACCTCTCCACACTTCCATCACTCACCTCCACAGTCCACTTTTTCGACCCCTCTCACCCCCGCAGACCCACTGCTCTCCTCGCTGACCCTGGCAGGGTTTCCCAATGTCGGGAAGCCTGCACCTCTGTTGGAAAAATGGGGATAAGCCTCTTAACTGCCTGTTAACTACCTGTTAACAGGCAGTTAAGTGGCTGTAATCCCCTTCCCGCCTCGAGGAGACGGGTCCCATGTGCGAGTCGGGGAACCCTCTCCCAGTTTCTGCCATTTTCCCGGCAGTCCCGCCTCCAAACCCGCCTCCCCAGGGCTGGCAAAGTTCCCCCCAACCTCTTTACTCTTCTAACTCTAGTCTCTTAAGCAGCTCCCTCCCTTTACCCCAGCATTGGAGGTTATGCCTTCAGTTGCCTAGGCTGTGGAATTCCCTTCCTAAATCTCTCCACCTCTCCAGCTCCCTCTCCTCCTTTAAGACTCTCCTTAAAATCCACCATTTTGCCCCTGTTAATGTCTCCTTACTTTGGCTCGGCATTCATTTTTTTTTTCCTTACATCTCTTTGAAGCACCTCGAGAATAGTTTCTAAGTGGACTTTGCGGTAAAAAAAATAGATTTAATTCCTGGAACCATTATATAAAATAATTCCCAGGGATGTAATTATTGTGAGCTTCTACCTCATTCAGCCCATAATGCTGAACAGATTTGATTCAATTCTGAACTGGTGACTGCAAGAGAATCAGACCGAACAGCATATTCTGGAAGAGTCAGCAATCAGAAGGCACTTTAAACCACATCCTCTGAACAAAATCCCCTGTTCCAGCAGTTTGGAGAAAGCATGGGGGGGAAATGACCAATGGTGCTGAGGATAGACCTGTATCTCTGTGCTTGTTTAGGAAACACAAACTATGGGCTGGATTTTGCCAATGTGGGCGGGCTGGGGCGTGTCAGGTGGGATTCGTGTCAGGACCCCGACTCTGAAGTGAAGTATTGAAAAATTGCGACTTTCCCCTAATTGGGCAATTGATTTCCAGTGTGTGGGAACCCCTGGCCCAATGAGTCTTTTCATTCAGAAAGTCACCTCCGATGATGTCATCAGTGCTGCTGGATTTAAGGCCTGCAAGCAGCCTTGCTTCCTCTGGAGACTGCAAACGCTTTGGAAATTGTATGAAGGACTTAATTTACCGACCATGTCCACCAGCAAGCAAAAGTGTGCACCTCGCTTTGGTGAGCCTTCCCTCCAAGCTCTGGTGCAGGGAGCAAGATCTAATAAGGAGGAGCTCTTCCCTTCCTCAGGGAGAAAAAAGCCACCCCAGCAGACTAAAGCTGTGTGGCTGCAAGTGGCCGAGGAGGTCAGCTCCATCTCGCTGAGCCGCAGAACCTGGCTGCAGTGCAGAAGAGGTTTCATGATCTTCTCCGCACAGGAAAAGTGAGTATGACTTTCCCATCACCCTCTATCTGATTCCCATCGCCTCTCCTCACCAGCACTCTGCTTTGCCAACCTCTTCCTTCACTCCCATTTGACACTTACATCCCTGCACCCTTACCCATTCCCTCTCTCTCTATGGTCACATTCACTTAACTATTCGACCATGCAGCCCTCACACTCCCTTTCACTTTGATGCAATGACAACAACAACTTACAACACACAGGGAGGGCCCTTTGTCTCCTTCTAAGCATCTATGCTATGGATTCTCTACATTCACTCCTTCATTCTCACTTAAACTCCACTTGTGTCCCTCATTGCAAGAAAAGAGAGCCCACAATAAGAGGGAAAGAGCCATGACAGGAGGAGGGCCACCCTCAGTAGCCCAGCTCACCGCTTGGGAGGAGGCGGCCCTGGAAATCGCCGGGATCGAGGAGGATTCCCAAGTGGGGGACGGACAGACGGGCACATCACAGCAAACTGGTGACAGAATAGTTTGGCATCTCTCTCATTGACATTGCATGAGTCACTGATAATGAATCTGATGCTCTAACAGATTGACTTATGATCATCTGCACTATTCAATGTGCATGTAACCTTGACCTCACATCTCAAACTCTTTCCTTTACTCCCCCACAGGACCATCGAAAGCCCCCGTCCCCACTGTCCAGGAGGAAGAACCTGAGCTTCCAGACTCCTCAGAGGAAGCTGCAACCTCTGAGGCCGCAGCCTCAGCAGAATTCAGCGCACCCAGCACCAGCGCAGACACTCACATCTCGGTGGGACCTTCGCGAGATAGAGTAGTGTTGGCACCTGGTGTATCACAGCTCACAAGTGAGCATCAGCAGATGGTGGAGACAGGGACAGCAGTGGAGAGTCCTCGTCGGAGGGCGCAGGACTCTGCCAGTTCGGCTCAGCTGCATGTCGACCCTGTGCCTCCGGGTCCATCCAGAAGGAGAGCGGTGCTGGAACTCCAGGAACAGGTGTAGGAGTCTCTGACAGGCTTTGTCTCCAGGATCGCTGCGAGTGTGGAGCGAATGGAGGAGTCCATCGTGAACATGAGCAGAGCCTTTGTGGAGGCATTGGTGCATGAACGCATCACCACGGAAAGGATAGCAACCTCCGTGGAAAGGATGGCTACCTCCGTGGTAAGGCTGGCTACCGTAGAGGAGAGGATGGCTATCGTCGAGGAGAGGATGGCTATGGCCATGGAGGAGCTAAATCGCCAGGGTATGGAAAACATGGTAATTGTTCAGAATAGAATGACATCTCTTGAGGAGCGATGGTCAGCTATTGAGCATACAAACCAGACCTTCATGGAAGTCCTCTGGAGTAGGACTTCCAGTGCAAAAACGGGTCCTTATGGCCCCCCTGAAGTGCAGCAAGGTGCTGTCAAGCCACTTGCTAGCTCTGAAGTGGGGCTGACCCATGAGAGGGATGTTGGTGGCAGACAACAAGGAAGTGGGGGCTCCTCTCCAAGCGCTCACACGACCATGCCACTGCAGAGCACTCGGTCAGAGCCCCACCAGAGTCCTCACCCAACTGAGATGGGCATCTCAGCCCCTGCACAGCCGCAGGAGCAGCAGACTGTTGGCGAGCCCGCACAGGTTCGCCACCCCAGAGGACGCCCGCCAAAGGCGTCGAGACAGGAGCAGCAAGAAAGTAAGCAAGGGGCCTCCACATCTGCTGAAGCTACAGGGGAAGCACCACGTAGGAGCACGCGTAAGAGGAAGATAAAGCACAAATAGTCACAAGGGTAGTCACTTGGGTGCTGTGATGTATTGTATTTGGACCAGCCATCATTGTCATTGTACTATAAACAGATTTGATAGCAAACTGTTGAAGTTGTGGCCTGTGTCATTTTGCAAATGGGACTTTCACATTGAGGGCTTAGGGCGCCTTGCAATTGTCAGTATGGTGGTCAGAGTGATAGGAAACTGCAGGTTCTTGTCCATTGTCGATGCTCTGGTAAGAAGGTGCGAGACAAAAGTGTTTGATTGTACAGACTAATTAAATCTGGCCAAGATGAGTGTGTCCCTTGCATCCCGGGCAGCAATGTTGTCATGCGCTAGCGCCTTCTGGCCTGTGCAGCTTCAGGTGGGTGACTAGCAGCTTGGCGCTCCTGTTGATGCTCCTGCTGTTGATGCTGCGGTTGCTCATGGTTCTGCTGCTGCCGTGGCTGGTCTTCATCCGAATCTGATGTCCAGGAGGAAAGGAATTAAATGGTCGCCATGCTTGTGGTATATGCCTCAGTTAAGGAAGCGCTCAGTCAAGGCTGGGAGAGGGGTTTCCCAGGAGGTCACACTGGAGATGGGTGTCAGGCTCCAAACTTCCACAACAATGAGTAGGCCTGCTAAAAGTTCACCCAGACCTGAGACAACAAAGTTCTGCCACCTGCAAATGATCATCGGTGAAAACTCCTTTGTAATGGTGGAGCTGCAGCTGTTAGTAAGCAATCCAATTGTGAGGCCGCCAGGATTACCTGGCGTGTTCCAGGGGAGGCGTGTAGGATGGGGGAAATGTCTAAAAATCGGAAAGGCCTCTCAAAATGGGATAATAGAGGCAATTAAATGGTTGTTAAGGGCCTTAAGTGCCTATCCCGCCTCTTGGAGGCTGAATGGAAACGGGGTCAGAAAACACGCATGTGGGAAAATTGCTTGGAGGCGGGATGGAGGCAGGATCGGGCCCGCTCGCCATTTTTTTGCGATTTTACCACCTCACACGCCTCCAAACCTGCCTCCTCGTGCTTGGCAAAATCGAGCCCTATGTGTGCCTCCGATCACAACACAGGAGTACAATTACTCAACTTACTTTGTATGAGAAAAAATGTATCACGCAAATGGAAGAGTATTTAGAATGTAAGATGTGGTCAAACTTTAATACTGCGAGACAAGATGTGGGCTCTCTAGCTGAATGGTGTTAACTAGCCTTAAAAGAGAAGTTAGCTTCATGGGTAAGTATTATCCATCGGTTAGCACTACTAGCGATTGGGGAGAGTGAAGCAAGAGGGTTCAACAGATAATGTATAGGCTGAGTATTGATAGACCTGACAGTCTTTTTTCCTGCTCTTCCGTATTGTAACCATTTTTGGCTACATGCACAGACCATTTCTCAAGATGTTGTCTAAACAGTCTGTCCATCCTGTAGCTGTACCAAGGAGGGATGTCTCCAATTCCTATCTCTCTCTCTGGTTCTTATCTCTTACCTCAAATTCCTCATCCCCACCAGTCTCCATAAACTTAGCACTACATTCCATTACTTCAGTAATTGAAAACACAGCAGTTTCAGTCAGGTTGGCATAATTTCCCATCCTGCTTTGCTCTCAGCCATTCGCCATTTTATACAGGCTATTAGGCTTTTAACATACAATTTCACGTATTATAGTTCTTAATAATGTTTACTAAAACCTACAGGTACGCCCTATCCTACAGATCCCTACCTTGAGGGCGAGGCATTTGCCGACCCCTCAAAACTAAAATCTTACAGTATGTTTTTTACATATCCACATTATAGATACATTCCTGCAAAGTTCTGCCCTACCCTCAGGCATTTAAGGAAACAAGGGGGAAAAATTCAGTTGGTTGCGCCTCCCGTTAGCGCCTTAAGAGGGCGCTAATGGAGCGCAAAGAGTCTAGCGCCCGGGCGCGGCGATGTTTGCGCCGCTTGCGAAATTAACTAGACATTTTGCGGCGGCGCTAAACTCTACCGCCACGATCTCTTGCGCCGGCAGATCGTGACGTCAGTCGAGTGCGCAACGCCCCGGTATCGCCCCGGAGCGGATATTGAGTGGCGCCCCTGCCTTACCGCCTGCCGCTAGCAACGACAGGTTGAGGGGAGCGTTTTGCAGTCAGGAAGGGACTGGGGGAACGCTATTTAAAGGTGACCGCTTCCTGCCTTTTATTGTTGGTGACATTTTAGAACCACGCATTCTGAGAGAAAGAGAGAGAGACTTCTGGAGAGATTCAACGCTGTGTGAAGGAGTTTTGGGTACTGAGCAGCACTTTGCAGGTTCATTTTGATTTGCCCTTCCTTGTAACGATTTAGAAGAGACTGTGGGGTCTGCACTGTGAGCTCTTTCCCTGGTACTCTTCATTGTTCTTTCCAGCAGATTTGATGTGCAGGTCTCTCCAGGCCGAGATTCAAGGCTGCAATGAGCAGGATGTGGATGGAAAGCAAGAGCAACCCTCCCCTTTAAGAACTGGCCGGGGCCATTGTGTGTGTGTTCCATTGCTGACTGACATTACATGAGCTTCGCCAGCGCTCTGAGGTAGCGCCTCGCTCCTCGGCCTTTGCGCCTTAAGACAGGTGTGAAGCACCTGATTTAGCGCTCCAATCACCTCCAGGGGCGATAAAAGTCAAGTTTGCAGTCGGTGGTGATAATTAACACCAGGCGCTAATCTTTGCGCCCGGACGATAATTGCGCCCCAAATGGGGCGATACTGAATTTCTCCCCCCACATCTTTAGTATATCCTTTTGCAGGAGTTCTCTATAAAGCCCAGCAAGTATCCATTTCATTGAGTGGAGACACTGGGATTTACAGCAGCTGGAACAGAGGCCTGTATTTTCCGATCCCTACGGGTGGGTACGAGCTGTATACACACCCGTAGGGACCTCGCAAGTGCCGGTTTCAGGCATGCCAAGCACATGTGCTGAAAACCGGCATTTCCCATCTGGCAAGAATCCTCTTGACAGATCGCACGCCTGCCCTGGAGAAGGGCCTCTGCGGGTGAAGAGTTCCACTTTCTGGAGAACCTCCGCCCGCAGAAAACCTTTAAAAATCTTACGCCTGGTAAAAGCAGGGGTAAGGTCTGCTTTTACCAACATAAGAGTTTAAAAAAGTTTAAAAAATGTTTCACTCATTTAGAATTTAGAAATACTTTTAAAAAGGTAAGTTTATTTTTAGCCCCGTAAAAAGCTTTAATTTTCTTTTCAAAAAATTAAATTTTTGTTTAAAATATTTAATTTAATGTAATTTTAACTAATTTTAAAAACGTGATCAAAAAAATGTATTTAATGTTTTGATGTGTTTTTTCAGTGATCTCCATTCATATATTTGACAGGTCTAAGCTGTCAAAAGTATGAAGGGGGATTCCCTTCTTTGATTGGTTCCCCATGGCCCACATGATCCCAGGGACGCTTGCGAACCGCCTGCGCCCCTGGGATACCTGGGCCTCTGCGCATTTCGTCGTGGAGAGGCCCAGGATCGGAAATGGCCGGACCTCGGGAGCCCTCGGGTAAGGGCGTAGATTTTTTCCAGATCGGAGGCCTCCGCACGCAGGAAGCCTCCGATCAGAAAATACGGGCCAATGATTTTGCTTTACTGCTTTGCTCCTCAGAATGGGAATCTCCATTTGCTGCTTATACAGACTGATTATCATAGAATCATACAGCACAGAAAGAGGCCATTTGGCCCATCGTGCCTGTGCCAGCTCTGTGAAAGTGCTCTCCAATTAGTCCCACTCCCCTGCTCTTTCCCCATAGCCCTGGAATTTTGTACCCCTTCAAGTTTTTATCCAATTCCCTTTTGAAAGTTACTATTGAATCTGCTTCCCCTGCCCTTTCAGGCAGCACGTTCCAGATCATAACAACTTGCTGCGTAGAAAAAAAATCTTCTCCTCTCCCCTCTGGTTCTTTTGCCAATTACTTTCAATCTGTGTCCTCTGGTTACCGACCCTCCTGCCACTGGAAACAGTTCCTCCCTCTTTACTCTATCTAAACCGCTCATAATTTTGAATGCCTCTCTAGGGCCGGAATTTTCCATACCTGGGCGGGTCAGATGCGGGCGGTCGCCGTGGCGGGTCGCGACCCCGTTCCTGATTCCATTCCACTCCTCAGATCGACTTTGCCTATTAAGGCCACCCTGCGTGTTACCTGGCCCAATTAAATGGTGCGGGTCTGATGACGTCAGCGATGATGCCTTTTTAGCCGGGATATTTAAAGGAGCCGTGGCCACATTGCATTTGAAGGTTCATCTAGGAGTGTGCAGGCAGCACACTGCACAATTGGACTGCTGGAGGTGGGAGATGGAGAGAGGGGGACATCTCAGCAACCTGGTGACAGAATTACATATCATACAGCCACATGGCATACATCAGTCACTCATATGGGGACTGATGTCAGCAGCCACTAAATGGTCATCATGTGCACAATGGTATCTGTCCCCATTCTTCATATGTTATATCTAACTCATCCCTTTACTCTCCCACAGGTCTATCAAGAGCCCCCACCACTGTCCAGGCGCAAGAAGAAGACAACTCATCAGCGGAGCTTCCAGCCTCTGTGGGCGCACCGTCACTGGACAGAAGCGTACCCAGCACCAGCGCAGAAACGCACACCTCGGTGGGTCCCATGCGAGATAGAGTAGTGCTGTCACCTGGTGTCTCACAACTCACAAGTGAGCAGCAGCAGATGGTGGAGACAGGGACAGCAGTGGAAGTTCCTCGTCAGAGGGCGCAGGACACTCCCAGCTCTGCTCAGCTGCATTCAGACGCTGAGCCTCTGGGGCCATCGAGAAAGAGGGCGATCCTGGAGGTGCAGCAAGAAGTGCAGGAGGCTTTGACAGGTTTTGCGAGCGCAATGTCTGGAAATGTGCAGAGAATGGAGGAGTCCATCTCCAACATGAGCACCACCATGCTGCAGATGATGGCGACTGTAGGCTCTTCCATGGATAGGATGGCCACCTGCATGGAGCAGCTAATGTGCCACTCAACTTCTGCCTCAGGTTGACAGACATGGTTCCCGAGCTGCGTGATTCCCGGGCTCATCCGGTGAAATTTGAAAGGTAGGGTTAAAAAGATTCTTAAGGGTCTGACAAGTACCTAATAATGATTTAAATTAGCTCGCCCGCCTCTGCCATTCGGGTCGTTGCCGCACCGGCAAATGCGCCCGAGGGAAAGGCGCGTGAGGTGGGATGACGGAAGGTTCCCAACCCGCTGCAAGATTTTTCAAAATTCCCACCCGACCCACCTCCAATCGCACCCGCACGGACCCCAGAAAATTCCAGCCGACCTCTCTCTCCTCCTTTAAGATGCTCGTTAAAACTAAGCTTTTGGTCACCTGTCCTAATATCGCTGTATGTGGCCTGGTGTCAAATTTTGTTTGATAACGCACCTTTGAAGCAGCGTGGGACATTTTACTACGTCAAAGGCGCTATATAAATGCAACTTGTTGTTGTTGTTGTAGGTTTAAGCCCCACTCCAAAGGTTTAAGCCCAAAATTTAGGCAGTTCTTGGGCAGTAGGTGAAACTGACAAGTCTGCATTTATTGTCCATCACTAGTTGCTTTGAGAAGGCAATGGTGGACATTCTCCTTGATCTGCTGTAGTCCTTGTGGTGATGCTGATCGCGTGAAGATGTCAGGTAAAGAATTCCAGAAATTCTACCCAGATTTTCCTGGGTTTGTGCCCAGAGGCCAAGGGTACAGCAAATATCAGAAAATCAGGTGGGTTGCAGTGACCATTTTTTTAAGGATCCTATCTGATTTTCCTTTATTTGAGATTATTGAGGAAATTCAGGTGGGTTCTTATAGAGGTATGCGATCTGACCTGCCTGATTTTCTGATACTTACTGCACCCAGGCAACCCAAGGCATCTGAGTGCAGACCCAGGATATTCTCCTCTTATATTTGATAGATAAATATTACCAGAAGAGGCCCATATTCCAGACCAAAATAGAAAGAAAAAGTTGCATTCATATAGCGCCTTTCACGTCTTCAGGACCTCCCAAAGCGCTTTTCAAATGCAGCAGACAATTTGTGCACAGCAAGATCCCACAAACAGCAATGTGATAATGACCAGGTAATCTGTTTTAGTGATGTTGGTTGAGGGATAAATATTGGCCCAGGACACCAGGGAGAACTCCCCAGCTCTTCTCTAAAATAGTGCCACGGGATCTTTTACATCCACCTGAGAGGCCAGACAGGGTGTCAGTTAACATCTCATCCGAAAGACGGCACTCCCTCAGCACTGCACTGCAGTGTCAGCCTGGATTATGCGATCAAGTCCTATGGAGTGGGACTTGAACCCACCACCTTCTGACTCGGGACAGGAGAGCTACCCTCTGAGCCACAGCTAACACTACATATTCATGTCACGGAACTGTAGGCTGCTACCGGCATTCTTTAAATCAGAGGCTTCTTTGTGACTTTCATTCAGCCAGATGAAGTTAAAGATTTATAAGAATAGGCTCGACTGCTGTCTCTGCCCTTTGTGAATGCATAAAACACAGTCCTGTCAAATTAATACGCACGTTCTACTGTATATCATTTCACCTAATGTAATTGATGTAATTTTATTGTTGAATCCTTGTATAATCTTCAATTAAAAAAAAAGTCTTGTAAATTAAAAAGACAGAATAACAAATGCCTGGCAGTGAATTTAAAGGCAATATCTCAAACTCAGGGTTCTGCTGATATCCATCAACCATTTGAGCTACACTCTGACTTTATCGAGTTGCTTGATTGAATTAGTGCCCTATTACTCACTGTCATCCATCTATTAGCTTATATGTGTTTAAATGTTCACATTTACTGTGATGTACAAAAATTTTAGACAATGTGTTACGCCCAATTAAGCCAATTTCCAGGGCATAACAGATCGTGAAATTGGACGGAAATCAGTTCCACTGGACGTCTGCTGATTAATTGCCTGGTTGATTTCCTGATAACCATGGTGGTGGGTGTTCAAAGCTCCCATCTGAAACAGGTGGAAAGCTCATTAATGCACTAATTGTTGTGAAACCACAACTTTGATACAACTGAGTGGCTTGCTATGTCTCTTCAGAGACAGTTAAGAGTCGAAGCACACACTGGACTTACATATAAGCCAGACCGGGTAAGGAATGACAGGCTTCCTTCCCTAAAGGACATTGGTGAACCAGTTGGGTTTTCATGGTCACCTTTTACTGATACCAGCTTTTTATTTAAAGATTTTTTTTTTTTTTAAACTGATATTTTTCCAGAATTTTTCCAATTCTCAAAACTGCCACAATGTGATTTGATCTCACGTTCTATCTAGATTCTTAGTCCAGGTCGCTGAATTATTATTATCCATTAACATAACCACCATGCTCCCATACCTGCATTGTAACTACTGGCAACAACAAAAAAGTCGCAAGATAATCCTTGTTTTCTGGGAAGCACTCATGATGCACAAGTCTTGACTCATTAAATATTGATCAACCGTTCAAGAATGAAAACAGAATGAAAGATTGGCTCCTGGGAGACACAAGTTGCCTCATGCACAGGAAAACCGTACCATTACAATAATGTAATGGTAGGCTGTTGCATGTGGAGTTGAAAGAGACATATAAATGTTTGCCAAAGAGAAGCAGCAACATGCCAACTTCCCTGGCAGAAGATGAGGGGCCGATGAACTCGCTGCACTATCACAGTCACTGCTCATTCTGGCACAGGGTGCAACATCTAATCATAATGTTTTCTCTCTCTTGATGCCTGCACAAGGCTCCATCTTTAATCAAAAGGACATCATTCAAAACACTGTGGATACATTTTACCTATAATTTCCCTGCTGTTCTCTATTTTTTTTGGCTGAGTACTTCCGTTTCCACAGTCATGCAATGAGTGCTCAAATTTTCAGACTCCGTAGCTGATGCCCGATGTGGCAATTAACCTGGTGGGGTGCTCATTTGGGTGTTAAAGAGTGATTATTGCAGACGCATTTTATTGCCTCCTTACTTGTGCTTTTTTTTAAGTTGTTTTGTCGTCACCGAGGATGGTAATGGTGGAGAATGGAACTCTTCCATTTCAACATCAAGCATCCCCAAGCCAGAGCAAAACTCTGCTCCAACAATCTGCCTTAGCCTCAGCCCAACTTACTACATTTCCCAGACGAGGCATCCTGTGACCTCTCGGAGCAAGGTTGTCAATCGGACCCAAATTATCGAGGCCGCGAAATTCGGCGGGGGGGAGCGGGGAGGTTGTTACGGCTGGTTTTGTTGATAAAATGGCAGGCCGCCTTGCTTCCGGTGAGTAACACGGCGGTGGCCATTTTGAAGAGGTCGTTAGCGTTGCCGTTGCCTGCGCTCGCCACTCACATGTAAATATGCAGATCGTGACGTCAATTGGCGTGCAATGCCTGAATTGATGCATGACTGCGATTTTGGACATCGCCACTCTCCATACCGCCCTCTCCAAACCACGCACGGAATAACGTGTGTGCAACGGTACAACAGAGATGCTGCCAGCGCTTCTTAAAGGGAAACACACACATCTTTCAGGTAAGTTTCGATTTCAGCTTTTGAACTGTTTTTTTTACCTTTTTTTAGAGCAGTGGCATGGTGCAATACATTTCAGAAGTTGTTAAAGTGTGCAGGGAGTGCTCATGGACGCTTGCAAGGCTTTGGATGTTGAAGGAGGGCCTCTGAGAACACCACTTGCTCCCAGTCCTAGGGGATCTAGTTGGCTCCCCCTTGGGCTGCAACATCACATGGACATGAAGCAGAGGCAGCAAAAGGGAAAAGCTGCTCGCAGAGGGAAGAGGAAGCAGAAGGAAGGCGGCAACCCAGACAACCCCTTTCTGCTCGGGATATCCGAGATCGAATCTTCCGCCTGCGGTACCAATGACCACAACCCCAATTCCCCTTTCCACATTTGTCCCACACCTTACCTTCCCTCTGTTACTGACCATCACAGCAGTCCTCTTGGCCACAATGCTGAAATAAAAGCTGCCACAAAACAAACATTCCAATCAAACTTTATCCATATATGCATCCAATATTACGTCAAAAAATCAACTAATCACCCTTGTGCATTCTTTTAGTGAGCCTTTGCCTATCCTGGTGATGTCACACATTGCTACTCCAGTGGCTGCAGCATGGCTGGTTCAAGGCTGCTGACTTTCATTGAGGGATACTGCAAATGGCCTTGCAGGATGACCTCAAGGAGCTGCTGGCTGGGAGTATGAAATCGAGTGACGGTGTTTGTTCTTCTTCTTCACTCTCCTCTCCCTCTTCTTAGTCAACCACTGGCTGGGCAGACTGGATTTCTTGGTTGTCTGAAATGAGGAAGGCACCAGGGTAGGGTTGTGGTGAGGGGAGGGCGGGAAAGCAAGAGCTGCATGCTTACACTATGTGCAGCTTGTACGTCAGAAGAGATTGTGGGATGAGGGGTAAGTGGGATGTGAGAAGGAGGATAAAGCATGAGGATACCAACATCTTGTATTCTTTCAGCCCCGCCGCTGGCCAAGGGCTCAGCCATGCCCCTGCCAAGAATAGCCAGCACCATCTCCTCCAGTGGTGCAGCTGGTAGGAGATGGCTTTTGAAGATGCATTCACTGACCTTGACCACTCTTCTGAGGCCATTAAACTTCTTTGGGCACTGGAGCCAGGTTCTGGGGGCGACACTGCTGGCAGTGATGGCCTCGGTGATCTGGTCCCACAGCCTTCTTTCTGGAGGGCCTCCTGGCCCCCTGTTAGTAGAGGACCTCTCTTCCAGTGTTGACTCCCTGCACAAAGCTCGAGTGCTGCATCGGAGACCTGGATGCCCTTCCCCTGGCCTGTTGAGATATTTGTACTAATGCTGAAGCACTTTTACCATTTTTTACGTGCAGAATGCAGTCCAGCTTTAAGAGCTGCAGACTGCCTGGTTTGAAATGATTTTTTTTTCAGAAGGAAGTTCACCTTTAAGGACTAGAGACTGCCTTCCAAACTAACAGCCTTGCTTTTAGGAAATGCAGCGTTACTCCAGCGACGCAACCTTGGACCTCCTGCCTGTCAGCAGCGTGATAGTCACTGCGCTGTGCATTAAAATCATTTAAATTAGCAGGCAGCACCAAATTAATGTGCTGCCTGCGCTTTCTAAACGGGCGGTAGCAAATCTCGTCCCACGGCGCCCCCGTGCATTTTCGGCCCTTATTGAATTTCCCGGCCAGAAAGTTTTGTGCTATCGGTCTGTGCCCACTAAAGAATGAGTTGAGAGAGTGCCCAAACTCATTTCACATCGGACCCATACAGCCAGCAGACACTGTCATCCCATCAGTCTGTGCTGGATTTGAACCCAGATTACAGACGTGAAAGGCTAGTGTCAAAGCCACTGTGTGACCCACTTCCCCTCAGTTAAATTTTTTTAGTCGTCAATATATAGGAACTGAAGCAATGTGTATTGTGGAAAGTTGTGCAGACCTGCTACTGAACAAAAAGTAAAACCTGGAAATTGCATTAGCTACTTAGCCCTAATGGCCACATTTCTAAGGGTTAGCAATGAGTTATTTCAGGCGCGCAGAGTAGTGAACCTTCCCCCACAATTTAGCACATGCTGTCAATTAGTTATCGAGAGAATGCAGCTTCCATGTGTTGCAGTGCTCATGTCCTGTATTAAGCTAGTTGAGCTTGTTATTGCCAGGACTATAGCTCATTAAGAGGAAAGTACATCATACTGCAAGGGGTCAGGCCCATACAATGTATTCCTAATGCCCATAGACACTGGGTGCTGGAGCAGAGGAGTTAGCCTACCACTCGACTGTAGTGACAGGAGAACTGCTGCATAATAATGCTTCACGATATTAAAATATTGGAATCTGTCTGAAATAGGCTACAACCAGCAACTCAGAATCATTAAGGTCAATTTCTGCTTCTCCAACAGCTCCCACAGTGCTTCTACCTCAGGACAATCATCTGTGGCAGCCTTATTTAAAGAAGAAGAAGGAGGAGGAGTGGAAAGATTGCTCCTGCAGATCAAGGGTATCCTCTGCAGCCCTGGTTAAATGAGACCTCTGTCCCATACAACGGACAGAAGCTGAGGCGGATACCGTGAGGCTCGTGCTACTGCCAGGATAATCAGGGAATAGAATAAACTATTGGGATTTTGAAGCAATGCTTCACATGTCTCAATGGTTCAGGGAACACATTGAAATGCAGCCCCCAGGGTATCAAGAATCATTATCACCTATTGGATGCTGCTGCAAGAGGCCTCACTACGGGGCAAGAAGAGCAGAATCTTGAAGCCATGGTAGAAAAGAAGGCTGGCAGCAAACCACAAGGACATAGCTGCTGAAACACCAATACCAAAGCGTCCTGGCATACAGTTACACCAGGCAATAAAAGCAGATCGGGTAATGTGGCTTTGTGTGGGATAGATTACGCAGGGTGGAATTTTGGACAAATTGAAGTTCATGTAAGGTGTGCCATGGGAAGCTAGTGAGGGCAGTGTTGACAAAGTTGTGACTGGAGATGACAAGGGATATCCATAGTCTTTGTGGTGAAGTAAGGGCAGAGGTGGGCAACATTAGGGAAGAGGAAACAAGCAGTCTTAGTGATGATAGGATATTGGGTCTGAAGCTCAGCTCAGGATCCAACAGGTTACTGACATTGTATACTGTCAGGATCAGCCTCAGGGCGCAGCTGGAGCCAGCAACAGAATTGATGGCAGAGTTTTTGGAGGGAGCCAGACAGGATGGCTTTGGCGATAGCAAAATACTGCGGATGCTGGAAATCCGAAATAACAACAGAAAACGCTGGAAAAGCTCAGCAGGCCAGGCAGCATCCATGGAGATAGAAACAGAGTTAACGTTTCAGGTCGAAGACCTTTCGTCAGAACTGGAAAAAAGCAGGAAATGAAACAGATTTAAAGCAAGGATAAAGCTGGGAAAAGGGGGAGGGGATGAAAGAACAAAAGGAGAGATTAAGAGACATTAAGAGATAATCAAGACAAGAGGAGGTGTTGATGTAACAGGTTGAGGCTAAATGAAGTGTGAAATGCACTGGCAGAATGAAGGACAGCTGCCAGCTTCTGGGAGGGAAAAAAATGGCTTTGGCCTTGTTAAATAGGAGAAAGCAATGGCTCAGCTAAGAAGTTAGACAGCGCAGTTGTGTTTGTCAAGTTAAGGGTGGTGATAAAAAGGTACTACTGGGCGTTGTAGGCATACATATAGATGATGTTGCTGAGAGATACCATATACATCAAGAATAGGAGAGGATCGAGGATCGATTCTTGAGATGCAACTACAGGTGACAAAATAAAGATCATTTTACACAAAGACTGGCTTGCTTTTATTTTATTTCAAGGTTTTGTTATTCCCAACTTTCTGCCAATGTCCCCAACTTTGATTCCCTGGTCATAGAATCTGTAGAATTTTACAGCACAGAAAGAGGCCACTCGCACCTTGTGCGGCTCTCTGAAAGAGCTATGCAATTAGACCCATTTTCCTTGCCTTTTCCATTCCCCATGTATTTTTCCAATCTTCGTCCACTTCCTTTGTAAAAGCTATTATGGATTCGGCTTCCACCGCTGTTTGTGGTGGAGCATTCCAGGTCTTAACAATACTTCAAGTAAAACATTTCCACTTCATTCTTGTGGTGATGGTCGGTGTTCAGGTAACTGCTGCCAGACAGGTTGACAAGTGGGGCATCAAAATATTGGCTTAGGTTTTCTTGGACCAAGATAAGGGGAGAAACTAAACTCTCTTGGTCACTAATCAGTGGCCCCTGCTGGTAAATACCAACATTAGATGGTTGTGCTCAGTTTGAAAATTTCCATTGTTCAATTGCCCGCCCACTCTCTAGGCGATATGTATGAAGAATGGTCACTTATTTGAGGCACTGAAGGGTGTCTATCACCAGTGGAACTGTCACGAGTCAGTATCGTGAGGACAGAAGATAAAGGAAACCAGAGATAAAATTGCAACCGGCACACAATATGCCAACAGGAGCCACAATAGTGTGGATTTACTGAAGATTAAAGTTGCGCCAATACACATATAAAACAGCATCTTTAGATTCTATCATGTTCCTTTGCTATTAGTGTCAGCTGTGGCTCAGTGGGCAGCACTCTCGCCTTTGGGTCAGAAGGTTGTGGGTTCATAGTCCCACTCCAGAGACTTGAGCACAAAAATCTAGGCTGACACTGCAGTGCAGTACTGAGGGAGCGCTGCATTGTCGGAGGTGCTGTCTTTCAGATGAAACATTAAACCGAGGCCCCGTCTACTCTCTCTGGTGGATGTAAAAAAAATCCCATGACACAATTTTGAAGAAGAGCAGGGGAGTTCTCCCCGGTGTCCTGGGCCAATATTTATCCCTCAATCAACATAACAAAAACAGATTATCTGGTCAATAACACATTGCTGTTTGTGGGAGCTTGCTGTGCACAAATTGGCTGCTGTGTTTCTTACATTACAACAGTGACTACACTCCAAAAGTACTTCATTGGCTGTAAAGCGCTTTGGGACATCCGGTGGTCGTGAAAGGCGCTATAGAAATGCAAGTCTTTCTTTAGTAATACTGTCAAATTCAAAATGATGTTTGTCCCATACTTTGATTACTTTAAATGAAGATAGTGGGTGAGGACTATTCAAAAAGGTGGGTAGGGAAAAAGCAGGTAATTACAGACCTGTAAGCCTTACATCAGTTGTGGGCAAAATGCTGGAGTCCATCATTAAGGATGAAATAGCGGAGCACTTAGCAAATGGGGACAGGATAGGACAGAGTCAACATGGATTTACAAAGGGTAAATCGTGCTTGACTAATCTATTGGAATTTTTTGAGGGAGTAACTGGTAAAATAGATGGGGGAGAGCCAGTAGATGTGGTGTACCTGGACTTCCAAAAGGCCTTCGATAAGGTCCCACATAAAAGATTAGCATGGAAAATTGAAGCTCATGGGATAAAGGGGAAAGTATTGACGTGGATAGAGAACTGGCTGTCAGATAGAAAACAAAGAGTTGGAATAAACGGCTCATTTTCTGAATGGCAGGCAGTAACAAGTGGGGTACCACAGGGATCTGTCCTGGGTCCCCAGCTGTTCACAATTTACATTAATGACCTGGATCAGGGAGTCGGATGCAGCATTTCCAAATTTGCAGACGACACTAAACTAGGAGGGGGGGTGGGCTCAGAGGAGGAGACCAGGAAGCTCCAGAGCGATTTGGACAGACTGGGTGATTGGGCGGATAAATGGCAGATGCACTATAATGTGGACAAGTGCGAAGTTATCCACCTTGGGTGCAGGAACGGGAGGGCAAATTATTATTTAAATGGCAATAAATTGAGAGAGGGGGAAGTACAGAGAGACCTGGGTGTTCTTGTACACCAGTCACTGAAGGCGAGCATGCAGGTGCAACAGGCGGTCAAGAAGGCAAACGGTATGCTGGCCTTCATAGCAAAAGGGTTGGAATACAGGAACAGGGATACCTTGCTGCAGCTGTACAGGGCACTGGTGAGACCACACCTCGAGTACTGTGTACAGTTTTGGTCGCCTCATCTGAGGAAAGATGTTCTTGCCATGGAGGGGGTGCAGCGGCGATTCACCAGGCTAATACCAGGAATGGCGGGATTGACCTATGAGGAGAGACTATGTAGTTTAGGGATGTACACACTGGAGTTTAGAAGATTGAGAGGGGACCTCATAGAAGTGTATAAAATTCTGACAGGTCTAGACAGACTAGATGCAGAAGGAATGTTTCCCTTGGCGGGTGAGAACAGAACTAGAGGACATAATTTAAGGATAAGGGCTAAACCATTTAGGACAGAAATGAGGGGGAATTTCTTCACTCAGAGGGTGGTGAACCTGTGGAACTCATTGCCACAGAGGGCAGTGTACGCCAGCTCATTAAATATATTTAAGAGGGAATTAGATATATTTCTACAGGCAAAAGGGGTTAAGGGTTACGGAGAGAAGGCGGGGACGGGATACTGAATTGGAGGATCAGCCATGATCTCATTAAATGGCGGAGCAGGCTCGAAGGGCCGGATGGCCTACTCCTGCTCCTATCTTCTATGTATCTATGTATCTATGTAGGACAGAAAGAAAGAATTTGCACTTATATAGCCTCTCTCAGATTCTGAAGACATCCCAAAGCTCTTCACGGCAATGAATTATTTTTGAAGTGCAGTCACTATTGTTTTGTAGGCAGCCAATCTGTGTATCTCATTGAAACATACAAAATTCTTACAGGGCTTGACAATGTAGATGCAGGGAGGATGTTTCCCCTAGCTGGGAAGTCTAGAACCAGGGGTCACAGTCTCAGAATAAGGGGTCGGCCATTTAGGACTGAGATGTGGAGAAATTCCTACACTCAGAGGGTGGTGAATCTTTGGAATTCGCTGCCCCATTGGGCTGTGGAGGCTCAGTCATTGAATATATTCAAGACAGAGACCGATAGATTTTTGGATATTAAGGGAATCAAGGGATATGGGGATAGTGCAGGAAAGTGGAGTTGAGGTAGAAGATCAGCCATGATCTCACTGAATGGCGGAGCAGACTCGAAAGGCCGAATGGCCGACTCCTGCTCCTATTTCTTATGTATCTTAAAGTTCCACAAACAGCAAGTGAGATACATTAATCTCTTTTGGTTGAGAGATAAATTTTGGCCAGGAGAAATCCCTGCTCTTCTTCAAATAGTACCAAGGGATCTTAATGCATCAACCTGATTAAATTACTCACAGATGAATCACATCTATGTTATTAGTGGTAACCAAATTTCTGCTCAATCCTACTGCGAATAAAAGAAGAGAAGAATAAATCAAGACTACTTTTCTGCTTGCAAGACAAGATGGCACACAATAAAAACTGGAGGGGGGCTCAGAAATCATAAGCCTTTGACTTATCTGGAGGAGGTCATTCTGGATGTGCTTGTACATAAAAGCATGGCGGGTGTACGGGGAGGTGAAGCCACAAGCTTCCCCAAGCTCAGGGTGTGTACCATCCAGCTGATATGTTCTTCCTCCTTCTCAGTCACTCCCACGCAGATGTATACACAAGCAACAAAGATCACACTGTATTCCAAAGAGAATCCTGTAGGATAGTCTGGTGGAACCGAGCAAAAAAAAGCTCTGCTGCCCTGGAGAGGTAGATCTCAATTGGTGAGATACCTGTTTTAAGCTTAGCGTGAGTTAGCTTTGCCTGAGCACTTCTGAGCTGCTGATTACAGATGCTTGTGAGCAGGTCTCCCCTTAACCATACTGTATGGTAGGGAGAAGGAGACAATCTAAAACAACATGAAGCAGACGAGCACACCAAAATAGTAATTTAACTTGGAACATCATGTAATTGGTAAAATATGTAATTTGGTCCATGTGTCCTCCTGGACTGATGTTGATCACCTGAGGGGGTCGGAGAGGAATTTTCCATGGCATTTTTTTTCCCATATTGTCCCTGGGTTTTTTTTCTCTCTTTTTTTGCTTCCTTCCAGGAGATTACATGACTGCGGGGCGGGAGGGGGCGGCGGGGGGGCGCGGATTGGGAGGTGGGCGGGGGCTGGGAGGGGGTGGGGAAGTTTAGTCATGATGGTCCAGCCATCGTGGTGTGTGGGGCAGGCTTGATGGACCAGCTGGTCTTTTCCTGCCCGTCTCTTTTGTATCTTGCGTATATTCCTCTCTTCCTTTCTTCAAGACTGCCTTCTGCGCAAAAGTAAACAGTCTTTCTGCAGCATTTTTAATTAATCGATCAACGTTAACTTAATCTCCGCACATTCTATTCTGGAATCCAAATTTATTTATTGGCCTAAGTTGCTTCTGGCCCTTAGGGGGAAAGCAGAATGAATAAAATGCGTAGTTATTACTATAAATCAATTTTGTTTTTATAATGCTTCCACTACACCTCCTACAAAGATAGAAGAAATTGGGTCATTATTTGAATGTTTTTATGAGCCTCAACCTAAGCCAAGCTCAGCATCATAAAACTACAGCAGGATAAAACAAGAAATGAGGTTGGTGTCTGTCTGATCCTTTGATTTATTTTACAGCAATTCAATTCAGACAAGTCTTTTTCGTTCAGTATTACCCACCAGACAGCAGCGATACAAGTTGGCTGACTACCGAAGAAAATATGGGCAAACAATTCACATTGTATTCATTACTTTATAAACCTGCAGTGCAAAGAGAAAAAGGGCAATCCAATTTTCAATACTGAATCTAGATTTGGTTTCAAAAAAGCTCAGCCAAGCAGCGTGCCGTAAAGTCCACCCCTACCAGTAGGTAGTCCTTTGTGAAGTAACGCCATAGTCCGGATGGGAAGAACATTTATCAACTGGAACAGCTGGAAAAATAGAAGCACTGGTATAAATATCTAAAAAGAGTTACACTGTGTCATATTGAATAGAACACAATTGTATAAAATATATTTGCCCACCACATTAATGTAGTGTGTTAATAAATGAGTTGCCACCTCCGTTAAAATAGCAGAACATGTTAATGCTTCTCACAGCCTAGTTTTCAGGCCTCTATGAATCATCAAATAGAGGAAAATATTCTCCAAAGGTCTAGTACACACACTTAACGCACTCACTCACGCCCCATTCCTCTGGGCGCTATTTTTACGCAGGAGTTAACGTTTTTATTTTAAATGTCTAAACATAGAGAACAGAGGACTATACTACCTGCATATGGAATATATACCCAGTAATTCTTGGAGTCATCCTACGTAAAAATGTGCTTAGTTATTAATTTTTGAGGTTTTTTTTACAAATTGATAAAGCTGTTTTCAATTTGCAAGAAGTGGGGGTCAAAATAATCCCCACCTTCATGCAGAGCACACATCAATCAATAATAGTTCTATTCAGCAAGAAAAGCATTAATGGAAGGTAAGATAAAGATTTTAGCATGGTTCTGATCATTTCTCAACTCATCCTCTCCTTAAGATGTTGGCTCATGCTGGGGTATAGCTGATTGGCCATTTTTCATGTAGAATCATAGAGAGATACAACACAGAAGGAGGCCATCTGGGTATTGTGCCTGTGCCGGCTCTTTGAAAGAACTAACCAATTAGTCCCACTTCCCCTGCTCTTTCCCCATATCACTGCAATTTTTTCCTTTTCAAGTATTTATCCAATTCCCTTTTGAAAGTTACTATTGAATCTGCTTCCTTTTGGGCAGATTGATCATAACAACTTGCTGCGTAAACATTTTTTTCCTCATGTTGCCTCTGGTTCTTTTGCCAATAACCTTAAATCTGTGCCCTCTGGCTACCGATCCTCCAGCCACTGGAAACAGCTTCTCCTATTTACTCTATCAAAACTCTTGAGGATTTTGAAGACCTCTATCAAAGCTCCCCTTACCCATCTCTTCTTTAATGAGATCAACAATGTGTGAACTAAGTCTGTGTCAGCTGAAAGCGAGGAGGGGAGGTGGGGGCGGGAGGGGAATCACAGTTGTGTCCAGTCCTGTGCTCACCTATCATCCAGATAACTAACACGTTTCAGAAAAGGTCACTGCACCAGGAGCAAGAATCCGAGCTGAGTTTTCTTCCCTGAGTCCAAGGGCATTCAGGCCAATTGTTGTGCCTACTGTCAGCCGCACTGTGATCAGCTAATTCAGTACAACCAGGAATTAAACTTGTGATCTTCTGGCCTGTATGGATCAATTATATATTGCCTTCACCAAGGATACAGCCTTTGATAGCTACATCAAGGGACCTGGGTGTCCTTGAACACGAATCACAGAAAGTTAACATGCAGGTACAGCAAGCAATTAGAAAAGCAAGTGCTATGTTAGCCTTTATTACAAAGGGATTGGACTATAAGAGTGAAGAAGTCTTACATAGAAACATAGAAACATAGAAGATAGGAGCAGGAGTAGGCCATTCGGCCCCTCGAGCCTATTCCGCCATTTAATGAGATCATGGCTGATCATCCAAATTCAGTATGCTGTCCCTGCTTTCTCCCCATATCCCTTGATCCCTTTAGCCTTAAGTAATATATCTAACTCCTTCTTGAATATATTTAATTAATTGGCCTCAACTGCCTTCTGTGGTAGAGAATTCCACAGGTTCACCACTCTCTGGGTGAAGAAATTCCTCCTCATCTCAGTCCTAAATGGCTTACCCCTTATCCTTAGACGGTGACCCCTGGTTCTGGACTCCCCCACCATCGGGAACATCCTTCCTGCATCTAGTCTGTCTAGTCCTGTTAGAATTTTATAAGTTTCAATGAGAAATTTCAATAATTTACAGCAATTATATAGGAGCATAGTGAGACCACACCTGGAGTGCTGTGTACAGTTTTGGTCTCCTTATCTAAGGAAGGATATACTTGCCATACGGGGAATGCAACAAAGGTTCACTAGACTGATTCCTGGGATAAGGAGATTGTCCTATGAGAACAGATTGAGTAGACTAGGCCTATATTCCCTAGAGTTTAGAAGAATGAAAGATGATCTCATTGAAACATATAAAATTCTTAAAGGGCTTGACAGGGTAGATGCTGGGAGGATGTTTCCCCTGGCTGGGGAGTCTAGAACTAGGGGTCATAGTCTCAGAGTAAGAGGTCGGTCATTTAAGACTGAGATGAGGAGAGATTTCTTCACTCAGAGGGTTGTGAATCTTTAGAATTCTCTACCCCAGAGGGCTGTGGATGCTGAATTGTTGAGTATATTCAAGACAAAGATCAATAAATTTTTGGATACTAAGAGAATCAAGGGATATGGGAATAGTGTGGGAAGGTGGAGCTGAGGTAGAAGATCAGCCATAATCTTATTGAATGGCGGAGCAGGCTCGAAGGGCCGAATGACCTACTCCTCTTCCTTTTTCTTATGTTCTTATAACTGTATTTGAAAGCCTGGGGCTGCCTTCTGTTAACAGCAGACTACAACCTGCCTTAGATACAACTGATTATCAATGTAATTTGATGCCTCAAACTATATGGACTGAGGATAAGCTGTTGATATTATGGTGCTAGAACGTATATGTCAAGCAGGGATCAGCATTATAGACTTTACTTAGGTTTTGTTTTTATTTGTGAAGCCTATATGAATTCTAGTGCAAGGTTCTCTCCAGATCACTGTGGAAAGTGGACACATACACACCCTGTTTAGATACGCCAAATATATTCACTAGGCTGCTGAGATTTACAAATCTACATTGACGATGTGCTACTAGGCACTGTTGGACACATACCTACTATTAGACTGTAAGGTATTAAAATAGGATCCTTTATTGTTCACACTCTTAGCTTTGTCGGTGTGATTACACTTAAAGATGGCAGACATCCATCTGGACAACATTATAGTGATAAACGTGTCATAAAGATGGAAAATCATCTTCTTTAAATGTGAAGGAGAATTTTGACCCTTTGTGTGTGCATGTATCACAGCTAAAAATTAACTTAGAGAAGTCTAGAGCGAGGCATAATTTCTCTTCCTCCTTTTCAGTTCATGTGTTTGATTGTCATACTGTTTATTTTAGGTACTTTGGAAATAATAATAAAATGTTATTAGGACTTTAAAAAATGGAAAAATTATACTTAGAGACTGTGGCATAGGATCGCAACGGACATCGTTTTGTGACTGAAAATGTATTCACTGCTGAGAAGATAATACATAATAAATATAAAGTCACTTGAACCACTTGATCTCACATATTCTGCAAGTGGTGTCATGACAATAGTAAAGCTGGGTGGAAGCAATCTCACTCTATTTATAGAGGAGTGTGAGCTTCCATCTTATCTGGGAATCTGTTATTGAGGTAATACCTGTGCACTTTGCTTATTCTGACATCCCTAACAGCATCCTGATTTTTTGTTGATTAAATGCAGGCATTCAGAAAAAAAGCAGCTGATTTGTTATTTTACCAGTTAGAATAGGACAAATTGTGGTCGAATAGATTGCTAGTTGCTTCTGTCTACCAGTATATATATTTTTTTATTCGTTTATGGGATCTGGGTGTCACTGGCAAGGCCAGCATTTATTGCCCATCCCTAATTGCCCTTGAGAAGGTGGTGGTGAGCCGCCTTCTTGAACCGCTGCAGTCCGTGTGGTGAAGGCGCTCCCACAGTGCTGTTAGAGAGGGAGTTCCAGGATTTTGACCCAGCGACAATGAAGGATCGGCGATATACTTCTAAGTCAGGATGGTGTGTGACTTGGAGGGGAACTTTTATATGGGACATTCCGCTAACATATACTTGCGATGATAAAATTGTGCAAACATGTTTTTTTTCCCCATGTCCCTAATATCTGAGAAGACAACAAATATTTCTCTGGGACACATTATAGTAACCAGTCCTCTATGGACTATTTATATCAGTATATTTCAATCCATTATGGCGAATCCCTCTAAACGTATGCCGCAGCATGTTGTAGCTCAAGTGCCGATGCTGAACTACAAAATAATGTTTCTGACGAGTCCAGTCAGATCTGAATCCCTGGTCATAGTCCTCTGGCCAGCAGGTTACATCTCGTTCAACCCCACCTGTACTTGATCTTCCTCACTCATGCTCTGTGCCTCTCCAATTGCTCCCTCCTGCAACTCGCTGCCTGATGCCCTCTCCCAGATTGGATATGTCTCTGATGGCGCTAGCCATTGTAGAAGTGGGTTGCTGTGAGTTACTTAGTGGAGGCTCGACCACCTTCTCCTCTTAGGCACCAAGTGGAGCAGAAGAAGAATATATTTTACAATACCTACAGTAAGAAACATAAGTGCACATGGCAGGGGATTGTAATGTATTAGGATAACACCACCTTATGCGAGCTTGTTAAACTTAGAGCTGTAAGGAACATCATAGTGGCATCATACATATCAAACTAGAAAATTAGCAAAAGATGACCAAAAGCTTCCAAAAACCTGACATAATCTCAGAAATGCTGACAGCTCACAAACAGCACTGAACGCAAACCTATGAAACATGAAGTCATGGAGTTAGATTGAGGGTGCGGTGCTACACAGGCTTGTCATAACCTGCACTGCAGATATACCCTCAACGGTCTATTGCTTTTATTGCAGTACAGTCACCGGCAGTGGTGATTTAGAAATTACTGAAGAGAGATGTGAGTGCTGAAGGCATGAGAATTTGTTTACATGTGGACATGGCCCTTCCAGAATATTGAGATTTTTGCCACCTGAGTGGGTGCATCTTTCAGCCTACTGTAATTATGAATGTGAGTCTCAGCATAATTCATAAAAAATTAAGTAAACAGCCCATCACTCCAAACCCAATCCCTATTTTATTTCTAAATCTTGGCAAATCTACACGTGCGGTGAGAGGAATTGTCAAATAAAAGCAGTTAATGCATTAACATCCAAGAACCATCCACCTTATCTCAAAACCAGCCGCAGATAACGTTGAAGTAAAGAGACCTTCACATGAGATGACAATCAGGCTTGCCCCAGAAAATTCTTTTTCAGGAAATAATAGACGCATGTTAGCAGTTTATTTGTCATATATAACTTCTAAAGGGTGAAAAAAAACTCATTTAAGGTCATTTAAAAATGTTCTGCTGCATTTGTGCACAACGAACAATGGGAAAAAGAAAGAGGTCATTCATGATCTCAGGACATCCCAAAGCACTTTACAGCCAATGATGTACTTTTGAAGTGTAGCCACTGTTGTAATGTAGGAAACACGGCAGCCAATTTGCGCACAGCAAGCTTTCACAAACAGCAATGTGATAATGGCCAGATCATCTGATTTAGTGATGTTGGTTGAGGGATAAATATTGGCCAGGACACCGGGGATAACTCCCCTGCTCTTCTTCAAAATAGCAGCATGGGATCTTTTACGTCCACCTGAGAGGGCGGATGGGGCCTCGATTTAACATCTCATCTGAAAAATGGCATCTCTGCAAGTAACATCTGAATTCCCACCCTCCACCTCTCAAAGGCTCCAGTCCCACCCACCTACCAAACGATCTGATTGGTTGATACAAACAACCTCCAATCTCAGTGAAAAATGTTGATTTTGCTTGCAAAATGCTGACAAGCTGGGTTGGAAATTTGACTGAATGCTGACAGTTGGGCATGTAAGTGGCATAGTACTTAATGTTCGATACGTGACCCTTTTAACGAAATAACACAGGCGGCACTGTGGTATGGCAACATGGGTGGAACAGAAGAAAATGAGCATGGCTGTGCATTTACAAAAATCAGCAGTTGGCAAGGTTTCCTATGGGGTGTCAAGTTTACAGTGTGGAGCAATAAAGAAGCTAGGCAAGACAACCTACTTAGATGTTAGCACATGTCTGCACATTTACCTGGTCAACCATACACAGGCCAACAAATGTCTTCCCTCACCGGTGCCCAGATTCAGCTCACAGAAGAGACTGCATGATGCACTTTGTCACCTCCACCCCTACTGCTCTGGATGTAGTCTTTATTGCGGGTTGACCCTCTCCACCAAATAGGGCCACCCTTCACTGCAGGACATCCTGCAGCAGGAACTGAATGTGGCCACCATGCCTCCCACCATTTTTAACAAAGAAAAAAAAATACACCTTCAGGGACATCCAGCAGCCCTTTAAGTGCTGCTGGTGCAGGAAATTCCACCCTTCCCATCTCAGTGTACTCCGTGCATGCTACATGCTGGAAGTGCTGTCCCAATACATTAACGAGCTGACCTCACATTCTTGAGCCCTGTCCATATATCTTTCCAGTTAAATGGATTTTGCATTATTGCCTGATCTATTACAAACTGTCATGATGTGGAGATGCCGGTGTTGGACTGGGGTGGACAAATGTGAGAAGTCGCACAACACCAGGTTATAGTCCAACAGCTTTATTTGAAATCACAAGCTTTTGGAGCGCTGCTCCTTCGTCAGGTCACCTGACAAAGGAGCAGCGCTCCAAAAGCTTGTGATTTCAAATAAAGCTGTTGGACTATAACCTGGTGTTGTGCGACTTCTCACATTATTACAAACTGAAAAGAAGAGTCACGTGCCTTGGCTTGGGTGCCATGAGAATAACCATTCTCTATCTCGATGTGATCTGCATTTCTTTAATGAATGACTACTTAGCGAATGTTAGAGCTGGCAGCTGCTACTGAAATAAATATCCTATGTTGCTCCACTCACTGACTGCCCAGAAATATATTTGTTGGCAGTGACAGGGTATAGTTACTGCGTTACTTTACACACCACTTACTGGGTGGATTGTTACAGGCAGATTATAATAGCAGTACCTCTCCAATCATTCATCGATTGGGTAACACCATTATATCTCAATAACAAAGTAACACACATACACGAAAGGTCAGTGTTAAAATGTTCTCATTCTGAATGCTAGTATAGTGCCCACTACTTAGTTCCTGACTGGGGAAAACATGTAAGGGGTGATTCTGCACTCTGAAAGAGCACCCTTCAGAAAATCTTGGGCGCGCAGGCTGGATGGATAGAAAATCATCGACTATGGATCCCCAATCTCCCAAGATAAGTGCTCTTTGGGAGCTCGGGATCGCAGAATCATTCCTTTATTCTTTATATGGAAGGTATCATTTTACATACAGCACAGAAACAGGCCATTTGGCCCAACTGGTCTATGCCAGTGTTTATGCTCCACACGAGCCTCCTCTCACCCTACTTCATCTAACCCTATCAGCATATCTTCTATTTCTTTCTCCCTCGTGTGTTTATCTAAATTCCCCTTTAATGCATCTACGCTATTCACCTCAATCACTCCCCTGTGGTAGCGTGTTCCACATTCTCACCACTCTCTGAGTAAAGAAGTTTCTCCTGAATTCCTTATTGGATTTATTAGTGACTATCTTATATTGATGGCCCCTAGCTTTGGACACCCCTACAAGTGGAAACATCATTTTTCTATGTCTACCCTATCGAACCTCCTTCATAATTTTTCCAACTTTGTGTTTCTAGTGTGGGGCCTCAGGAAAAGCTTGAAGTTAAAAAAAAATGACCGCTTTAGACTGGAAATTGAAAGAATCAATACTAAAATGCACCACAGGCATCTTGTACTTGGTTCAAAGGGAAAACTTTCTGACTCTGTGGTGCTGGTGGGAGAGCTCCTCGTAGCAGCAGTACACATTGGAAATCTGGGTGGGAGCCGAGTGCTATTTCCCGAACATTGATTTACACGCTTGGAATATCAGGTGCAGCGCACACTCGGATTGCTGACGAGCTGGGAGGTTTTCTGTTGGCAGCGCAAATTTGGGAAACATTTCCTTCAAATATACAGAGTGATTTTGTCTTCCTGATGTCAGCTGTGGCTCAGTGGGTAGCACACTCACTTCTGAGTCAGAAGGTTTGTGGGTTCACAATCCCGCTCCAGGGACTTGAGCGCATAAAGTTAGGCTGACACTCCAGTGCAGTGCTGAGGGAGTGCTGCACTGTCGGAGGTGCCGTCTTTTGGATGAGACATTAAACCAAGGTCCCGCCTGCTCTCTCAAGTGGATGTAAAAAATCCCATGGCACTATTTCGATGAAGAGCAGGGGAGTTATCCCCGATGTCCTGGCCAATATTTATCCCTCAATCAACATCACTAAAACAGATTATCTGGTCATTATCACATTGCTGTTTGTGGGAGCTTGCTGTGTGCAAATTGGCTGCCGCGTTTCCCACATTACAACAGTGACTACACTCCAAAAAAGTACTTCAGTGGCTGTAAAGCGCTTTGAGAGGTCCGGTGGTCGTGCAACGCGCTATATAAATGCAAGTCTTTCTTTCTTTTTCTTTCCAATTGGATGGCCTCTGAATATTTTCTGTGCAGTTCTGCTTTGGCAATCATCACAAATTAGAGGCTGCAGCAAATATACCATATTTATTGTAAATCATTCTTTTATGTGATTCACAAAAGAGCTCTGTGTGGCGGCCGTTCCCAAATTGGTTTCCTGTGATTGCTTGTGGTGCGTTCCATCTATAAATTCCAGTGATAGTAACTAACCGTAATAAACAGGTTCCAACATCAGGGCTCACCCTTGACTTTGGAACATTTTGTGAATTCATTCTCAGGAGTCGACCTCGCCTCCACTCAGTCTCAGCGTGTGTGCACTGGCAAACGATCAGAAGCCTTCATCTTGTACAGAAATCCCACATGATCCTCACCCTGGCACACGCGCAAGGCGTATTAGCATTCCGAAAATACAGTTTCATTCAAAACTACCAGCAGTGAGAAAATTATCAATGATTAACACGGTATGACTACTTGCTGGAATATGCAGATCCCAGTGAGTATGATAGGGCAATGCACGGAAATGAGCCCGCTTGAATAATATACAGATTGTGCCCACATCTTTATGCAGGCATCAGGCACCATCTGTTTGTTATGCTTCCATTATATAAAAAAAAGTGGTGTTGCTTGGATCTGTCGCTTCTTGCGGCTAATTGTCAGGCTCCAGCTATGCTGTAAATTGAAGTGGCCGTGTATGTGGAATCGCATCTTTATACCAAGATCAGGCGCAATAGGTTTTTCTCCAACAAGGTCAACTCTACATATACTTTACACTCTACTCTTGCAATGTTAAATCTAAATTAATAAGGCTCATGTTAACAATATTCAAGCACAATTTCTTACGGTTTGTAGTTTAATTACTCACAGAATTAAATCACAAAGCCAGGGCTGTATATTATCATCAATCTGTCAGATTGTGGTGAAGGGCAAATCATATTTCGATTTACCACACACAAAGGCATTTTCGGAATTTCATAGGTCCCAATCTGACGAGCTTTATTTTTCTAGGACAAATGTGCAAAACTTTTCAAAAAGGGAGAGTTTTTCCCTAATTCCGCAAGGTCACTTGAAAATATAATCCTCCTTGTGTGTTCTGAACACTCTATCTTGTGAAGAAATTCAGCTTCTGAGTATTAAGAACTAATAGGGACAGCTTGGCATTGACATTCAAATGTCAATGTTATTCACAGCATCTCAAAGATGACTGTGCCCAAACCACAAAGAGATGACTAGACTCATTAGAGGATCATTAACAGCACATTTGACGTGTTGGCTCATTTTGCCTCATCTGGCTAAACTGGGTGAACAGGGTCCCACACAATCACATGTGGATCCTACAAGAAACATCTTTTTGCTGTTGGGATCATAAACATTGGGCCGTATTTTCCGATCGGAGGCTTCCCGCGTGCGGAGGCCTCTGATGTGGAAAAAATCTACGCACTTACCTGAGGGCTCCCGAGGTCCGGACACTTCCGCTCCTGGGCCTCTCCAACTCGAATTGCACAGGGCCCACGTATCCCAGGGGCGCAGGCAGTTCGCAAGCGACCCTGGGATCACGTGGGCCATGGGGAGCCAATCAAAGAAGGGAATCTCCCTTCATACACTTGACAGATAGACCCGTCAAATATATGAATGGAGATCACCCCAAAAACACTGTAAAACATTAAATAATTTTTTTTTAATCACATTTTTAAAATTAGTTGAAATTACAATAAATTAAATATTTTAAACAAAAATTTAATTTTTTGAAAAAAATTATTAAAGTTTTTTACGGAGCTAAAAATAAACTTACCTTTTTTAAAGTATTTTTGAATGATAAATGAGTGAAAAAAAATTTTTAAACTTTTTTTTCAAATCTTATGCTGGTGAAAGCAGGCCTTACGCCTGCTTTTACCAGGCGTAAGATTTCTGAGGGTTTTCTGCGGGCGGAGGTTCTGCAGAAAGTGGAACTATCCACCCCCGCAGAGGCCCTTCTCCAGGGCAGGTGTCCGATCTGTCAAGCGCATTCTTAACAGATCGGAAATGCCGGTTTTCAGCGCAAGCGCTGTGCATGCCTGAAACCGGCATTTCCGATGTCCCTACGGGTGGGTACACAGCTCGTACACACCCGTAGGGATCGGAATATCCGGCCCAATATTCTGTATGTATCACGCAAATGATTCAACAGTTTTAGTGGAATACTGATCGGTTAAACAAGGACATGCAAGTTATGCAATAGAACCTAACAAAGCAGTTTGAGAAATAACAACAGAAAACGCTGGAAAAACTCAGCAGGCCAGGCAACATCCGTGGAGAGAGAAAGAGAGTTAACGTTTTAGGTCGAAACCCTTTTGTATATTATAGTCTTTCTGGAGCTCTACAATTTTTGAAAGAGATCATTGTGAGAGCGTGTAGAGTCTGGAAAAGGTCACCTTGTAAATAACTTGGCTACAGTCCAACGGAGTTGTAATTTATACACACTCCCTAACTGGATTGCATGCTTTACTGATAAATATTTAAATTCATTCTCTTTAGCTGTTATAATTAAATTAATTTAATTACAGAACCCTTAGGGACCAAATAATTAATCGCACAGTTCATTTTTGATTTTCCCCTGATAACGTCTCAGATTTCAAAATTGTTCCTAAGTGTTTTTCGTCAAACTGGTTTTCACCCCCAAAGTGCAAATTTTTTCTGAAATATCACACTTTTTTGAATGCAATAAGATTGGGTTCTGTAAGCTGCTTTCATCTACATACGGGGATAGGGACTGGTGAGGTCATAATCGACAACGATTCTCTCCTCTCCAGTAACATGAGAGCTAGGTGATGCAAGTCTGGTTAAAATCTTAACATAATGGTCTGTTAAAATGAATTGTTTCTTTTGCGGTCATGGGGGACAGATTTGACTTTGTGAGATAGTGTAAAAGGGCTGATGGTAAATTGGCAGCTCGCTTTACATCTCTCCCGATTTTTATTTCATTTAAAGCTAAAATTAGCCCATAGAGGAGAACAGTTAACTAATAGAATGACGTAGGACGGATGTAAATGTAATTCTGAACGAAAGCAGACAATTCCAGAAATGCACATCAATCAGCAGATAAACGATAAAGATAGGTTAAAGCTTATAGTTTGGCCCTGCATCAAAATTCTCATCAGTTCTGGTCAAATGACACCCAAAACATGAAGGTCCCAAAATTCCCAGCAGGTCTGCTCCGCCAGTGCGTGTGAAGTGGAGCGGAGCTCGCACCCACCCTAGCCCCGGGCTGGAGACCCTGTCTTAAGTCTCAAGGGGTGGGGTTATTTGCAATGTCTGGGGCAAGCCACCGTCATTTACAAGGGTGAACCAGAGTCGCCCAGCATGATCGCCACTTGTACGGCAGAGTGATGGCCTGCTGCTCCACCTAAAGCACTTTGGGACGTCCTGAGGTCGCGAAAGGCGCTATATAAATGCAAGTCTTTCTTTTTTCTGAGGTCTAAGAAGATAATATATAATTTCTCAGTCTTTGACTCCTAGCGGAGCTATTCTGCCATAAGCAGTCTACTCTGGGATCAGCTGCCTTACTCCAGTGAATGTTTCGGGCCTGCAGAAGGCCTCAAAAGGGACTCACTCCCAGTCTCAGCTGGCATTCTGCTAAGGCCTTCCGAGGACATATAGGGCAGAAATCCCCCCAACACCACCCCTTTCCATTGGATAAGCAGGTGGGAGATCTGACCACGTTCCACCCCACCCCACCCAACAAGTTAAAGCAAATGAGAAAGAATTTCGACACAAAAACAGAAAATGCTGGAAACACTCAGCAGGTCAGGCAGCATCTGTGGAGAGAGAAACAGAGTTAACGTTTCAGGTCGACGACCTTTCGTCAGAACTGGAAAAAGTTAGAGATGTAACAGATTTTAAGCAAGTGTAGGGGCAGGGAAAGGCGGGGTGGGGAGGAAAGAACAAAAGGGAAGGTCTGTGATCGGGTGGAAGGCAGGAGAGATTAAATGACCAAAGGTATGATAGTAAAAAACAAAAGGAGATGGTAATGGGACAAGTAAAGAAACAAAAGATGAGCCTAGAAGAGGTGTAAATGGGAATGGCAGAATCATCAACAGCTGTCATGTGAAAAAATAGGGGCAGAAGTTATGGTCTGAAATCGTTGAGTCCAGAAGACTGTAAAGTGCTTAATCGAAAGCTTACGTTGAGCTTCGTTGGAACAGTGTAAGAGGTCGGGGTCAGAGTGGGAGTGGAGCAGAGAATTAAAGTGACAGGCGACCGGAAGCTTGGGGTCACGTTTCTCTAACTTTCTCCAGTTCTGACGCAAGGCCGTTGACCTGAAACGTTAACTCTGTTTTTCTCTCTCCACAGATGCTGCCTGAACTGCTGAGCATTTCCCACATTTCCTGTTTTTATCTCAGATTTCCAGCATCCGCAGTATTTTGCTTTTGTAGTAGAATTTTGGCATAAATGGGTTCCACCCCATGTTGCTGCTCCCCCAGACGAAAATTAATCATTCCACCTTTTCCACCCCCAGGAAACTCACAACCAATGTTTTTTTTTTCTCCCTTTCAGATGTTCATTATCTCCCTGTGAATCTGCATCTGTTTTTGTTGTTTATTTATTGCAGATTTCCAGCATGCAACTTTTTTTTTAACTCTCTATAAATATAATTTGCTGCCCTATTGTAGACTAACCTCCAACCTAACTGGTAACAAAAGTTTGGCTCCATCAAGAATGGCTGACCAAGGTTCTGAAAGGGTTCCAAGTCAAAAGGCACACTCATTATATAACACATCCACCACTACAATGGGCTACAGTGTATGTGTATGTACTTGGCTCCAAGAGAACTGTGGCTCTTGTTCCAATTAAATGTGCTCATGCCAGCTGCACCCCAGCAATGTATTAACACAACAAGCTCAATTTATGCTGCATTTAGTCTGTCAGTGCCTATTTCGGCAGAACAGGTCAATGATAAAAGTTGCTCAAAAAACACACATAACAAATGACGAAGCCCAAGCTGTATAAATCAACAACTCCACAAGAAATAAAACTAGTCGACGGGCCTCATTAACAAAACTAGACAGAATCTTCTCCTTGCAAACACAGTATCACCTGTTCAATGCTCAGCCTATTTGGCCTAGAAATCAGTTGCTGCTGCTGTTTGTAAGTATCACTTAGCTCATTAACAAACGAGATTGATTTTCTCCTCCGAGCTTGTTACTTAGTTTAGTGGCCGTCATCTGGAGCATTGAGCTAGATGACAAACCGTGAGGTGCTATCCTTTTTGTTCTGCCATTCACACATCACACAATTGAATATCAGCACTATCTTATTCAGTGTCCATAGTTTTACCAAGGTCATTTAGTCGATGAATACTCTTCTCTTACATTTTTTGTTATAAAGGTAATGACAAAACTGTTGTCAACACAGCAAGTACATTTTCAGGACAGGATATCCGAAGTACTCAATTGTAACTGCGTAACTGAGTAACTTAGCGCCTTGGGACGTTTCACTACCTTTAAGACATAATGGGCCGTAATTTGCGACCCCCACGAGTGCACACGAGGTGTGTACGTGACGGTAGGGGCCACGCAAGTTCCGGGTTTAGGCACTCTTGACAGATGATCCGCATCCCCGGGAGACGGGCCTCCGCGGGCAGAGAGTTGCGCTATTTGCCCAACTTCCGCCCGCTGAATGCCCGTCAAATTCTTACGCCCGGTAAAAGCAGGCGTAAGGCTTACTTTTACCGGCATAAGAGTTTTAAAAAACAGAAAAATAAAAGGTTATCACTCATTTATACATTAAAAACCCAGTCCAATAAGGTAAGTTTATTTTTAGCCCCATTAAAACATTTTAAAAATGTTTTCCAAAAATTAAATTTTTGTTTAAAATATTTAATTAAATGGCATTTTAATTAATTTTAAATATGTAATTAAAAATTTTTTATTTCATGCGTTGGTGCATTTTTTAAGTGATCCCCATTCATACTTATTGGGATTCCGTTTGTACGGAACTTCCATAAGTATGAATGGGATCCCCCCTTCTTTCATTGGTTGGGCCGGCCCACGTGATCCCAGGGACAATTGCGTGTGGCCCTGGGATACGTGGGCCTCTACCCGCGAGTACCCGGAGAGGCCTCCCGGGCCACCAGGTAAATTCGTAGATTTGGGCCGATATGATACAAGTTGTTGTTGTTGAGGTGTTTAAGATGATTAAAGGAGTTGATAGGGTAGATAGAGAGAAACTATTTCCACTGGTGGGGGGAGTCCAGAACAAGAGGGCATAACCTTAAAATTAGAGCCAGGCCGTTCAGGGGTGATGTCCAGGAAGCATTTCTTCACACAATGGGTGGTGGAAATCTGGAACTCTCTCCCCCTCCAAAAATCTGTTGAGGCTGGGGGTCAATTGAGAATTTCAAAACTGAGATTGATAGATTTTTGTTAATGGTTACGGAACCAAGGCAGGTAGATGGGGGTTAAGATACAGATCAGCCATGATCCAATTAAATGGCAGTGCAGGCTCGAGGGGCTGAAGGGCCTCCTTCTGTTTCTATGTTCCTTGCTATGTACTTTGCAATCTCACTAATTTATACCGATTCTGCTGGGAAACCTGACCACACTGAATTCATGGAATAAATAAGTAGAAGAAGTCTCACCACCAGTGTGAAGCAAATTTGCAATGCTATCAAAGTGACTTCACAACACAGCAGCACACAGGGCACAGGGTTCTGCTTGTGAGTAACCTGCTGTAGTCTGTGTTTTTTTCTCTAAAAGGAGGTTAACACTCTTCCTTAATGCATATCAAGCGACTGTTCTCTTCCCTTCTTTTGTTTATGCTGCTGTCAAAAAACTTTAAAATTCTATTCACTTAATTACTCTTAAAGGTTATGTTTTGTGTGCCCTGTGTTATATTTCCTGGCATTAGGAGCATGCCGGATAACAGACTGAGTTCTAATTACGACATCATCACAGTGACATTACAGGGTGAGTTAGTTAACCGAAATCAGTGATTATCTGTATTTCTGTCACAGTTGTGCGATAAAGCAAGAATTCTGCTTTTAATCCTGTGTACTGATACTGATTCCATTTTAAACCAGCTTCCTAAGATGTTGATGAACGTTTTCACGGCTCAGTGGAGCCGAGTACCAGGAATCGTAATGCAGTCTGTACAAAACAGGGTAATGCAATTATACTCAGTAACTGCCTGAAAGGACTCTCACTGACTGAACCTGAGTATACAGCCTCAATAAGGAAGGACATACTTGCCTTAGATTCAGTGCGACAAAGGTTCACTACGTTGATCCCTGGGATGTGAGGGTTGTCCTATGAGGAGAGATTGAGTAGAATGGGCCTATACTCTCTGGAGTTTAGAAGAATGAGAGGTGATCTCATTGAAACATATAAGGTACTAAGGGGGATTGACAGGGTAGATGCTGAGAGGTTGTTTCCCCTGGCTGGTGAGTCTAGAACTAGGGGGCATAGTCTCAGGATAGGGGTCGGCCATTTAAGATTGAGAGGAGGAGGAATTTCTTCACTCAGAGGGTTGTGAACCTTTGGAATTCTCTACCCCAAAGGGCTGTGGATGCTGAGTCATTGAGTATATTCAAGGCTGAGATCGATAGATTTTTGGACTCTCGGGGAATCAAGGAATATGGAGATCGGGCGGGAAAGTGGAACTGAGGTCGAAGATCAGCTATGATCTCATTGAATGGCGGAGCAGGCTCGAGGGGCCGTTTGGCCTACTCCTGCTCCTAATTCTTATGTTCTTATAATTTACTGCTACCGTGGGACATTTTGCTACATTAAAGGCACTATATAAATGCAAGCTGTTGAAGGGATAACCTGCCCTGTCCTGTTGGTAGCCTTTTCACACATTCTTTTTCAATGAGTCCCCACCATTTATAGCGGATGCGTTCGTGCGAACTCGATTCGCCCGCGACACGCAGTATATGATGGGGCAGCGCTATGACAGTACTCTATTATATATTGTAGCTCACTATTGAAGAAACCAAACAAGACTGCATGCAATGCAATGAGCTATACTTAAACCTGTACAAACTGTAGTCCCACGCCACTTGTTGGAAGGGTTTAAGTAGACAAAATGTAATTGGACCTTAAAGAGGTGTTATTTACTTAGGATTGTTCTTGCATTCAGTGCACCTTAAAGAGGTGTGAGCTGATGAGTAAACTTGGAGATCTCCACACGAGCCTCCTCCCACCCGCCTTCATCTCACCCTATCAGCATATCCTTTTATTCCTTTCTCCCTCATGTGTTTATCTAGCTTCCCTTTAAATGCATCAATGCTATTCACCTCAACCACTCCCTGTGGTAGCAAGTGCCACATTCTAACCACTCTCTGAGTAAAGATGTTTCTCCTAAATTCCCTATTGGATTTATTTGTGATTATCTTATATTTATGACCCTTAGTTTTGGTCTCCCCCACAAGTGGAAATATCTTCTCTACATTAACCCATCAAACCCTTTCATAACCTTAAAGACCTATATCAGGTCACACCTCAGGCTTCTCTTTTCTAGAGAAAAGAGCCCCAGATAAGGCCACCAAGTATGTGGCTAACACAAGCTACCAGCTTGCTACTTGTTCATGGACTCACATAAGGTGGCTGGTAGTCTAGGCACTTGGATGGCACTTTCACTGCACTTCTCAATGTCCCTCTTGTACCTGCTTACAGGAAAAGGCTGTATGTGACAGGGACAAGCAGTTTCAGACTAGAATGATGTCCTTCCAGCTTGTGGCCTTTGGCTTCATATGTGACTCAAACCCGACAGATTCTAGGACTGGAGAAATTGGATGCCTTCCTGAAGCTCAGGGCTAGTAGCATCCTTTGCTTTTTGTAAGCTATTCTTGAAGCAGTATTTTCCTGCCAGCATTACTGAAATATATTTGTTCTTTTGATCCTAGCGGTGTCCTAGAGGGGAATAAGTGAATGTCAGCCTTCTCCCAGCACCTCCCAGAACCCTTCGTCCCTCACTCCAACAGTGGCGAGCACCAGCCCAGATACATCCACTTCAGGGAGGGGTGTTCATTTAATGAGTTCTGGGGGAACTTTACCCAGTGAATCACAGAGTACAGGTGAGGAGGAGCAAATTATGGTGGCATTGGAGGAGCTAGTAGCCAGAGAGCAGATGCCAATATTGCCTCAGCTGTTTAACCCAGTGATTGGAACCTGATCAAACCTACCTACAATGCAGCTTTGTAGTTGAGCATCAGTGTTACATGCAGTCAGCTGAAAATGTGTCAAGCAGCTTGAAAGGTTTATGGGTGAGCAGATCGGAGTCCATTACCCACATCTGGGCAGCGCTGCATGATTGCCTAAGCAGGTCACCATGGAGATTATGGTCACTCCAGGGCACTCATTAATTGAGGTCCTAAGTGGATGGCTCCATTCCAGCGGCAATAACTCTGGCTGGACTCTGATATACAGCAACCTGCCTTGTTTGGATTTAACCTGCTGGGGGAATCGGCGAGAGAGAGAGAGAGAGAGAGAGAGAGAGCCATAATGCAGGGCTTCAGTGACTTGCTGAGGATGTGCACAGCAACAGGTGAATGGCAGGAATTGGAATGGATGATGGAGCTGTGTCTCCGGGCCATGCCACACTCTACCTCCCAGCTTACCTGCGCAAATGGCTCCAGATGTGCAGGACAAGGCAGCCACCGTAACATTACACGTGTCACCAGCAGTTACAGTGCCATCTACTGACCAGCACAAGCAGGCAATGCACCACCATCCTCTCAAGAGGCACACACTGACACCAAACAGATATTCACCGTACTTTGCTCTTTCATTCAGAAATAACTTAGAATAGCACAATGTCAGGTAGTAGGAGACGAGCATCATACACTTTTACAAAGGGAAAACAACAGGTTATGAAACGTTGACCAAAAGTGCATCACGCACTATGAGGAAAAATAAAAGTGGGTCAACTGTAATTCAAATATGTCCTGACAGTTCGTTTAGGATGAGATGGCATAACAACAACAACTTGCATTTATATAACGCCTTTAGATAGTAAAACGTCCCAAGATGCTTCACAGGAGCGTTATCAAACAAAATTTGACATCGAGCCACATTAGGGGATATTAGAACCGATGACCAAAAGCTTGGTTAAAGAGGGAAGTTTTAAGGAGTGTCTCAATGGAGGAGACAGAGGTAGAGAGGCGGAAAGGTTTAGGGAGGGAATTCCAGAGCTTAGGGCCCAGGCAACTGAAGGCACGGCCGCCAATGGTGGCTCAGTGTCAAATATTGTCTGATAATCGCTGCTGTGAAGCGCTTTGGGACGTTTTACTATGTTAATGGCGCTACATAAATGCAAGTTGTTGTTGTCCCTGTCTTTAAATCTGTCAAGCATGTCCCTTGTATTTATTGTGAGAAGTCGCACAACACCAGGTTATAGTCCAACAGCTTTATCTGAAATCACAAGCTTTCGCAGCGCTGCTCCTTCATCAGGAGCTGTTGGACTATAACCTGGTGTTGTGCGACTTCTCACATTTGTCCACCCCAGTCCAACACCGGCATCTCCACATCATGGCTTGTATTTATTAGTTGATGCTCATTACTTGAAATCTGAATCCTATTCTCTTCCTACAAACTCAGAGATTTAATGATAGTCGACGAAGGAAGACAGGAATCATAGTGCAAGCACCGGAGCCTTACGTTAGATCAGAGCCACAGTTCAGGGAGGCTTTAAGAATTCAGCACACTGGAATATATTCTGTCCTTGATGCTTTGCAAGAAGAAACAGAATGAATGAGAACTATTAAATGTACTGAAAGTCCAAACTAAAAAAAGCACTTAGCAGCTCATGCACATAACTCACTGCTTTTTATGTGTATTTATTTTGTCTAATGCATGTTTAAACGGCATCCTGTCACCGACTGATTCATTAATGCCACAAGTTATCTGCACAGTGTAGTTTTATTACAGTGCCTTCAAGAACAGTGTGATTCAATATTCTTTTTTAAGGTGTCCTCATGCCTGCTTTTGTTAATGAAAAGGAAATTGAAAACAGAGCTTACCCAGCAATGTGCCTCTCATAATATTGTCCTCTAAACTGTTAAAATAGGCCTGAAACTTTCAGCAAGAGTCTTAGGGCCCGACAATGACCCAGAGCCGGGTAGAGAGCAGAGGATTTCCGGGCGTTAAGACTGGAAATAAGGGCTTCCCGCAGGTCTGCCGAATTTAACGGGGTCGGCCGATCACAGGGTGTTTAAAAGGTAAGGTTGGTGGGCCGGGGGAAAGCACTCCTGCTCCTCCTGGCCCACAAGCGGTGCAATAAAGGCACTTACCTCATGGATCCAGCCCTCCTCGCCTCCCTGCGTCTGCTGGGAATCCCGGCCTGCAGAAAGAAAGAAAGACTTGCATTTATATTGCGCCTTTCCTGACCTCAGGACGCCCAATGATGTCCTTTTTTTGAAGTGTAGTCACTGTTGTAATGTAGGAAGTGCAGCAGCCAACTTGCACACAGCAAGCTCCCACAAGCAGCAATGTGATAATGAACAGAAAATCTTTTTTTTTTTAAGATGTTGATTGAGGGATAAATATTGGCCAGGACGCTAACGTGAACTCCCCTGCTTTTCTTTGAAATAGCGCCACGGGATCTTTTACGTCCACCTGAGAGAGCAGACGGGGCCTCAGTTTAACGCCTCATCCAAAAGACGGCACCTCTGACAGTGCTGCACTCCCTCAGTACTGCACTGGAGTGTCAGCCTAGATTTTTGTGCTCAGGTCTCTTGGAGTGGGACTATGAACCCACAACTTTCTGACTCAGAAGCAAGAATGCTACCAACTGAGCCATGGCTTTAACAGAAGGTAAAAACAAAACATTAAATGGCGGCAGGCAGCCTCCTTAAAAGATTTTAGTGACCGACCTGCCTCCTGAGAGTGGTTTATTTCCTGCCCCCCAACTCGCCTCCGTTAAAACTGGAAGTGGGTGGGTTGGGGTTGAGATTCCCAATTTTTTTAAACCCCGCCCCCCCACAGCCTGTGGGGCTAAAGTTAGTCTTCTTCGTCTAATCACAGAATCCCCACAGTACAGATAGAGGCCATTTCGGCCCATCGAGCCTGCACCGACACATATCCCACCCTATTCCCGTAACCCCACGTATTTAATCCCCCCTAACACTAAGGGTCAATTTTATCATAGCCAAATCAACCTAACCTGCACATCTTTGGACTGTGGGAGGAAACCGGAGCACCCGGAGGAAACCCATGCAGACAATGTGCAAACTCCACACAGACAGTCACCTGAGGCCAGATTTGAACCCGGGTCCCTGGCGCTGTGAGGCAACAGTGCTAACCACTATGCCACCCTGTTGCCTTGATAATCATGATAACACAATTCTTCTCAACTAGTACAAACAGTATTCTCACTTTTTTGTAAATGTTTCCTCACAGACAGTCTTGAGATAGGAAGTGGGACAAATTGGCATCTGGCATTTTGTAGGAACTATGGGCTGGATTTTGATACTGGGACGGGTTGGGGTACTGTCACCCGCTTTTCATGTTATCCACCCGACTGCAATTGGATGTGGGAGATTGATGCGATTTTCACCTAATTGGGCAATTGAGTTCCAGCATGTGGGAACCCATGAACCAATTAGTGTTTTCAGTCTGAAAGTCGCCTCTGATGATGTCATCATTGCTGCTGCATTGAAGGTCTGCAAAGACTGCCTGGTCTTTGCTGTGAGAGGACCTGGATGCAAAGGTCTGCTCCCAGATATTTTGAGAGAGAGAGAGAGATCCCAGATATTTTTCCTACTAATACTTCTCCATTGTAATAGTGGACCTGCAGCTTTCGAAATGTGCTCCCGCCAGGTTTCACAATCGTGGTTCAGAACAGGCGTGCTTCACATAGAACAAGGGTTAAAATCACAAAGGCCTTTCAAAATGGCATTATAGAGCCAATTTAGTGCTTGTTAAGGGCCTTAACAGCCTATCCCGCCTCTTAAAGGCGGGACGGAGTTGGGACCAGCAGACACGATTTAATGAAAATTGCGTGGAGGCGGGATGGAGGCGGACTTGTGCCCGCCCGCCAGTTTTCGCAATTTTAACCCCCCACACGACTCCAAACCCGCCTCCACGGGTCAATGAAAATCCAGCCCTATCTCTTTTCTGGGGGTCTTGTTCACAATAACACTTATCATGCCATAATGAATCACTAAGAAGAGTGTGCGTCTCTAGAGGCCTATAAGGACCTTGAGCTTTCCTTAACAATTTGTAGAGTCATGATTAAATGGATTGATGAAGGTTATCTCTCTACCCAACTAAAAATGGGTATAATTGCATTTATTTCTCTGTATGTGTACTGCTTAATGACATTGCATGTGTCTGGACTTGGTCCAACACAATTAAAGGATTTTGTTGCAAGCATATATGCTGTTGGATTCGATTTCCTTACATAGGGGCTGAACTTTCTTCCATTATCCTAATCATAAAGGCGCAGGATACCAGCGGAAAAGGGGGGTAAATCGGGAAGAGAGGCCTCATCATGGCCCTGACCTCAATTTCCTTCCCCGTGCCTCCGCTGGCCGTCCCTTTCCTGCCTGCCCCATGCAAATGCTAGTGGGAGGACAAGGCCCAGGTATCTGGCCGATTTTGCCAGCGTTTCCCCGTGATGCCACCTCATCACGAGGCTGCCATTTGGAAAGTGGTGGTAGGCCCCAGGAAACACCAAAAACAGCCCTGAAGATCCTCAAAGGTGGGAGAAGGCCTTGTAGCAGCCTTTTCACTCATCAATATCTGCCCTCTCCTTTACCTAACTATGTGGGCTTCAGCCCCTGGTGCTAGCAACCGTGGTCTTGCTGATTCAGAGAACGTGCATGTGCAAGAAAATACAGAGTGAAAAATGGCCATTCTACCTATCAAACCACTCCACTCAGAGATCATGTATGACTACTCGATCATCAACTTTCCTCCCTCCCCACCTATTGATCCCTGATTTTAGGGAACATTAATTTTCTTCCCCGAAAAAAACTGTGTTGAAGAGCATCTTTATAACCCTCAATCCCACTTTTGAACAGATATTTATCCAATTCCTTCTCAAAGGTGCAAGTTGACCCCTAATCAGTTGCTTTCCCTGGATCTTTGTCCCACATATCGACAATGCTGCAAGATCAAGGCCATGAAATTCCATCGGGATTCTCCGAGTCTCCCTTCACCACGCCAGCAGAAGCCTGACGGAACCCTCAAAAAATGACAGACACCCTGCATGGTCCTGATTATTTATTTTGGCGGAATTGGGGGATAGGGGGTCACCAGTCTCCTGCCTGATTAACAGCGCTCCATTTACAGAGTCGATCTCCTTTGGGCTTACCAGCGAAAAGAACCAGTGTCAATGTAGGCAATTCTTCCATTTGAAAAAGTAATTTCCTTGACAATATATTTTGGAAAGAAATCGTAGCCATCGACCTGGGCAGTGAAATTCCTCTACATGCTATTGGCACGTAAAGACTGACAAGTCCCAATGGGGGAGAAATTTGGTTGGTTAGCCCCTCCCGTTAGCTCCTCCGGGGGGCAATAACGGGACGCTAACGACTTACCGCCCGGGTGCGGCGGAAAATAACAACTCCCGCGAAATTCACCTGGAGTTCTGCGACAGCGGTAACCGCTAGTGCCACGATCTCCTGCGCCCAGAGATCGTGACGTCATCATCCTGCGCATCGCCCTGGACCCACAATTTGGGCGACAACACCGACAGCTGCAGGAGGTGTTGCGTTGTTGGTGAGTCCGGGCGCTTGGGGGAACGCTGTTTAAAGGGGATGATGGTTGTGGCGGGGGGGGAATTTTTTTTTCGTGAAGCCTAACGTCCATTTTTCATTATTTTCTTGGGCCGCAATCGATCAGCCCTGCACTCTGCTAACGTGCTTGGGGCTGATCGTGTCAGATCGCGGCTGCCGTCGGCGACGAGGTACCTCTTTTCATTGCAGAGCCTACAGCGATGGCCCTTCCCTTTAAGGGAGGGAAGGAGCCTTCGTTCCCGACAGCGCTGCCCTCGACTTCCTTCCTTCCTGGAGCGTTAACAGCCAATTTTGTGCAACCGGAGAATCATAGGGCCTGGCGCTAATTTTTAAGGTTTTCAAAATTTACCGCCCCAAACGGGGCGATACCGAATTTCTCCCCCATTGCGTCAGCCTTGGCTCAGTTGGTAGCACTGAGTCAGAAGGTTGTGGGAGCACATCCCACTCCAGACACTTGAGCACCAAGTCTAGGCTGACACTCCCAGTGCAGTGCTGAGGGAGTGCTGCACTGTCAGAGGTGCCGTCTTTCGGATGAGACGTTAAACCGAGGCCCCGTCTGCTCTCTCAGGTGGACGTAAAAGATCCCATGGTACTTGACGTAAGAAAACTACTCGGCACTTGGTCTCAGCATTAAACAAAGCTTTAATCAACTGTTTTTCAACATGGAGATCTAGTTGTGTCCTTCACTAGTTCCTGTTGAGGAATGTCCTGAGCAAGCTGGGCCCATGCCCGAGTATTTATACTCTCCCTGGACAGCGCCACCAGCAGGCCACCCAGTATTACTTCATACATGAATGACAAGATTCATGTCAGTACTGTTTTGAAAAAGAGCAGGGGAGTTGTCCCCAGTGTCCTGGGGCCAATATTCATCCCTCAACCAACATAACAAAAACAGATTATCCGGTCATTATCACATTGCTGTTTATGGAACCTTGCTGTGAGCAAATTGGCTGCCGCGTTTCCTACATTACAACAGTGGTCACACTTCAAAAGTACTTCATTGGCTGTAAAGCACTTTGGGACGTCCCGAGGTCGTGAGTGGCGCTACATAAATGCAAGTCTTTCTTTATTTGTAACAAATAGGTTAAGCCATTTTGATGAAATTCCTCTGCTTCTTTTGATAAAGTTGTTAGCCCGTTTAAAATAAATGCTTGACAACTATGTTAAAATGGTGCAGAATATCAGCCGGATGTGTTAATCAATTTGTTACAAATTTCATCTCATATGTGTAATATAGTGACATGCAAACATGGCCTATTCACATTGGCAGTGCCGAAATCCACTTCATACTGCTGGGTGAAAGATGTTTTTAACGTCATTGCTCTCGGGCTTATTTTTAGCGGCCGTGTTAGAGCCGGTATACATTCGGGAATAGAACCTGGCCTGTTCTGTACTCATGCAGTTAAAAAGAAAAATTCTAATTTTACACGAACAACCTGTCTTTCTGATTTCAGTGACTCGACACAAACTTTTTGAGTGCTTACTGGCAAGTTGATATTGCGTATCTGTGATGAGACTCCTAATGACACACGGTGTCATGCATTTTCTGCAGATAATTCAAAGGCCGACCGTGTACCTTTCCTTTCCCATTGGAAGCGGTCATGGTTAGTCAAGTGCATTTCCTTCATATTCTCCAGAGTATCAAAGCCAGTTATGAGAGCGAGAACTGGTTAAAACTGGGCTGTAAAAGAGCTTTAAGAGCTGCTGAAGTGAATATCTACTGTCGCAGGCATTTTCTTTTTTTATTGGTGAGGTAATTAAAGAAGTACAGTGTTTCATAACTTGTCAGTTTAAAAACACCTTGATGATGCAGTTTGTTATTGATTCTACTCCATTGCTCTTTGCATGCCAGAACGCACTGAATAATCTGTTATTCAAAACAGAACTGAATTCAACTTTGAGTCTTCAATTAAGCAATTAGACATTTGCTGCCGATGACAAGGTTGAACTTTGCGAGTGCTATTTTCAAATCATTATGAGTGTGTAAACAGAGCCCGGAAGGTGGTGGTGTGCGGGAGGGCGGAGGGGAAGCGGGGAGGAGAGTGTCTCTGTGAACTGGAGTGGGGGTGGATGCCATTCAGGACAAAGCAGCCCGCTTGATTGGCACCCCATCCACCACCTTAAGCATTCATTCCCTCCACCACCGGCGCACCGTGGCTACAGTGTGTACCATCTACAAGATGCACTGCAGCAACTCGCCAAGGTTTCATCGACAACACCTTTCAAACCCGCGACCACTACCACCTAGAAGGACAAGGGCAGCAGGCACATGGGAACACCACCACCACCCTTCCTAATATTAACTGGGATAGAATCAGTGTAAAAGGTATAGAGGGCGCAGAATTCTTAAAATGCAATTAGGAGAACTTTTTTAGCCAGTACATAGCAAGCGCAACAAGAAAGGGGGCAGTTCTGGACTTAGTTTTAGGGAATGATGCTGGGCAGATGGAAGGTATCAGTAGGAGAGCATTTTGGTGGTAGTGATCATAATTCAGTTAGATTTAGGGTAGTTATGGAAAAGGACAAAGATAGACCAGGAGTAAAAGTTCTCAATTGGGGAAAGGCCGATTTTACTAAGCTGGGATGTGATTTAGCAAAAGTGGATTGGAAACAGCTACTTGAAGGTAAATCAGTGTCAGAGCAGTGGGAGGCATTCAAGGAGGAGATAGTGAGGGGTCAGAGCAAATATGTTCCCACAAAGAAAAAGGGTGGGACTCCCAAATCTAGAGCCCCCTAGATGTTAAGGGTAGGATAAGGCAAAAAAGAGTAGCATGTTTGATGTAGTCTACATGGATTTTAGCAAAGCTTTTGACAAGGTCCCACATGGCAGACTGGCCAGAAAAGTAAAAGCCCATGGGATCCAAAGGGAAAGTGGCAAGTTGGATCCAAAACTGGAAAGTGGCAGGAAGCAAAGGGTACTGGTCAACGGGTGTTTGTGTGAATGAAAGGCTGTTTCCAGTGGGGTTCCGCAGGGCTCAGTACTAGGTCCCTTGCTTCTTGTGGTATATATCAATTATTTAGACTTCAATGTAGAGGGCATGATTAAGAAGTTTGCAGATGATACAAAAATTAACCGTGTGGTTGATAGTGAGGAAGAAAGCTGTAGTCTGCAGGAAGATAGCGATGGACTGGTCAGGTGGGCAGAAAAGTGGCAAATGTAATTCAATCTGGAGAAGTGTGAGGTAATGCATTTGAGGAGGGCCAACAAGGCAAGGGAATACACCATAAATAGCAGGATACTGAGAAGTGTAGAGGAACAAAGGGACCTTGGAGTGCATGTCCACAGATTCTCTGAAGGTAGCAGGACAGGTAGATAGGTGGTTACGAAGGCATACTGGATACTTTCCTTTATTAGCCAAGGCATAGAATATAAGAGCAGGGAGGCTATGCTAGAACTGTATAAAACACTAGTTAGGCCACAGCTAGAGTACTGCATACAGTTCTGGTCACCACATTACAGGAAAGATGTGATTGCACTGGAGATGGTATAGAGGAGATTTATGAGGATGTTTTCAGGACTGGAGAATTTTAGCTATGAGGAAAGACTGGATGGGCTGGGTTATTTTCTTTGGAACAGAGGAGGCTGAGGGGAGACTTAATTGAGGTATATAAAATTATGAGGGGCCTAGATAGAATGGATAAGAAGGACCTATTTCCCTTAGCAGAGAGGTCAATAACCAGGGGACATAGAGTAATTGGTAGAAGGATTAGAGGGGAGTTGAGGAGATCTTTTTTCACCCAGAGGGTGGTGGGGGTCTGGAACTCACTGCCTGAAAAGGTGGTAGAGGCAGAAATCCTCATCACATTTAAAAAGTACTTGGAGATGCACTTGAAGCGGCGTAACCTGCAAGGCTACGAACCAAGAACTGGAAAGTGGGATTAGGCTGGATAGCTCTTTTTCAGCCGGCAAAGACATGATGGGCCGAATGGCCTCCTCCTATGCCGTAAATTTCTATGATTCTATGATTCTATTATTCAAGTCACACATCATCCTGACTTGGAAATATATCGCCGTTCCTTCATTGTCGCTGGGTCAAAATCCTGGAACTCCCTACCTAACAGCACTCTGGTAGTACCTTCACCACACGGACTGCGGCGGCTCACCACCAGCTTCTCTATGACAATTAGGGATGGGCAATAAATGCTGGCCTTGCCAGCGACGCCCACATCCTGTGAATGAATAAGAAAACTGTCAGAGAATACCTGGTCAGGTACCTTTTGGGGAAGTGGTAGTCTAGCTAGCTTGTCGAAAACCTAATTGTAACTTTGTTTTTCTTTTCATCTTAAGATTAAAGATCTGTTCATTGTGAAGTATTAAAGTGTGTAAAATTGATCAGACTTGACCTTATTGTTAATGTAAAAAGTTCAACGCTGTCTGTGTGAGCTTGCCCCACCCCTCTAGATAAGCATCAATAATTGTGCGCCTACAACCTTTGGGTTTCCTTGTTCGGGCATTCATGTACTTTTTCATGCGTTTTTTTCTCTCCAATACAACTGAAGGAATGTTGACTATGCCTGCAAATTAAGTTACAAAGTTTGTGTTACCTACTTGTTTTCACACATCATACAACAACAACAACAACAACAGCTTGCACTTATATAGTGCTGTCATTCATAATCTGAAACATTCTGCATAGGCCCTCTTTAAAGCCTCTCTACCTCTCTCTCCCCTCCTTTAAGACGCTCCTTAAAACCTACCTCTTTGACCAAGCTTCTGGTCACCTGTCTTGATATCTCCTTATGTGTCTCGGTGCCAAATTTTGTCTGGTAACTCTCCTGTGAAGCACCTTGGGACGTTTTACTATGTTAAAGGCGCTATATCAATGCAAGTTGTTGTCGTTTGGGTGCAATGGAAAATTGCGCCCAAAATGCGCTTGAAATTGCTCTGGTTAGGTTACAGTTCAAGTTTCAATCAAATTCATTTGCATAACCACAAACGTAAAGTCTTCCATGAACCAGTGCAATCAGGCAGCGTAATAAATGTAATTGTATCTTTTTCTTCCATTAAAAAGTATTCCTTGATGTATTTAAGTGTGGCAGCCTGATGCAGTTTTATTACAACAGCTGAAAATGGATTTATAAAAAAAAAATCAGCATTTTTAATAATAATATCCAGTCTGTGAGTAACCTGATTTAAAATCACTGAAAATGACATTAAAAAAACCAACTAGTCCATTTCTTAGTAAATTCAATGGTTTTTGATATGACAAACCTTTTAAAATGTGCCGACTAGTGCCTGTGCGGCGAAGTAAATGAACATAATTTGATGAGCATTCCCGAACCAGCGCAATTGGTGCAATCTCGCAATTCCGGCCTGGGGGGGGTGGTGGGCGTGTCTAGTTGTGGGCAGAGCCTGATCCGGGCAAATCGAATCTTGAACCGGCGTAAAAGATCGTGGAAAACAAAAAGGCAAGTAGTTTTGGGCGTAACTCACTTTTGTTTAAAATTCCCCAATGTAATATACGTGGGTAGAACAAATGAAGGACAGAGACACGATGAGTTGCTCGTACATGGGCTTGTTTACTAGGCCAGAGCGAACTGAGCATGCTCGTACTAAACCATGTGACAAACCATGTGATAATACATTACACTGCTTTCCCCTTAAAAAAATTTACATATTCCACTCTCAAATACAACAAAACTATGGTTCCACCTTTCCCAGCATTACATGTACCGCATAACAAAAACTCCTGGCTTTTTTTTCTTTTAAATAAACTACAAATCCTACAAATGAACTACAAATGCATTTTAATAACAGGTTTGCAGAGCCTTCCTGATCCTTCCTGATCTCCTTACAGAAGGTTTTGGTGTTGAACCAATTTTTGGGCTGTTTTGTTTTGGTTCCGAACTCAAAGATGATCCTGTTTCTATCTCAGACTTGTTTGAACCTGGTACTTCAGTTTCTGAAGTCTGAATGGAGTAAAACTCATGTATGTGTTCATGAGCAAGTGGTTCACGATCCTGCCTTGGTTCATCTGTTGCAGAGATCATTTGATCTACATGAACACTTCTGACGTTGTCACCAATTTCAACCAAATATCCCTTGGTTCCACCAACTTCTACTATGGTTCCTACATCCCACTTGTGTGAACTCGACTTGCCAGGGGGACTGAGAACACGAACACACTCATTTTGTTTGAAACTGCGTTCTTTCTGACTCAACTGTTTCTGTTCAACTCTTAAGGCCAAATTTGGTTGAACAAATCTCAATCTCCTCTTCATCAAGAGTTCTGTACACTATATCCAGTTGTAGTGTGTGGAGTAGTTCGGTATTTCAGCAAGAAACTTGCCAAACATTGCTTCATGCTGAATCCCGAAAAACCCTGCAACACTTGCTTTTTGAGAGCTTCTTTCACTATTTTGAAGCTGGATGATATGGTGGAATGAGAATGTGTTTGAGGTTCCATTTCATGAATTCTTGGAATAGAGCAGAACGGAGCTGAGGCCCATTGTCATAAACAAGCTCTTCGGGTAAGCCATGACATGCAAAGATAGACCTCAACTCATCTATGGTACGTTCAGTTGTAGTATTTGAACCCATGTGTTTCACTTCAATCCACTTTGAGTGACTATCTAAAAGTACCAGGAAATAATTATTTGCTTTCTCACAGAAGTCTACATGTACTCTCTGAAAAAGGTCTACTTGGCCATGACCAAGGTTGTAGTGGAGTTTGGGTGGTTTGTTTCTGCAATTTTGGCAAACGCTACATTTGTGATTCAAGATCACTGTCCAATCTAGGTCAGTAAACAAAGCTTCTTGCAATTGATTTCATACTGACGATTCCTGGATGTTCAGTATGAAGTTTGGCCAGAATTCTATCTCGCAAAGAAGTAGGTACCACTACTCTGTTTCCCCACTTGATACAATCTTGCTCACAAGACAATTCAATACGACAGTTATGAAATGGTTTCAATTCTGCATCCATACACTGATCAGTCCATCCATTCAAGGTGTTTCAATACGCTCTTTTCAATATTGAGTCCTTTTGAGTCTCATCTGCAATCTCAGTTGCATTCACGGGAAAGTCTTTGTCAACTGCACCTAGTGTGAAAATAGCACCTTCACTCCCAACACGAGTCCTCATGTGGCAACCTGGACAAGGCATCTGCGATTGTGTTTTGCTTTGAAGTGCGATATTCAATCGTGTAGTCAAATTGTGACAACAACACTGCCCAATGTTGCATTCTTGATGCGGCCATTGCAGGGATGGCAGATTGGGGCCCCAATATTGCGAGGAGTGGTTTGTGATCGGTTATCAGGGTAAACTTTCTGCTGATCAGGAACTGTTAGAATTTCTTGATTCCAAACACTATGGCGAGTGCTTCCTTTTCAATTTGCCCAGAGTTTCTTTTGCTCCATGTGAGGGTTTGCGATGTGAACGCGATTGGTTTCTCTTGGCCATCATCCATTACATGGCTTATGACAGCTCCCACACCGTAACTGGAAGCATCACACGCTAACTTAAGCTCAAGCTTTGTGTCATAGTGCACAAGTAGAGCATCGCTAGAGAGACTTCTCTGACAAGCGTCGTAAGCTTCCTGTTGCGCTTTTGTCCACTTCCACTTGAGGAGCTCATGCAATGGAGCTAAGATGGTCGCTAACTCAGGTAAGAAACGTACGTAATACTGGACCATTCCAAGGAAAGATCTTAACTCAGACACGTTTTGTCATCACGTTTGGAGCATTGATGACAGCATCAAACTTTTCCTTCACTACAAAAGCACATTTGCTCCTTTTCAATTTGACATTGTGGGCATTCAACCTTTGAAGCACTAAATCTAACACTTCTAGATTTTCTTCCTCGCTGCTTGTTGTGATCAGCACATCGTCTTGATTGCATAAGCAATTTGGAACTCCTTGCAAAATCTTATCCATTGTAGCCTGGAAGATTTTGGGGGAGCACTTTACACCATATGACAGTTTGGTGTATGAGTACAGTCCCTTGTGTGTGTTGATGGTGAGATACTGTTGACTCTCTTTATCAACATTCAGCTGAGCGTAAGCGTGCGACAGGTCAAGCTTAGAGAAAACCTTTGACCCAGAGAGTGCTGCATACAAATCTTGCGATGTATTTAACGGGTACTGTTCATCGTCAACTGCTTGGTTGATAGTAACTTTGTAGTCACCACACAAGCGTACAGTTTTGTCTGCTTTGGGCACGACCACAATCTATGTAGTCCATTCACTTTTGTCAGTTTTTCCCAGCACTCCGTTCTCTAGGATTTCTCCGGAGTAGGTTTTTAACTCTACGGTACTCTTTGTAAGCGGAATTTAATTAAACTTACTCTCATGTGTGTCCTTACTCATAATAGAGCAGTCCGCCGCCGTGTCGATATACATATCAATATATTGCTCGTTGATCAAATGTTTTGTACGGAAGTCTTTCTCACGACTGCTGGCATTGCCACTAGTGACATAGATACTGTAGATGCCGAGTTCTTCAACATCAGGTGTGTTCACTTCAATATTGTGAACTCCTCCCTTTTGTTGTCGCTGCTTTGCATTGCCACTAGAATGGTTCCTACTTCCTGCTTTAGATCTAGCTCTGCAAGCTGTTGAAATATGGCCTTGCTTCTGGCAGTGAAACACTTTGCATTTCTGTATTGACAGGACTGTGGTGAGTGATTTCCATTGCAGCGATAACAATTCACTGAACTGCTCTCACCAACAGGCTTTTGATTTGGTCTCACAGCTTTAGGTTTGGTGGTGGCTTTGTGACTGTAGACCTCAGCTGTACCAGTCACTTGAGATGGACGGAGCTCCCTAGCATTCTTAGACGCCATCTCCATAGATAGAGCAATTTTGCATGCTATGTCAAACGTTAGGTTCGGAGTGTTCAGTAACTTGGACTGTGTGCGCTCATCCACCAGTCCACACACAAACTTATCTCGCAATGCACGATCCAAAAATTGGGTTGCTTTGCACCTCCCATTAGCACCCCAGGGGGGCGCTGACGGGGCACAACGTCCCTAGCGCCCGGGCACAAAGCCCCTAGCGCCCAGGTGCGGCACCGCTAACACCTCCCGTGAAATTCAACGGGAGGTTAGTGGCAGCGGTAGCCAAAGTAGTGCCCCGTGGCGCTGCGCCGCCGGTGATGACGACATCGCCGTGCACAGCACCCCGCTCACGCCCCAGCCGCAAACTTCAGTCACACCCCCTGACCTACCGCCGGACGATATGTCCGACAGGGTCAGGGGGCGTTTTTGCAGCCGTGGTGGCACAAGTTAAAGGGCAGGTGTCGGGCGGCCATTTTATTTTGGCCGACTGCCAGCACCTGCCCCTTTCCCCTTTTTCTTCGGGGTGCCGGCCGCGATCGCTCAGCCCGGCACTCCTCTTGAGTGCCCGGCACCCCGCTCCCCGGTGGTCCAGCAGGGCCCCGGTGCACACAGCACTAGGCCCCTCCCCTTTAATCAGGGGAGGGAGGCCTGCAATTATGCGGCACTACGTGCCGATGCGCATGGCGCTGTTGCACATAGCACTGCGAAATTCACTGGTAGCGCCCCACGAAGGACAGGGAGGGCTTCCAGTAGTGCCCCGCCTCCTGCTTGGGGCATTACCACTGAATTAACGGCACAGGGGTGCTAACTTTTCGGGGCGCCACCGAATTTCTCCATTCCTGGTCCGATCTCTGTTAGAAAAATTCTCTGTTCACGAATTACATCTGCACCCTCAGTCACAATAATGTTATTGGCCCTAAAAAACATCTCCATCTGCTCAATGTAAGAACTGAATGGTTCATGAGCTCGGTCATACATGCCGACGCTTCCGATGAATCCCGTAGACGCGGCCATGATTGTCCCGATCCCATCAAACAGTGACTCAGCACGCTACCTGTGTACCTGTGAGAATCAGCGCCGCTGTTGCTGTGTATACACACACAGACAATTCTGCATAAGCATTAACAGTAAACCATCGCAAAAAATCAGTTTAGGTGTCACAAATTCACCTTAAACTTTTCCACTCGAAGGTTGAACACTGTGTCCTTCCATGATCCTTAAAAATGGCTTTGGGATCCCATCCTCGTCGCCAAAAATGCAGTATATGTGGGTAAAACAAATGAAGGACAGAGACAGGAGGAGTTGCTAGTCCAGGTGCTTGTTTATTAGGCCAGAGCGAACTGAGCATGCTCATACTAAACCATGTGACAAACCATGTGATAATACATTACACCCGTTCTTCTGCGCTGTTTCGGCCAATTCCGCCCGTGTTGCGCTGATATTAGATGACCGGAAACTCGACCCCACGGAGGGGAACTAGAGGGGAGGGTTTGACCAGGAGCTGGACCTGGACACTGGTCCAGGCCTGACCTTTAAGGATAGCAGCACCAACCCAGGACTGGGAGCTGAGCAATGCACTGACTGCAACAGACTACCCTATACATCTCTTCCCATGCAGCTCACACTGCAGGCACTACACACATTGGCTACATTTCAAACATTAAAAATAATTATATGCATAGAACAGTCATTATAGCTAATGGCCCTGAAATTCGCCTCTCCGGCTTGCCGCGGGGGTAAGGATCGCGCGCGCACTTACCTACCGCGCCTGCCGTTGACCTCTGGGCCCACGGGAACTTCAGCTCCTGGGCCTGCTCCAAGTGCCGGCGCGCAGTGCTTGCGTGTCCCAGGGGCGTAGTTAGTGCGATGCGTCCCCTGGGATCACGTGGGCCATGGAGAGCCAATGGCAGCAGACCATCTTTCATTCATAGATTTGACAGGAAGACCTGTCAAATCTATGAATTGAAATCGGCCCCAAAAGAACAGCTAAACTTAAAATAAATTTTTAAAAAACCATCACATTTATAAAATAACTATAAGCTAAATAAATTAACTACTTTAAACAAAAATTTAAATTTTTGAAAAAATTAAAATACTTTTTAATGGTGCTAAAAATAAACTTACCTTTCTTTAAAGTATCTAAAAAAGATAAACCTGTTGAAAATTTTTTTAAATTATAATTAATTAACCACTTACCTTGTTGAAAACGGGTCCTGCGCCTCCTTTTTAAAAGCGTAGGTTCTTCAATACTTACCCTCCCGGAGAAACCTGAAAAAAAAACCTAAGTTTGCTGCATGCGCAGAGCCTCTACCGCGCACACGGTTCACCTCTGAACCGCCCCCTTCACCAGACCGGAAGTTCCAGTTTCCCGCGCATGCGCAGTGCATGCAGGAAACCGGCACTTCGGGAGGCCTTACGGGTGAGTAGACAGTGCGTACTCACCCGGGAAGGGCCAAATTTTTGGCCCAATGTGAATAAAATAAGTGAATAATATTGGTGCTACTTATTAAATATGATTTCATATTTATTTTAAGTAACCACCTCTTCATTTGACTGGTTACACATGTAGTAAATTTATTTCTAGAACACAATTTAATTTTACTACCTTATTATTCTATCTTATAGCTGAATATCATATCTATTATTTAACATTTTGCATCGCCTAAATGGAAAACTTATTTTAAACACATTACAAATCATTATATATGGAGTGCTAATTGTGCCTAAAGTGAAATACCTACATAATTTATGTTTTGTTCAGATAATCTTTGTCATATTTTATTTTAAAATGCTACAACCTTTAAATGGAACACTTATATTGCACGCAGAGTTTATGGTTCAAAAACAACAACAACAATTGCATTTACACAGCACATTAAATGTAGAAAAATTGTCCCAAGGCGCTTCACAGGAGCACAACCAGACAAAAATCGATATCGAGCCAAAGAAGGAGCTATTAGGACGTGTGACTAAAACTCTGATCAAACAGATAGGTTATAAGCTGCGTCTTAAAGGAGGATAGGGAGGTGGAGAGATGGAGGTGTTTAGGGAGGGAATTCCAGAGCTTAGGGCCTAGATGGCTGAAGGCACAGCCGCCAATGGTGGGGCGAAGGAAGTGGGGGATGCTCAAATGGCCAAAGTTTTCATTTGTTGTGCAGGCCTTTGATGTCTTCGGTTGTTTATTACACACCTGAGTGCTCTGCAGTATTCGAAGTCTCATATAGCCATTGCAGAATGAGTACTAATATGTGGATGTATATTTTAAATGCTTACTACGGCTATTTTACCTGGTACACTTGTACTTACAGGCAGACCAGGTTTCAGTCTAATATTTCACCTGACAGACAGCAGCTCCAAAAGCACAGCACTCCTTCAGTACTAGCACTGCATTGCCAGCCTAGAATATGTGCTCACTTCTCATTTCAAGTGGTGCTTGAACCGACAAGCTGCTGACTCAGAGGTAAGCGTGCTACCACTGAGCCACAGCTGAAACAAAGGCTCAGTCAGGAAAGGTGAACATGTTAGCAGGGAGATATCTCTTGCAGTCGACTTGTGGCAGGTACCTGTTATGCACAATGTTGTGTTGGTTTACCTTGGCAGATTCCCTCAAGTCTGACATCTTCCTTCACTGACATTTTGGTAGCAGGGATGCGGGACTTCAGTTAATGTGGAGAGATGGAGAGAAGCTGGGATTGTTTTCCTTAGAGCAGCGAAGGATATGGGGATATTTAATAGTTACGGGGAAATTTAATAGAGGTGTTCAAAATTATGAGTGTTTTTGATAGAGTACATAGGGAGAAACTGTTTCCATTGGCAACAGGGTCGGTAACCAGAGGACACAGATTTAACGTAATTGGGAAAAGAACTAGAGGCGACTTACAAAGCGAGATGTTGTGATCTGGAAGACATTACCTGAAAGGGCGGTGGAAGCAGATTCAATAGTAACTTTTGAAAGGGAGTTGGATAAATACTTGAAGGGGAAACAAATTGCAGGGCTATGGGGAAAGAGCAGGGGGAAGTGGGACTAATTGGAGAGCTCTTTCAAAGAGCCGGCACAGGCACGATGGGCTGAATGGCCTCCTTCTGTGCTGTATGATTCTATGATCTTCCTCCGGTAGTCGTTGATTGTCTGGCATGGACTCTTTAAACTCCTTGTCCCCTGCCTGTCCCATCAGTGGGATGTTCCTCCTTTTCTTCAAGTAAGTTCTACAAAGCCCTACAACAACAACTTGTATTTATATCGCGCCTTTAACGTAGTAAAACATTCCTCGGCGCTTCACAGGAGCGTTATCAAACAAAATTTGACACCGAGCAACATAAGGAGATATTAGAGTAGATGGCCAAAAGGTTGGTCAAAGAGGTAGGTTTTAAGGAGCATCTTAAAGGAGGAGAGAGAGGTAGAAAGGTTGAGGGGGGGGGGGAATTCCAGAGCTTAGGGCCTTGGCAGCTGAAGCCATGGCTGCCAATGGTGGAGCGATGAAAATCGGGGATGCTCAAGGGGCCAGAATAGGAGGAGCGCAGATATCTCGGGGGGGTTGTGGGGCTGGAGGAGATGACAGAGATAGGGAGGGGGCGAGGCCATGGAGGGATTTGAAAACAAGGATGACAATTTTAAAATCGAGGCGTTGCTTAACCGAGAGTCAAAGGAGGTCAGCGAGCACAGGGGTGCTGGGTGAACGGGACCTGGTGCGAGTTATCCATGTATCTGGCTTTCCTCTGCCTCGGTCACTGCATTCTTCAGCAAATTGTATCAAAATATATAAAATGCAACTTACTGAAAAATATATCATTGAGTTCTTCGCTTCACATAATTCATTTGCTGTTAGGAATCCGGCACATTTGCTTTATTTATCACAGTCATGAAGAAAACTGTCAAAGCTCACTTGTAACTGTCACTCATCTGATAAAAGGCACCTATTCAGTATCTTCTATTTATTATCATTGTTGTTGTTGTACCCATTAGATGCATGTGCTTATTGTTCCCTTTAAATCTGCCATATAATAAAAGAGTCCACAAAACTACTGTAGCAAGAGTGTAGTTTATAGTTTTATTGAAAATTGTAACAACAATAAAGGTTTTTCTGTTTCCCTGTGGGAAACTATAGAAACGGATCCTGTTACTTTCACTTCACATTTGCTGCATTATCAGCTGAAGCTTGCATTTCAAGGAATAAAGGATTGGGAGAACTCAAGTTTGATTGCACACACGTAATCATAGCCACTTAAACACTCTAATCATTGCAGTTTTAAGGAATAGCTCACATTTGTTGTTATTTCACCAGCTTGTCCAATCTCACACACCAGGTTTGGTTTGCTAATCCTCTCCCATTGCTCATCGAATCAACCATAGAACAATTCCAGTGATCCTTTCTATCAGGAAAAGGAGAGATTTACCAAGCTTTCAGCATGGTCCAGAACGTGGGATCGCATGAAATTGGGAAATGGTTCCCTTCGAATGCTGCTAAGGATCTCATTGCTAGGGCAAATGTTAGAACACAACAGAAATAGGGAGGGATTTTGTCAGCAAGAGAATAGGTGGAAGGGCAGAAGGGAGAGATTTGTTTAATGGTACAAGATTTCAGGGTGACATCTGTTAGGCTGGCAGGAGAGGTGAGATACTGATAAGGGTGGATTTCAAAAGTGTCAAGGAGTGGGAAATATCGGACACAGAAGCTGAGATTTTCCAATGGGTGTTATTAAGAAACTGCAATAATCCCATTGAAATGGATGGATTAACACTGGTCAATAAATCTAGGCCAAAGAATGTGAAGGGATTTCAGTGATATAGCGTATATAGAAAGTTTTTGCAGAAAAGTAAACAGTTGGAAAATCATGGGATCTTGATATATCAGGAGTGGGATTAACTTAGAACTACAGCTCACATGGTATGCTCACTACACAATCTTCTTAATGTTCACCATGGTACTGTTTGTTATCATTGCTTTAGCAATAAAAACACAACACTACTTATGAAATTCAAGAAATACCAGTAACGTCCCTAAAATTGACCTAGAAAGCACATTCACAAAGGCAGCTTTTACATTTTTAGGTCTTTACTAACTTTCTTAAACTAAATTATTTCAACTGCTGTATCTTAGATCACGCTCACTCTGAGTCCCAGCTCCCTGTACTTTTAAGATTGTCCATCCTTGACCTGAGATCTAGGTCAACTTTCGGTGATGAGTGCAGCTGAGTGGTAGAGTGAATCCTCACTCTGTCCCAGCAGACAGGCCCAGACCCGGTCTAAAGTTACGGGATTGAGATTATTTGAGCATCGCTCCAGCTAAGGTACTTTAGCAGTGCCCACCAGAACCACCAGCCAGAGTGTCAGAGTGGCACCATGCCACCTGGAACCACTAGCCAGAGTGTCAGAGTTGCACCATGCCACTCTGACTAAGAAGAACAGTTCTGGGAAAAGTGAGTCTTGTCTTATTTTGGCTCCCAATTAAGCCAATGGCCATTTTTTCTCAGCTGGTGAGAGTTCCCTTGAGGCCTTAGAAGGACAGAATGGGCAGAATCCCCTGGGTAGCTTGGGAACTCCCCAAGATATGCCTTTTTGATATGGGGGTGAGCAGAAGATCTAATCACAACCACCCTCCACATCCCTCATCGGAAACTGGCAGAATATAAAAAATGGGGTAGAATTCAGCTTCTGCCCTATTTTCTGCTTTCCGCTCTGGAGATCCACCAGGTTTATGCCTTGGAAGTGAGCTGACTAAGAAGGGCCCTCCAGAGGTATATAAAATATTAAACAGTTTAGAAAAGGTAAATCTGGAATGCTACTTTCAGTTAAACCATGACAGTAGAACAAGGAGGCACAGGATAAAAAAGGTGAAAGGTAAATTTAGGACTGATTGTGCGACAAAAGAGTGGTCAACACATGGAATGGACCTCTGCGAGGGTGGTAGATGCAAAGACCTTGCAATCATTCAGAAATAGCTGGATGCTGTGATGGGGAACTGGTGGAGATGAGCTGGGATGTGTCAAATGGCCTTCCCATATATTATATGAGCATTTCTGCATTTATAATGGAAAGATTCTAAATCTTCGAGTTTCGTAGGCTCCAGGCCCAACTGTTTGGCCGTCCCTATTTTATAATGCCCAGGGTGACGGTTAAAATATGACATAGCTGATCATACTCAGAAGTCGATGTGGACACTGAAGTGCACAGATGCCTCATAGGCACCAAACAAAGTTAACATAATGTGAAGCAACTGGAATAGGTGCAAAACCATGCTCGATCTTAACAACCCACTGAAGGAGTATCAGAGTAGAATTCTGTCTTGAATGGTAGCTTTGAATGTTTTAAATTCCGCCTGATTTTCATTTCCACATGTAAAATGAGCTGTCGATTCACTATCACCCGTTTCATCCTACAGGCCAGGATGAATTTCTAGCCCATTATCTCGGATGACCAGCGGGGACAGGTAAACGTAGGGTCTGATTAAACATCTGGCGGGATTGTCGATCTCCTACATCTTTGAAAATTGACATGCCTCTCTTGGTACTCGTAGACTGAACACCTGCTCCTTTGGAGCTCAGGATGGGTACAACTGCGGGGTGGGGGGGGGGGGGGGGCGGGGGGTTAATTTCCATGGGAGTTCTCCCAATCATTGGCTGTGACTTCGGTGGAAGAACCGTGGAAATGCCTTGAAGATAAGGCATACATTGTGTCGTTCCTCCAGGGATTCCACAGATATTGCACTGAGGTTACAATGGACGATTAAGAGAACCCTTGTGGAAATTGAACCCCTGTGTTTCATGTGAGGAATAAAGAAGTTAAAAAAAAAACGAGACATGTTATTAGAAATCGGGTAATGTCAATACAGTTGTACTTCTGTTTACAGGTCAATATGAACTGGCATTTTCTCTCTGTTTATCATTGGTACTCAGGTCGAACATTTTTATATTGGTAAAAATAATAGTTCCCAGAAGGTCTGACCAGTGGAAATGCAAGAACCAGTCACATGCTGTTTTGGAGTATCAGCCATAGGCAGAGAATGAATTTGCTGTTTCAGGTGCCATATGTAAGACTTTAGTTTATACCTTTTTTTATTTTACAGGGGGAAATTCTTTCAGAAAATGTTTTGCTCTGTAGATCCTGTTATTTCAATTTTGTAAGTTTGACTAAATATTAAAAGTTTGTTTGTGTAGTTTATTCTGTAAAATAAGGTAGAATGGTTTGCATCTTCAGTTTCCAAATCAAAAAAAAAGTTTAATATGTAGCACCCACACCTTAATGTTTCAAGTGAATGGATAATAGTTTCTCAACAACGTTTGTAGTTATTCCTCAGACTCAGAACAACTGAATCTAATTGTTGCAATACTACACTTGGATACACGCCACAAAAAAACTATTCCATAAAGTCCTCTAGAAAATGATTTCCTAGAAATTGGAGTTCCGCAGCCATGCAAGAGATTGGAACAGAAATCTATGTGCTTTGGGACAATGACAACAGTGCTTTTGGAGAATTGGAAAAGTAACCATAATTTTGGAATCACTTTGAAGGATGGTCCATCAGTAAAACATTGGAAGATCAATGAAATAAGCTTAATTATCAATGCACTTTACCATTGCCGCACAGCATTGTCTGTTCCAGGAACGCAAAGATCTGTTAACTCTGCTAGATGCAACTCCGTCCTTTATTGAAAGAAAACAGTGGAAATTATATAACTTATTTTCAGAGTGTTTGTTTTAAGCTCATCAGCTTGAGGTTTTGTTAGTACTAAGGAATAGAATTCTTCTCACTTTCAGGACCCACTGTCAGAAGCAAGTAGTCCTAGATCAACTATAGCACTGTCAGATACAGAGCTTAGAATAGTTCCCTCTACTCTGTCCTCAGCAATGTCTCTCAGTCCCATCCTCAGGAGAGCATCCTCTACTGTACCAGTGAACATTTGTCCCCCATTTGAGATTGCTAATTAGTAGTACGTTAGGCAAGGTATTGTGCTGTAAGTCCATGCCCACTAGGGATTGGACTGAGACTGCTCAAACTCATCATATATGGCCCTTATAGCTACGATGGCAATCATCATTCTGGATTTGAACACTGCTCCAAGAGAAACAAAGATAAAAGAATGACTTGCTCATTTGACAACCTCATGAACACCCAAAGCGCTTTAGAACCAATGAAGTACATTTAAAGTGTAGTCACTGTTGTAATGTAGGAAAAGCGACAGCCAATTGTGCACAGCAAGCTCCCACGAATAAAAATGTGATATTGACCAGATCATCTTCTTTTTATGATGTTGATTGGGGTATAAGTATTGGCCAGGATGAAAGCTCAGTGTCTAACCCAATGCATTAGTTCTCCAAATAATTCTGAACCAAAGAAATTGGATCACCATACCTTAAGTACCTGGAGAAATATGATAAAAAGAAAGACTTGCAATTATATGGCGGATTTCACGACCACCGGCGGTCTCAAAGGGGGAAAAATTCAGTTGGTTGCGCCTCCCGTTAGCGCCTTAAGAGGGCGCTAATGGGGCACAAAGCATCTAGCGCCCGGGCGTGGCGATGTTTGCGCCGCTCGCGAAATTAACTAGACATTTTGCGGCGGCGCTAAGCACTACCGCCACGATCTCCTGCGCCGGCAGATCGTGACGTCAGTCGAGTGCGCAACGCCCCGGTAGTGCCCCGGAGCGGATATTGAGTGGCGCCCCCTGCCTTACCACCTGCCGCTAGCAACGACAGGTTGAGGGGAGCATTTTGCAGTCAGGAAGGGACTGGGGGAAGCGCTATTTAAAGGCGACTGCTTCCTGCCTTTTATTGTTGGTGACATTTTTGAACCACGCATTCTGAGAGAGAGAGAGAGAGACTTCTGGAGAGATTCAACGCTGTGTGAAGGAGTTTTGGGGACTGAGCAGCACTTTGCAGGTTCATTTTGATTTGCCCTTCCTTGTATCGATTTAGAAGAGACTGTGGGGGCTGCACTCTGAGCTCTTTCCCTGGTACTCTCCATTGTTCTTTCCAGCAGATTTGATGTGCAGGTCTCTCCAGGCCGAGATTCAAGGCTGCAATGAGCAGGAGGTGGATGGAAAGCAAGATCAACCCTCCCCTTTAAGAACTGGCCGGCGCCATTGTGTCTGTGTTCCATTGCTGACTGACATCACATGAGCTTCGTCAGCGCTCTGAGGTAGCGCCTCATTTCTCGGCCTTTGCGCCTTAAGACAGGTGTGAAGCACCTGATTTAGCGCTCCAATCACCTCCAGGGGCGATAAAAGTCAAGTTTGAAGTCGGTGGTGATAATTAGCGCCAGGCGCTAATCTTTGCGCCCGACCAATAATTGCGCCCCAAATGGGGCGATACTGAATTTCTCCCCAAAGTGCTTTACAGCCAATGAAGTACTTTTGAAGTGGAGTCACTGCTGTAATGTAGGAAATGCAGCCACCAATTTGCACGCACAAAGGTCCCACAAACAGCAATATGAGAATAACCAGATAATCTGTTTTTGTTATGTTGGTTGAGGGAAAATTATTGGCCAGGACATTGGGGATAACTCCCCTGCTCTTCTTCGAAATAGTGCCATGGGATCTTTTACGCCCACCTGAGAGAGCAAACGGGGCCTCAGTTTAATATCTCATCCGAAAGACGGTACTTCTGACAGTGCAGCACTCCCTCGGTACTGCACTGAAGTGTCAACCTAGCTTTATGTGCTCAAGTCCCTGGCGTGGGACTTGAACCCACAACCTTCATAGACTCAGAGGCGAGTGTGCTACCCACTGAGCCACAGCTGACACTAATGATGCAGGGAAATCTACATTTTAAATACATTAGCCCAAAAATTGCTCTCAAAATAATGGTGAGGCTAATGGCACTCGCCATTATTTAAGTGCAAATGCCACAGCAATTTCAAACGAGGGCAGATGTGAGGTTGCTGTCTGGGAAATGCCGCTCCGCTGTTAGCTTCGCGAAAAAAGCATCTCGCTGTCTGGCTCCCCATTGAAATGCATTGAACGGTGTGACGTTGCTGTATTTGCGGGGTGGATAAGAACTAAACTCGGCACGGAAAGTTAAGTCAAGTCATTTCAAGTCTAAGTACCCTTTTAAAAATGTGATAAGTGTTAATTACTGAAAGCGAACCTCTCTGGCACCGAAAATTAACTATTACAAGAGTGAAGTCTCATTTCTTCAGGTTTTAGTTGTTGTTCAAGAGTTTTTTTTTAATTAACTTTTTTTAAACTTTTTCTTTGTACCTTTTTTCTCTCTCCCTTAATCCAATCTTTCTTTACCTCTCTTTATTTCTCTTTCTGTACCTGATTTGACATTGAATTCATCACTCTATTTAAGGAAGGATATACTTGCATTGGAGGCAGTTCAGAGAAGGTTCATGAGGTTGATTCCGGAGATGAAGGGGTTGTCTTATGAAGAAAGGTTGAGCTGGTTGGGCCTATACTCATTGGAGTTTAGAAGAATGAGAGGGGATCTTATTGAAACATATAAGATTCTGAAGGAGCTTGACAGGGTAGATGCAGAGAGGATGTTTCCCCTCGTGGGGGAATCTAGAACTAGGGGGCATAATTTCAGAATAAGGGGGCACCCATTTAAAATGGAAATGAGGAAGAATTTCTTCTCTCAGAGGGTCGTGAATCTTTGGAATTCTCTTCCCCCGAGAGCTGTGGAGGCTCGGTCATTGAATATATTTAAGGTGGAGATAGACAGATTTTTGAAAGGTAAGGGAATCAAGGGTTATGGGGAACGGGCAGGGAAGTGGAGTTGAGGCCAAGTTCAGATCAGACATGATCTTATTGAATGGCGGAGCAGGCTCGAGGGGCCAAATGACCTACTCCTGCTCCTACGTCTTATGTTCTATGTTCTAATTTACACTTCCTGGTTCAGACTCTAAGCTGTTAGTTAATGATTCTTCAGTCTGATTGGTTAAGGAGATGCACAGTTGCTTACCCTCTTCACTCAAGTCCCAGAGGCCCTGTAGAGGGCGCCGCTTTGTTTCCATCGCCCACTGACAGCAACTTGCAGCACAAAATACCATGGAGATTAACCAGGCAAGGGCAAGTCTAACTAACAGTGGGCGCCATTCGTTGACCGGTTACAGGAATTTTTGAGCCAATGAGTATCGTATTCTTTAAAATAAATCATATATGTGTTGGAAGTCTTATGTTCCTTTATGGTCATCCCAATATCCCAATTGTTGAACTGTTATCATATCCCAAAGAGCTGCAGGTAAGTCTGTTTTGCTGAGCAGACTGCCAGATCATGGTGTAACAAGAGTGCTGGTTGGAAAGGCAAATTCTTTGTTAAATTGCAGTAAGTTCATGACATTCATCAAATGTCTGTGCAAAGAACCACAAATGTTTCAACTGCAACCAGCATTACTAATGATGGCCCATAACTGAGAGTACAATTAGCTAGTCAGAAGCTGCACCTAGTGTTGTCATAAAATCTAATAACTGAAAGCACTAAAAACCAAGATATTAGCAAATATTATGGTGTCACTCAGTAAAGTGAAACAGCAGAACATCTGCTGCAAAGTTACTTTGTGGAATAATATTTCAATCAGGCACAAGGGCCAGAAAGACTGTAATAAGTTTAGTCAATCATCAATGCCAAAGGCTATTTCTTCAATAACTCTAAGCCACTTATGTATATGGTTATAATCTTATCTGGTTACAACTCATTTGTTCTATAGCTAGTATGGGCTGGATTTTCAATGACCTGTGGAGTCGGGTTTGGAGGCGTGTGGGGGGTTAAAGTTGCGGGGTCGGGGGTCCTGACCCCATCCCGACTCCATCCCGCCTCCACGCAATTTTGACAAAATCGGTCACGGAGTTCCCGACTCCGTCCCGCCTCCAAGAGGCGGGAGAGGCCATTAAAGTCCTTAACAAGCCCTAAATTGGCTCTGTAATGTCATTTTGAAACATTTTAGCTAGTTTAACCCTTTTCCGACGTGAAGTACGCCTGATGTGAAACACGCCAGTGAAACCTGGCGGGAGCACAAGTGGATAGCTGACTATCAGCTGCAGGTCCACTATTACAGCGGAGATGTGATGAAGGTAGTAGTAGTATTGTGATGGGTAGTAGTATTAGATCGGAAAGTCGCCTCTGATGCTGCTGCATTGTCTTCAGAGACTGCCGCCTTGCTGTGAGAGGCCCTGGATGGAACAAAATTCTTTTTGTTTTTCTCTCTCTCCCTCTCTCTCTCTCTCCTCCCCCAGCTCATTTTGCATCCAGGTCCCCTCACAGCAAATGCCAAACAATCTGTGATACCAGGCAGCCTGCAATGATGACATCATCAGAGGCGACTTTCCCACTGAAACCACTAATTGGTTCATGGGTTCCCACATGCTGGAACTCAATTGCCCAATTAAGTGAAAATTGCATCATTCATCCACATTAATCTGGAGTCGGGGGACAACACGAAATGCAGGGTAACACGACCCCAACCCGACCCAAGACAAAATCGAGCCCATGGGGGCTGATTGTCATCCTGGGCACTATGCCTTTGGAACTTTGATGGGCTGGCTCTTCAATCCACCCTATCCCTTCGCCCTTGACCCTTGCCAATTTACCAGGGTCAGGGTCATTTGAATAGTTGGGTAGGTTTCATGGCAGTATTCCCGCCTGCCTTGGTGAGGCCAGTTTGGGGAAGGGAGGGAAATTATTGTTGTCAGCCTCAGGAGCCTATAGCAGCATAGCTTGTCTGTCATCCATGGTTCAGTTGGTAGCAGTCTTGCCTCTGAAACATGGGCACAAAAATCTAGGCCGATACTCCAGCGCAGTATTGAGGGAGTGCTACATTGTTGGAGGTGCCGTCTTTCAGATGAGACATTAAACCGAGGTCTCATCTGCTCTTGAAGGGATAATTACAAGTCCTAGCCCTTTTCGGGCTACCCCAGATCAGGCGTATTCCCCAGACGTTCACCTTCAACTAAAGTTAGCGGTAGCCGAATCCTAGAGACACTTAATTGGGTCGAAAGGTTCAGACTATCTGTCGCTAAAGGAAAGAAACGGCCTGAAGTTGTTACCATCCTCCGGATAGCACTTTTAACAAGTTTAACTAGACTGTAACCTTCCGGAGATTATGAGGGTCCGGAAAACCCCCCAGAATTCTGCAACTCCTTACAAAAGAGTGCACAGTAATTGAGTTCGCGAGAGTGTAACAGAAATACTATTTGAGACTATTCTAAAAATATATAGATTTATTAAAGAACCAACATTTAGTTAACAGCTGGTATGGCAATCGCAACTTTAACCATTCAAAATACAAATAGCTTACATTTCTTATCAGAGATCCTTATTCTCAAATCTTAACTTCGTTACATTTCCACACTTCTACTTATTTCTTAATCCAGAATATCCACCAAAATCAAATACCTTGATTACCTGAGACTCAGAGTTGTAGGCCTACAGAATGGTTCTGAAGGCGAGAATTGCTCAGCCCCTTCCCAGTGACTTCTGTTTTCTCATTTGAAAAGCTCTTATTTTTATATTCTTTTTTAGTGGTATATTCTTTGAAGTTTTCTTTGATGTAAGCTAATTGTCTCTAGTGATACTCCATTGAATTCCTTTCTATTCTTACTGTCATTTCAGCTGCCAACTTTTAGAATTCTGTCTCTACTTTAGGTGTTTCAAAAGCTATCATAAAATGGTTATTAGAGATTTATCTTTTGATGCTATTCTTAGCAAGTCTTTCTATTGAATTCTTAATATCACTTAACTGCTTGTAAGCCAGAAGTTGTGACTCCGTGGTGTTCCAAGTTCAATACAAACACAATGTAATTGCTTGGTGTCATCTATTGATATTATATCTTCAATGCCTCTCTGTAGGTATCTTTTACAATTTGTAAATTGAAAACACTTCTCTTTGGGTGTTTACTTGTTTTCTTGCTATCTCAATTGGTTGCATATTTAATCGTGTTTCCTGTCTTATTTGATGTTACTTTATGAAGGCATATGGTTGTTTAATGTTCTAAGTTTCTGTTTCCCTGAGTGTTAGCTTATAACACTTTACTTGGGTCATTCCATTGTGTTTCTCCCAAACTCCAGACCTTCTGGAAGCGCCAATGGTTTGCTTCAATAGGGGCATTGTTTTTGTGTTTACAACCATCTCCCACTTCAAAGCATGTGGTGTTTTACAGCTTTTGTCAACACTTCACCTTATCTCAGAAGCCTGTATTGTGTTTGCAGCATGTGTCGCCAAGGCTTTCCAGACTTTTAAACTCATTGGGGGAAAAATTAGGTCGCACCCCGTTTGGGGCGCAAATATCGTCTGGACGCAAATATTAGCGCCTGGCGCTAATTATCGCCACTGACTGGAAACTTCACTTTTACCGCCCGGGAGGTGAGTGGAGCGCTAAATCAGGCACTGCACACCTGTCTTAGGCGCAAAGGCCGAGCAGTGAGGCGCTAACTCAGCACGCGAGCGCAGCGCAGGTGCTGCCAGTTAGCGAGGGAACACAGACACACTGGCGCCGGCCAGTTCTTAAAGCGGGGGGGACCAACTTGCTCCCCAGCCACACCCTGCTCATTGCAGCCTTGAATCTCGGCCTGGAGAGACCTGTAATCCATTTTGCTGCCAAGGATGGAGAGGGTGAGAGAACGAGCTCATCGCTTCACCGAGCGGGCCTTGGATGCTCTGGTTGGCGCGGTGGAGCGCAGAAGATGTATACTCTTCCCTGAGAGTGGCAGGAGGCCTTTGCCACGCGAGTACAGAAGAGTGTGGAGGGAGGTGGCTCAGAGCGTCTCCTCCAGGAGCATGGTGCCCAGGACCCATGTTCAATGCCGCAAAAAGTTCAACGACCTCACTCGGGTCGTCAGGGTGAGTGGCTTTTTCTCAATACCTCTCCATCCCTCCATCTCAACCTCACTCTATGTCCAGAGGGTCTTAAAACCCCAATGCACAACACTCATCCAACACCTATGGCCCTTTCATGAAACACACACACACATTCCACACTTTGCATACAGTAAGGGCTATTCACCTATGGGAGGCACATCAGGCAAGACCATGGCTGTATAGAGTAAGGGCTATTCACCTATGGGAGGCACATCAGGCAAGACCATGGCTGTATACAGTAAGGGCTATTCACCTATGGAAGGCACATCAGGCAAGACCATGGCTGTATACAGTAAGGGCTATTCACCTATGGGAGGCACATCAGGCAAGACCATGGCTGCATACAGTAAGGGCTATTCACCTATGGGAGGCACATCAGGCAAGACCATGGCTGTATATTTACTCAGATGCTGTCCTTTTTCTTGCAGGCCAAGCTGGCGTATAATCGGAGACATCAGCAACGGACAGGTGGAGGGCGGCCTCAGCTGCAACCCCTCAGCGATCTTGAGGAGCGCGTCCACAGGATTGTGGCAAGCCGGGTGATCGGTCCCGTCACCACTGGAGACGCCGACCCCGTTCTGGACAGCAATGGTAAGGTCATCACCTTTTTGTCCTCTGTCCTTCCACTTGTCCCTCACAACACCAGCCTTTGACACTTTCAATCCAACTTGCTAACTTGCTGCACTTATTCCTCCCTTACTGCCACCCTGTCCTCACGCTAAAGCCAATCTTGTACCTCCCTGCTTTCAGATGGTGATTCACCAGCTGAGGAGACGGGCCCTGAAGCTGCCAGTGGGAGTGAAGCTGCAGCCGAGGAGGAAGAGGAAGCCGGAGCATCAGTGCCACCCTCTCCCGAGGAAGCCCATGCCCACACTGGGAACACGCCTTCCCTGGAGGGGAGCAGGGGGGAAGGGTCTGATGAGGGTGAAGCTCCAGGACCCAGCGGGCTGCAGCAATGCCATGGGGGTAGGGAAGAACGGGGGCCTTCTCCACAGAGGGAGAGTAGGCCAGAGACTCCTACTGCAATGGACGGAGAGGAGGAGCGGCTGATATCAGAAATGAACACCCAGGCGGTGGGCATGCACACTGAGCTCATGGGTGCAGTGGGAAGGGTGCCCGAATGCATTGAGTCACTGGCAAGGAGTGTGGAGCACTTCGCTGTAGCACAGGCGGATGCCACACTAACGCTTAGTGCTGCAATTCAGTCACTGACTGCCGTGATCCCATCTCTGACTGCTCTCATGCAGACTCAGATTGAGGCCACGCGAGCACTGACTGCTGCCAACCTCGATGGTTCGTTCACATGTCCCCGGGGCTCTCACCGTGCCGCAGCAGGCCAGCAATCTGTGCTCCAGCAGATTGCTCCGGATGCTGAAGTGCTGCCCCGTGGGAGTGCCAGTGTGTCGGGCGAGCAGAGAGTTGCTGTCCTCTCTCACGATGACAGCATTCCTGCTGCCAACACTGTCACTTCTCCACTGCACTTGCCACCGCCTGTAGGACAGACTGCTGCCGCCCATGCAGAGTTGGTGCAGTCTGCAGCCGGGCCCTCCAGGCCCAGAACTGGTCGAGGCCGTCCTTCAGGGGCATCTGCAGTGTCAGGGTCTGACGATCAGCAGCCTTCCACCAGCCTTGCTGCAGCCACTGAGGTCCCATTACGGAGGAGCAGTAGGGTTAGAAGGGGGGAAGTGCGCAAGGGAAGGAGATCACCCTCGAAGGGCAAAAAGTAGGAGGTGTGACAAAATGCTGGTCATTTTTTTATTAAATGCCGAGGTTCGTGGTCCAACTTTTGTCTAGTGTTTTGGACATTATCTCCAGGTTGTGAGAACCAGTTATGTTAATGACTGTTTTTTTGTGTTTATTTCTATGAGTTTGTCATGAGGAAATGACACACACAGAGTTTGTAAAATAAATAAGTTTTTGTATTCAAAATATACATGTTTGGTGTTTGGAATCATTGGTGCCTTGGCCGGCTTAGGGGTTGCATGCTGGGTTCATTGATGTTGTTAGCAATGGCAGAAGCCATTTCCACAGCAGGGGTCCGAGAAGCGGCATGCTATCAGCCGTTGACGGACGGCCCTTGCAGTTTCACCATTGTGGGCCGCCCTCCCGCCTTGGTGCTGCTGATGATCATCCTCCTCGTCCTCTTCCTCCTCTTCCTCCTCCTCCTCTGGTGGTGCTCCAAGGCCTGGTGGCATTGGCTGGGTCCTGACGATTGCCATGTTATGCAACATGCAGCACACAACTACGAAGTTGGATACTCGCTCAGGCGAGTACTGCAGGGCTCCTCCAGAATGGTCGAGACAGCAGAACCGTTGCTTCAGCACGCCGATTGTGCACTCAATGATGTTCCTGGTAGCTTGATGGCTCTCATTGTACCGCAGCTCAGCAGGGGTGTTGGGCGTACGGAGCGGTGTCATCAGCCAGGTGCTCAATGGATACCCCTTGTCCCCGAGAAGCCAACCAACTGGCTGATGCGGTGCCTCGAAAAGTTCTGCCACAGTAGTCTGGCGCAGGATAAAAGCATCGTGGCAGCTGCCAGGATAGTGGGCATTGACAGCGAGTATCAGCTGTCTGTGGTCACAGTCCAACTGAACATTCAAAGAATGGAACCCCTTTCTGTTCCGGAATTCCTCAGCATTCTCATGTGGAGCACGCAAAGCCACATGCGTGCAGTCAATGGCGCCCTGCACCATGGGGAAGCCCGCTATCCTCGCAAAGCCCAGAGCGCGGTCACGCTGCTTGTCTGGGGTCATGGGGAAAGAGATGAACTCTCGTCTCCTTTTAAAGAGGGCATTTGTGACCTGCCGGATGCAGCAATGCACCGCGAACTGGGAGATATTGGCGAGGTCCCCAGCAGCAGCTTGAAATGAGCCAGTAGCATAGAAGTTGAGAGCCACTGTGACCTTCACTGCCACCGACAGAGACATCCTGGACCTCAGTTGAGGCTGCAGATCTGGCTGCAGCAGGTGACAGAGCTCAGTGACCACCTCCTTGCTGAATCGCAGCCTTCGCAAACACAGCTCCTCAGACATATGAATGTAGGAGAGCTGTTCACGATATACCCTGGGAGGGTAAGCTCTCCTGTACATACGCCTGTTGGCCCTCCTCCGTCTGGCCATCATTGCCACTCTCTCTCTGCGTCTCTGTGTCCTCCGATTCAGCTGGAGCAGGACGACGCCCCCAATCAGTGCAGCCCCCATAGTCTCTTTGCAAGGAAAGTTATGAAGGACAGCAACCAAAGTACTAGCGAAGTTAGGATCAGTAGGCAAAACTACCTCACACAGCGTTGACTCAATGCAGAAGTCTCTCTTTCTCTCTCTCCGAATCTCTCTCTCTCTCTCAGAACGAGTGGTGCAAAAATGTCAACCACAGAAAAAGACAGGAAGAGGCCCCCTTTAAATAGCGCCCCCCCCCCCCAGCCCCACAGCGATTGATAGCGTTCCAGTCTTCCGGTCGTTGGATGCGCCAGGCGGTAAGGCAGGGGGCGCCACTCAATTTCCGCTCCGGGGCGCCACAGGGGCGTTGCACCATGGAATGACGTCACAATCTGCGCGCACAGGTGGTCGCAGCAGTAAGGTTTAGAGTCGCCGCACAATGTCTAGTTAAGTTCCCGAGCAGCGCAAACATCGCTGCGCCCGGGCACTAGCGGCTTTGCGCCCCATTAGCACCCTCTTAAGGCGCTAACGGGAGGCGCAACCAACTGAATTTTTACCCCAGTATGTCTTGTATTAATAATATCAAAATCTGTTCATAGGATGATGTATTTCTTGGAATATGGCTATTTCCTTCACACGCTCTCAAGTGGATGTAAAAGATCCCATGGCACTATTTCAAAGAAGAGCAGGGGAGTTCTCCCCAGTGTCCTGGCCAATATTTATCCCTCAATTAACATCACTGAAACAGATTATCCGGTCATTATCACATTGCTCTTTGTGGGAGCTTGCTGTGCGCAAATTGGCTGTCACGTTTCCTACATTACAACAGTGACTCCACTTCAAAAAAAGTACTTCATTGGCTGTAAAGCACTTTGGGACATCCTGATGCCGTGAAAGGCGCTATAGAAATGTAAATCTTTCTTTCTTTTAAAAAAAATGTGACATTGGTATTACAATCAATTACACTCCATTGGGCCCTTTACAATTTAAACCCCACTTTCCATGCCATAGAAATGCGGAATGCCAGGATGACGTGGCATTCAGCGTTGCTATAGATCCAGTGATGAAAAATTCATCGTTGGACTATTGCAGTCATTTTTACCTCATTATAATCAACGCATTAAAAAAAAATAATCTTCACACAGTTAAGTTGGTGGCAATGTTGAAGTGTGGATTTTCCCTGTAGCTGATTGACATGCATACTGTTTTCTTCATGGACTGAGTCCATTTTATATCGGCACAGAGTCCAGTAGTAGAGTAATGGTGAAGTAACGTATACTACCCGTGTGACGACTAAACGGTGCAAACAACATTTTGTGACTTAACAGTAATGATAGAAAATATAGAAATTAGCCAATCAGTAATTTCTAACAGCAATAGTTTGATCGACACTACCCCTTAGGCACCATTTTTTAATTTTTTAAATCAACATATATAATCTTAAAATTAAACAAATGAGTGAATTCAATAATTTTTTATTGATGAAGATGGTCAAATGTTGAAAATCTCTTTTTTGGAAGAAAATATATGAACCCAAGTGCCATTCCTTTCCTTTAAGCCGTGGCATAGTGTATGGAAACACTGTTTTCACTTGGCTGTGAATCCTGAACAGACAGAGAGGATGAATGGGATGTTAAGGCACCTAATGGCTTAAGCAGCCTCAATCTTGATGGCCATGACTCCATACCCATACAATGCCCATAATTCTGTGTTGAATGATATTATTTAAGCATCCTCACTCAATCAGTGACAAGGAAGTAGACACAACACACTGAAGAATTTAGTAGTACTCCGTTGCCTGCAAAGCGCTTTGGGACGTCCTGAGGTCGAGAAAGGTGCTATATAAATGCAAGTTCTTTCTTTCTAGTGTGGCAGCAGGTAAGTTAATGACTTTATGGCCTGGATTTTGTCTTGGGGTCGGGTTGGGGTCGTGTAATCCGCATTTTGTGTTTCCCCCCCGACTCCAGATTAATGTGGATGAATGATGCAATGTTCACTTAATTGGGCAATTGAGTTCCAGCATGTGGGAACCCATGAACCAATTAGTGGTTTCAGTCTGAAAGTCGCCTCTGATGATGTCATCATTGCTGCTGCCTGGTCTCAGAGACTGTTGGTGAGAGAGGACCTGCCTGGCTTGCTTTTGATGTGAGTGGACCTGGATGCAAAATATGGGCGAGGGGGGTGGGGGGGGGAGAGGAGAGAGAGAGAGAGAATTTTTTTTGCATCCAAGTCCTCTCACGGCAAAGGCCAGGCAGTCTCTGAACACATTCAATGCAGCAGCGGCGACTTTCAGACCTAATACTACTACTACCTTCATCACATCTCCGTTGTAATAGTGGACCTGCAGCTGATAGTCAGCTATCCACTTGTGCTCCCGCCAGGTTTCACTGGAGTGTTTCACACCAGGCGTACTTCACGTCAGAAAAGGGTTAAACTAGCTAAAACGTTTCAAAATGGCATTACAGAGCCAGTTAAGGGCTTTAATGGCCTCTCCCGCCTCTTGGAGGCGGGACGGAGTCGGGAACCCCGTGACTGATTTTGTCAAAATTGCGTGGAGGCGGGATGGAGTCAGGATGGGGTCGGAAACCCCGACCCCGCAAATTTAACCCCCCACACGCCTCCAAACCCGACTCCATGGGTCATTCAAAATCCAGCCCTAAATCTCTGGGATGTCAATTCAAATGGAGTCCAGAATGATGGGTTAAAAATTTCCTCAGCATGGCTGTGAAGATTTGTGGCACCCAATTTTCCATCTATTTAAATGAATGATTTACTCCTAAATTGGCAATGCTACTCGGAATAGTTTAGGAAATAGAAACAATGTCACACTGGGTCAAGAGCGAAGTTCCACATCTGATATTAGCAGGGGTCCATCTCACCCCTCCAAGTGCTGACCCTGTGGTTACTGGCAGTGGATCAGCCATCACCGACCCTCTCCGCATCTCCCTCCAGAATGTCCGTTCACTTGCGAACAAGGCCCTTGCCATCCATGAGCTTATCGTGGATGATTGGATCGACATCATGGCCATGATGGAAACTTGGCTGAGGGGTGATGACATCTTACCCTTAAATGAAGCCTTCTCGCCTACTACTTGCCCCGCCCAGACCGCCGTGGTGGCGGTGTGGCTCTCATCACCAAATCACACCTTAGTCTATTCCCCTACTCCTCTGGCACATTCTCCTCCTTTGCGTATCTCACCTTGTTACACCCCTTTCACCTCTCTTTTAAAATTTTCGTTCTCTACCTCCCACCCAAGTACGATAAAAATGTTATCACCGAGATATCTTCACTGCATTCCTCCCTCAGCCTCTGCACCGAGTGACTTCTCATCCTCGGTGATTTCAACCTCCATCTCAATTCATCATGCTCTCTCTCCTTTGAGTTCACTACCCTCCTATCCTTCCTTAATCTCTCTCTCCATGTGGACTCCCCAACCCATATTCATGGCCACCCCCTTGACCTTGCCATCTCTCGTGGCCTCGCTACTCCCAACATGTCAATCGCAGATAAGGCCATCTCTGACCACTTCCTTGAATCGCGCTCCACCCACAAACCTCTTCCCCCACCCAACCCTACTTCTTTGTGTGTCTGCCCCTGGAAAAAACTCTCTCCCAACTCTCTTACAACCGCACTTGCAAAATCCCAACTGTCCAGCCTTTGGCCCTCCATTCACCATAACATTTCTGCAGCTTCCGATCTGCTCAACCACACCCTCTCCACCACCTTTGATGCCCTAGTCCCTATTAAAACGATTACTCTCTCTCACCCTGACTGTTCCCCCAGTACGGCCCTCATCTTCATCCCCTTAAGTCCAAGGGACGCAGACTTGAACGGATATGATGGACAACTGGTTTAGCCATTCACCGCCAAATCTGGCTGGACCACATAAAGCATTATCGGGGCCTACTCTTGTCTGCCAAAATTGCTCACTATTCCAGGATCATTCTGGAATGCAAATCTAACCCCCGGCCTCTATTCTCTACTGCTAACCATCTTGTTAAACCCCTCTCCCCTGTCTCCTCCACACTCACCTCCAAAAACTAGTGCGAAGAGTTCATGGACTTCTTTGTCTCTAAGATTGAGACCATCCGTTCAGCTGCCTCTGCCACTTCCCTTCCTTCCCCTAGCCCACCGGGCCAAAATTCCTCTAAGGCTCCCCCCTGCCCTAGCCCTGAATTCACATCAATCTCCAGTTTCTCTCTGATCTCCCCTGTTCATCTCTCCATGCTCATCTTGTCCATGAGACCCACTTCCTGCTCCCTCGATCCTATTCCTGCTAAACTGCTGACCACCCAACTTCCTTTTCTGGCTCCCATGTTAGCTGACATTGTTAACGGTTCTCTCACCTCAGGTACTGTCCTCTCCTTCAAATCTGCTGTCATCACCCCTCTCCTCAAAAAAACAACCCTTAACCCCACCGTCCTTGCAAACTACCGCCCCACCTCCAACCTCCATTTCCTCTCCAAATCCTTGAATGTGTTGTAGCCTCCCAAATCTGTGCCCATCTTTACCGGAACTCCATGTTTGAATCCCTCCAATCCGGTTTCCGCCCTTGCCACAGTACTGAAACAGCTCTCATCAAAGTCACAAATGATATCTTTTGTGACTGTGACAAAGGTAAACTATCCCTCCTTGTCCTTCTTGACCTGTCTGCTGCCTTTGACATGGTTGACTACTCCATCCTCCTCCAACCCCTCTCCACCATCGTCCAGCTGGGTGGGACTGCATTCGCCAGGTTCCATTCTTATCTATCTAATCGTAGCCAGAAAATCACCTGCAATGGCTTCTCTTCCCACTCCCGCATCATTACCTCTGGCATCTCCCAAGGATCTATCTTTGGCCTCCCTTCTATTTCTCATTGACATGCTGCCCCTTGGTGACATCATCTGAAAACACAGCGTCAGTTTCCACATGTACGCTGACGATACCCAGCTCTACCTCACTACCACTTCTCTCGACCCCTCCATGGTCTTCAAATTGTCAGACTGCTTGTCTGACATCCAGTACTGGATGAGCAGAAATTTTCTCCAATTAAATATTGGAAAGACTGAAGCCATTGTCTTCGGTCCCCGCCACAAACTCGGAGGGGGATTTTTTCGGGGGGTCAGTGGGCGTGATCGGAGGTGGGTTGGGTGAGAAAAAAATATTTTTGACAGTGGGTCAGGACCCTGCTCTCCACACGACTTTCCCAAATGTCGGGTCTGTCAATGCTGATCAGACCCGACACAGCGGCGGGGGAGGCAATTCAGGTCATTATGACCTTGTTAACAGACCATTAAGAATAATTTTGAGCTCACCTTCAGAGTTGAATAAGTCGCCCACGGGTTCTACGCTGCTCGGGGATCACGTCAAGTAATCAAGTCAGGAGTTGTATGACCATGGAATCATCTCGTTACTTGACAGTTGCAAATGTGCTATAAAAGCTCCCATCTCACAGCTGTTCACTTTCAAAGCTCAGAAGCTGTTGCTTACTGCATTTGGAAGACAGATTGAGCTTTATGCAGGTTGCAAGTTTTTGCAGTAAACTCTCTATCCAGTGTCACCTGATTGGAACAACCTCTCTCACCATTGACAGATTGCTTCTGTCATCTCAAGTTCAACTGTCATCTATTACATCTATTAAAGGGGCGATCGATAGCTCCGAAAGCTTGTGATTTCAAATAAAACTGTTGGACTATAACCTGGTGTTGTGCGACTTCTCATCTATTACATCAGCATCGGTGCCCTTGAAACTATCACAAATTGGTCCTTAGAATTCCACCACGATCAGCCCCAACACCAGCATCACCAGGCACACCAGCAGCACCAACAACAACACCAAACTTCTCCGCAATCAACTGATGCTGCACAGGACAGAGGGTATAAGCACCCATGCATATTACTGCCCGGGATGCCAGGGATGGCCTCACCATGGCCAGATTTACTTCACTTGACACTGCACACCCTGGCTGCCACATGATGTGCCAGGTTGGCACCACCCCACACCAACAGCATAAAGCATCCCTACAATGCCCAAGCCATTCCATTCACACTCATCACCATTGCGGGGAGTACCGTTATGTCTCACCATTCACTGCAACTCACTAAGCCACTTACAAAGGTGCACACAGATCTGTCCAAGAACGCAAAGTGTTCAAAATAAAGGTTTCAATGCTTAACAGGATATTAACAGAAACTTCACATGAACATTGGCTAAAACACACAAGCGCCTACCCTTGTGTGTTGTTAGTTGGTATGATTGGACTAGAATGAGGGTGAGTGTGAGGGGTGGCTAGTGAGATGGGGAAGTGATAATGTAGATAGAGAGGGATAGTTGGAGGTGCAAGGTAAGTTGGTGTGAGTAAAGATGTGCAGGAGTAGGGTAGGGAAGGCAGAGTGATGGGGATGTGATGAGTGGCACAGTAGGATGAGGTTGAGTGTGGCTTTGCAGTAACGCTTCGTGATCTAATGCGAACATTGAAAGGTTTGCGCCACTGCAGCCTGGTCCTCCTGATGACATCCCTGCTTCTGTCCTCCTGTGCAATGTGCAACCAGGCTGCGTTGATCTCCTGGGGAGGTCTCTTCCGCCCATTGGAAGGGACAAGTACCTCCCTGAGTGCTGTGACTCCCTCCATAAGCATATGGAGGGAGTCATGGGAGAGCCTTGTGCCGCCCTGCACATCTGTATAGTGCTTGTCAGTGTTTGCAGCATCTAAATGCTGTAGAACACTGACAGCACAAATGTCAAAATCAATTTGCGCATGGTCCCTTTAAGGAAACTGGCTGATGACTTCATCAAATGACTTCATCAAACCCGCTTCCTTCAATTGGCTTGCAAACACGCTGGGTGGGCTTAACATGTCCAATCAGGATGAAAGCTTAGTGTCTAACCCAATGCATTTGTTCTCCAAATAATTCTGAACCAAAGAAATTGGATCACCATACCTTACGTACCTGGAGAAATATGATAAAAAGAAAGACTTGCATTTATATAGCGGATTTCACGACCACCGGAGGTCTTAAAGTGCTTTACAGCCAATGAAGTACTTTTGAAGTGGAGTCACTGTTGTAATGTAGGAAATGCAGCCGCCAATTTGCACGCACAAAGGTCCCACAAACAGCAATGTGATAATAACCAGATAATCTGTTTTTGTTATGTTGGTTGAAGGAAAATTATTGGCCAGGACACTGGGGAGAACTCCCCTGCTCTTCTTTGAAATAGTGCCATGGGATCTTTTACACCCACCTGAGAGAGCAAACGGGGCCTCGGTTTAACGTCTCATCCGAAAGACGGCACCTCCAACAGTGCAGCACTCCCTCAGTACTGCACTGAGACTGTCAGCCTAGCTTTATGTGCTCAAGTCCCTGGAGTGGGACTTGAACCCACAACCTTCATAGAACTCGGAGGCGAGTGTGCTACCAACTGAGCCACAGCTGACACTAATGATGCAGTGAAATCTACATTTTAAATACATTAGCCCAAAAATTGCTCTCAAAATAATGGTGAGGCTAATGGCACTCGCCATTATTTAAGTGCAAATGCCACAGCAATTTCAAACGAGGGCAGATGTGAGGTTAAACAAGGAAATCGGGAAGTTGCTGTCTGGGAAATGCCGCTCCGCTGTTAGCTTTGCGAACAAAGCATCTTGCTGTCTGGCTCCCCATTGAAATGCATTTAACGGTGTGACGTTGCTGTATTTGCGGGGTGGATACGAACTAAACTCGGCACGGAAAGTTAAGTCAAGTCATTTCAAGTCTAAGTACCCTTTTAAAAATGTGATAAGTGTTAATTACTGAAAGTGAACCTTCCTGGCACCGAAAATTAAGTATTACAAGAGTGGAGTCTCATTTCTTCAGGTTTTAGTTGTTGTTCAAGATTTATTTTTTTAATTAACTTTTTTTAACTTTTTCTTTGTACCTTTTTTCTCTCTCCCTTAATCCAATCTTTCTTTACCTCTCTTTATTTCTCTTTCTGTACCTGATTTGACATTGAATTCATCACTCTATTTAAGGAAGGATATACTTGCATTGGAGGCAGTACAGAGAAGGTTCATGAGGTTGATTCCGGAGATGAAGGGGTTGTCTTATGAAGAAAGGTTGAGCTGGTTGGGCCTATACTCATTGGAGTTTAGAAGAATGAGAGGGGATCTTATTGAAACATATAAGATTCTGAAGGAACTTGACATGGTAGAGGATGCTGAGAGGATGTTTCCCCTCGTGGGGGAATCTAGAACTAGGGGGCATAATTTCAGAATAAGGGGGCACGCATTTAAACTAAAAATGAGGAGGAATTTCTTCTTTCAGAGGGTCGTGAATCTTTGGAATTCTCTTCCCCCGAGAGCTGTGGAGGCTGGGTCATTGAATATATTTAAGGTGGAGATAGACAGATTTTTGAATGGAAAGGGAGTCAAGGGTTATGGGGAGCGGGCAGGGAAGTGGAGTTGAGGCCAAGACCACAACAGCCATGATCTTATTGAATGGCGGAGCAGGCTCGAGGGGCCAAATGACCTACTCCTGCTCCTACGTCTTATGTTCTATGTTCTAATTTACACTTCCTGGTTCAGACTCTAAGCTGTTCGTTAATGATTCTTCAGTCTGATTGGTTAAGGAGATGCACAGTTGCTTACCCTCTTCACTCAAGTCCCAGAGGCCCTGTAGAGGGCGCCGCTTTGTTTCCATCGCCCAGTGACAGCAAATTGCAGCACAAAATACCATGGAGATTAACCAGGCAAGGGCAAGTCTAACTAACAGTGGGCGCCATTCGTTGACCGGTTACAGGAATTTTTGAGCCAATGAGTATCGTATTCTTTAAAATAAATCATATATGTGTTGGAAGTCTTATGTTCCTTTATGGTCATCCCAATATCCCAATTGTTGAACTGTTATCATATCCCAAAGAGCTGCAGGTAAGTCTGTTTTGCTGAGCAGACTGCCAGATCATGGTGTAACAAGAGTGCTGGTTGGAAAGGCAAATTCTTTGTTAAATTGCAGTAAGTTCATGACATTCATCAAATGTCTGTGCAAAGAACCACAAATGTTTCAACTGCAACCAGCATTACTAATGATGGGCCGGAACTGAGAGTACAATTAGCTAGTCAGAAGCTGCACCTAGTGTTGTCATAAAATCTAATAACTGAAAGCACTAAAAACCAAGATATTAGCAAATATTATGGTGTCACTCAGTAAAGTGAAACAGCAGAACATCTGCTGCAAAGTTACTTTGTGGAATAATATTTCAATCAGGCACAAGGGCCAGAAAGACTGTAATAAGTTTAGTCAATCATCAATGCCAAAGGCCATTTCTTCAATAACTCTAAACCACTTATGTATATGGTTTTTATCTTATCTGGTTACAACTCATTTGTTCTATGGCTAGTATGGACTGGATTTTCAATGACCCGTGGAGTCGGGTTTGGAGGCGTGTGGGGGGTTAAAGTTGCAGATTCGGGGGTCCCGACCCCATCCCGACTCCATCCCGCCTCCACGCAATTTTGACAAAATCGGTCACGGAGTTCCCGACTCCGTCCCGCCTCCAAGAGGCGGGAGAGGCCATTAAAGTTCTTAACAAAGCCTAAATTGGCTCTGTAATGCCATTTTGAAACGTTTTAGCTAGTTTAACCCTTTTCCGACGTGAAGTACGCTTGATGTGAAACACTCCAGTGAAACCTGGAGGGAGCACAAGTGGATAGCTGACTATCAGCTGCAGGTCCACTATTACAGCGGAGATGTGATGAAGGTAGTAGTCGTATTGTGATGGGTAGTAGTATTAGATCTGAAAGTCGCCTCTGATGCTGCTGCATTGTCTTCAGAGACTGCCGCCTTGCTGTGAGAGGCCCTGGATGGAACAAAATTCTTTTTTTTTTCTCTCTCTCTCCCTCTCTCTCTCTCTCCTCCCCCAGCTCATTTTGCATCCAGGTCCCCTCACAGCAAATGCCAAACAATCTGTGATACCAGGCAGCCTGCAATGATGACATCATCAGATGTGACTTTCCCACTGAAACCACTAATTGGTTCATGGGTTCCCACATGCTGGAACTCAATTACCCAATTAAGTGAAAATTGCATCATTCATCCACATTAATCTGGAGTCGGGGGGACAACACGAAATGCGGGTAACACGAACCCAACCCGACCCCAAGACAAAATCGAGCCCATAGGGGCTGATTGTCATCCTGGGCACTATGCCTTTGGAACTTTGATGGGCTGGCTCTTCAATCCACCCTATCCCTTCGCCCTTGACCCTTGCCAATTTACCAGGGTCAGGGTCATTTGAATAGTTGGGTAGGTTTCATGGCAGTATTCCCGCCTGCCTTGGTGAGGCCAGTTTGGGGAAGGGTGGGAAATTGTTGTTGTCAGCCTCAGGAGCCAATAGCAGCATAGCTTGTCTGTCATCCATGGTTCAGTTGGTAGCAGTCTTGCCTCTGAAACTTGGGCACAAAAATCTAGGCCGATACTCCAGCGCAATATTGAGGGAGTGCTACATTGTTGGAGGTGCCGTCTTTCAGATGAGACATTAAACCGAGGTCCCGTCTGCTCTTGAAGGGATAATTACAAGTCCTAGCCCTTTTCGGGCTACCCCAGATCAGGCGTATTCCCCAGACATTCACCTTCAACTAAAGTTAGCGCTAGCCGAATCCTAGAGATGCTTAATTGGGTCTAAAGGTCAGACTACCTCTCCCTAAAGGAAAGAAACGACCTGAAGATGTTACCGTCCTCTAGATAGCACTTTTAACAAGTTTAACTAGACTGTAACCTTCCGGAGATTATGAGGGTCCAGAAAATCCTCCAGAATTCTGCAACTCCTTACAAAAGAGTGTACAGAAATTGAGTTTGCGAGATTGATACAGAAATACTACTTGAGACTATTCTAAAAATATATAGATTTATTAAAGAACCAACATTTAGTTAATAGCTGGTATGGCAATCGCAACTTTAACCGTTCAAAATACAAATAGCTTACATTTCTTATCAGAGATCCTTATTCTCACATCTTAACTTCGTTACATTTCCACACTTCTACTTATTTCTTAATCCAGAATATCCACCAAAATCAAATACCTTGATTATCCGAGACTCAGAGTTGTAGGCCTACAGAATGGTTCTGAAGACGAGAATTGCTCTGCCCTTTCCCAGCGACTCTGTTTTCTCATTTGAAAAGCTCTTATTTTTATACTCTTTTTTAGTGGTATATTTTTTGAAGTTTTCTTTTGATGTAAGCTAATTGTCTCTCGTGATACTCCATTGAATTCCTTTCTATTCTTACTGTCATTTCAGCTGCCAACTTTTAGAATTCTGTCTCTACCTTTAGGTGTTTCAAAAACTATCATAAAATGGTTATTAGAGATTTATCTTTTGATGCTATTCTTAGCAAGTCTTTCTATTGAATTCTTAATATCACTTAACTGCTTGTAAGCCTGACGTCGTGACTCCGTGTTCCAAGTTCAATACAAACACAATGTAATTGCTGTTAGAAATTACCGATTGGCTAATTTCTATTGATATTATATCTTCAAAGCCTCTCTGTAGGTATCTTTTACAATTTGTAAATTGAAAACACTTCTCTTAGGGTGTTTACTTGTTTTCTTGCTATCTCAATTGGTTGCATATTTAATGGTGTTTCCTGTCTGATTTGATGTTACTTTATGAAGGCATATGGTTGTTTAATGTTCTAAGTTTCTGTTTCCCTGAGTGTTAGCTTATAACACTTTACTTGGGTCATTCCATTGTGTTTCTCCCAAACTCCAGACCTTCTGGAAGCGCCAATGGTTTGCTTCAATAGGGGCATTGTTTTTGTGTTTACAACCATCTCCCATTTCAAAGCTTGTGGTGTTTTACAGCTTTTGTGTTAACACTTCATCTTATCCCAGAAGCCTGTATTGTATTTGCAGCCTGTGTAGCCAAGGCTTTCCAGACTTTTAAACTCAGCATATCTTGTATTAATAATATCAAAATCTGTTCATAGGATGATGTATTTCTTGGAATATGGCTATTTCCTTCACACTCTCTCAAGTAGATGTAAAAGATCCCATGGCACTATTTCAAAGAAGAGCAGGGGAGATCTCCCCGGTGTCCTGGCCAATATCTATCCCTCAATTAACATCACTGAAACAGATTATCCGGTCATTATCACATTGCTCTTTGTGGGAGCTTGCTGTGCGCAAATTGGCTGTCACGTTTCCTACATTACAACAGTGACTCCACTTCAAAAAAAGTACTTCATTGGCTGTAAAGCACTTTGGGACATCCTGATGCCGTGAAAGGCGCTATAGAAATGTAAATCTTTCTTTCTGTTAAAAAAAATGTGACATTGGTATTACAATCAATTACACTCCATTGGGCACTTTACAATTTAAATCCCACTTTCCATGCCATAGAAATGCGGAATGCCAGGATGACGTGGCATTCAGCGTTGCTATTGATCCAGTGATGAAAAATTCATCGTTGGACTATTGCAGTCATTTTTACCTCATTATAATCAACGCATTAAAAAAAAATAATCTTCACACAGTTAAGTTGGTGGCAATGTTGAAGTGTGGATTTTCCCTGTAGCTGATTGACATGCATACTGTTTTCTTCATGGACTGAGTCCATTTTATATCGGCACAGAGTCCAGTAGTAGAGTAATGGTGAAGTAACGTATACTACCCGTGTGACGACTAAACGGTGCAAATAACATTTTGTGACTTAACTGTAAGGATAGAAAATATAGAAATTAGCCAATCAGTAATTTCTAACAGCAATAGTTTGATCGACACTACCCCTTATGCACCATTTTTTAATTTTTTAAATCAACTTATATAATCTTAAAATTAAACAAATGAGTGAATTCAAAAATTTTTAAGAATGAAGATGGTCAAATGTTGAAAATCTCTTTTTTGGAAGAAAATATATGAACCCAAGTGCCATTCCTTTCCTTTAAGTCTAGAGTATGCTGTGGCATAGTGTATGGAAACACTGTTTTCACTTGGCTGTGAATCCTGAACAGACAGAGAGGATGAATGGGATGTTAAGGCACCTAATGGCTTAAGCAGCCTCAATCTTGATGGCCATGACTCCATACCCATACAATGCCCATAATTCTGTGTTGAATGATATTACTTAAGCATCCTCACTCAATCAGTGACAAGGAAGTAGACACAACACACTGAAGAATTTAGTAGTACTCCGTTGCCTGCAAAGCGCTTTGGGACGTCCTGAGGTCGAGAAGGTGCTATATAAATGCAAGTTCTTTCTTTCTAGTGTGGCAGCAGGTAAGTTAATGACTTTATATCTCTGGGATGTCAATTCAAATGGAGTCCAGAATGATGGGTTAAAAATTTCCTCAGCATGGCTGTGAAGATTTGTGACACCCAATTTTCCATCTATTTAAATGAATGATTTACTCCTAAATTGGCAATGCTACTCGGAATAGTGTAGGAAATAGAAACAATGTCACACTGGGTCAAGAGCGAAGTTCCACATCTGATATTAGCAGGGGTCCATCTCACCCCTCCAAGTGCTGAACCTGTGGATACTGGCAGTGGATCAGCCATCACCGACCCTCTCCGCATCTCCCTCCAGAATGTCCGTTCACTTGCGAACAAGGCCCTTGCCATCCATGAGCTTATCGTGGATGATTGGATCGACATCATGGCCATGATGGAAACTTGGCTGAGGTTTGATGACACCTTACCCTTAAATGACGATACCCAGCTCTACCTCACCACCACTTCTCTCGACCCCTCCATGGTCTTCAAATTGTCAGACTGCTTGTCCGACATCCAGTACTGGATGAGCAGAAATTTTCTCCAATTAAATATTGGAAAGACTGAAGCCATTGTCTTCGGTCCCCGCCACAAACTCGGAGGGGAATTTTTTTGGGGGGTCAGTGGGCGTGATCGGAGGTGGATCGGGTGGGAAAATGTTTTTTTTGACAGCGGGTCAGGACCCTGCTCTCCACACGACTTTCCAAAATGTCGGGTCTGTCAATGCTGATCAGACCCGACACACAGCGGCGGGGGAGGCAATTCAGGTTATTATCACCTTGTTAACAGACCATTAAGAATAATTTTGAGCTCATCTTCAGAGTTGAATAGGTTGCCCACGGGGTCTACGCTGCTCGGGGATCACGTCAGGTAAGCAGGTCAGAGTTGTATGACCATGGAATCATCTCGTTACTTGACAGTTGCAAATGACATCAAGCTGCTGAATTGGAAAGTGTTCCCTTCTCCAGCACTAACATCCCTCATCTTGTTGAGAACCAAATATTTGCTAGTCAAATATTAAAAAAAAATATACTGGTGGCACTCTTGAGTTACATTACTAATAGTGCATGCTCTAAACTCCATCTACTTCCTTCTTTCTCTGCTTTGCACACTAAGACAGTATTCCATCCTCCAGGACTGTCACTGCTGGAGAATGAAATTCCTTAACAATAACAGAAGAAAAGATTGTTAGGATTCAGGATTAGAAATTGTTTTTTTAGTATTTCAACTTTGTATCTGTAATTACTTTGCAAGGAAGTACACCCATGGTTAATTATGATTAGAAGTGTCAGAAATGCCATCATTAATTATGATTGGAAGTGCCAGAAATGCCTAAAGTACTGCAGCACTTTTAAAAATTCCATGTAATTCACTTTAATGTATTCATTTGGTTTCAGCACCGATGAGACTGTCATGATTATTCCAACATAACTGAGGATCAATTGGATCAAATCTAAGATGCTTCCCCTTGCTGCGTAATGCATTGAACTTATTTCAGTATTGCTACTTTACGTTGAAATCTTGAGGTATAAATTACTGGCAGATATTGAAAGCAGTCCACAATTCAATTTTATGCCAAGCCTAAGTAAAATTAAGATGAATCTTGAGAGACGGAATCTGCTCCAATTCTTATTATAGAGCTGTATAAATGCAATTAAAAAGGTCATATCTGAATTCGATTATTTATTGACTAGGACTGCTTTACAGGTATCCTAAAGACAATCATTTTCTACATCAGGAACATTTTGGAGAAAGAAAAAGAGCCGTCAGTTTATTACAATCATGTATGAAGAAGCCCGTCCACATTTCATTGTCTAATATTTATCATGACACTTAACAATTCAAGCAAGTAATTAATGTGCAAGGAATCACTCAAGTGAAAAGTTGATGAAGAAGTAACTGCTATATTCACATTAGTCACCAAATACAAAACATTGTTGTTTCCTGGTAGTTATTTAAAATGGCAGTGCCTCATAGAATCATAGAATTTTACTGCACAGCAGGAGGCCATTCGGCCCATCGTGCCTGTGTTGGCTCTTTGAAAGAGCTCTCCAATTAGTCCCACTCCCCTGCTCTTTCCCCATAGACATTTTCTATAGTACTCCTCATGTTGAAGAATGTCTGAGTGCACTTTACATGGCACAGAGTTGGGTGTTAGGCATGAAGCGAAGGATTTTTTTTCTGGGGCGGGTGGAGGAGACTGTCGGCAAAGTAAAGAGATGTTTTTGGAAGACGTTTGAAGGCAGGGGTAGAGGTAGCAAAGCAAAGTGATTTTGGAGAAGAATCCCAGAGAGAGCAGCGCATATTGTGGCATCCGTGTACAACTTGCATGCCCATTATTAAGGAGACAGTAACGGGACATTTGGATAATCATAATTTAATAGGGCAAAGTCAGCATGGTTTTATGAAGGGGAAGTCATGTTTGACAAATTTGCTGGAGTTCTTTGAGGAAGTAACACACAGGGTGGATAAAGGGGAACCAGTGGATGTAGTGTATTTAGACTTCCAAAAGGCATTTGACAAGGTGCCACACAAAAGATTATTGCTTAAGATAAAAAATCACGGGATTGGGGGTAATATTCTGGCATGGATAGAGGATTGGCTATCTAACAGAAGGCAGAGAGTTGGGATAAATGGTTCATTCTCAGACTGGCAATCAGTAGCTAGTGGTGTTCCGCAGGGGTCAGTGCTGGGTCCCCAACTCTTTACAATCTATATTAACGATTTGGAGGAGGGGACCGAGTATAACATATCAAAGTTTGCAGATGATACTAAGATGGGAGGGAAAGTAGTGAGTGAGGAGGACATAAAAAATCTGCAAGGGGACATAGACAGACTAAGTAAGTGGGCAGAGATTTGGCAGATGGAATACAATACTGGAAAGTGTGAGGTTATGCACTTTGGCAGGAAAAATAGTAGAGCAAGTTATTATCTAAATGGCAAGAAACTGGGAAGTACTGAAGTACAAAGGGATCTGGGGGTCCTGGTGCACAAAACTCAAAAGGTTAGTATGCAGGTGCAGCAAGTGATTAAGAAGGCCAATGGAATGTTGGCTTTCATTGCTAAGGGGATAGAATATAAAAATAGGGAGGTATTGCTTCAGTTGTACAAGGTATTGGTGAGACCGCACCTGGAATACTGCATACAGTTTTGGTGTCCATACTTAAGAAAAGACATACTTGCTCTCGAGTCAGTACAAAGAAGGTTCACTCGGTTAATCCCGGGGATGAGGGGATGGACATATGAGGAGAGGTTGGGTAGATTGGGACTCTACTCATTGGAGTTCAGAAGAATGAGAGGCGATCTTATTGAAACATATAAGATTGTGAAGGGGTTGGATCGGGTGGATGCGGGGAGGATGTTCCCGATGATGGGTGAAACTAGAACTAGGGGGCATAGTCTTAGAATAAGGGGCTGCTCTTTTAAAACTGAGATGAGAAGGAACTATTTCACTCAGAGGGTGGTAGGTCCATGGAATATGCTGCCCCAAAAAGCTGTAGAAGCTACATCATTACATAAATTTAAAACAGAAATAGACAGTTTCCTAGAAGTAAAGGGAATTAAGGGTTACGGGGAGCGGGCAGGAATTTGGACATGAGTCTAGGTTCGGATCGGTCATGGCCCTGTGGGTAGCGTAGCGGGCCCAGGGGCCGTGTAGCCTGATCCTGCTCCTATTTCGTGTGTCCAATTCTGTTGGGTTCAGGAGATGGTTCTGTGATAGTAGATTGGCGGTTAGGATCAGATCAGCCATGATCTTATTGAATGGCGGAGCAGGCTCGAGGGGCCAATTGGCCTACTCCTGCTCCTATTTCTTATGTTCTTATGTTCTTATGTTCAATGATTGCGCACCGCATATGCTAAAGTTGGAAATGAAAGTTTTTCAGAGCTAGTTTCTTGACCTGGTATCTATGTACACTAAAAATACAATTAGCTGTTATCGATGTGTTGAGTTAAACTAAAAATATTAAAAGCACAATTTTTAGTTATTTACCAAACTGTACAAACGCGCATGGATAATGAAGCGGGGTGGAGTGTGTGAATCATAGAATCAGAGAAATTTACGGCACAGAAGGAGGCCATTCGTGTCTGTGTGGAGGATTATGGAAAATTCTATTTGGAATGAAGCATAGCTTAGGACATTGGGACAGTCATTCGTGGATGATACACTGGTCATATCCGATGATTTACAGTTGTTAAAGCCTCAGTTTCTTTATATATATATATATAAATGTGTTATGAAAATGCCTTCAGGCACAGAATTAGCTGCAGCACCAACTACTGTGCTGGATCGTATGCTCCAAGTAGAGATAAAATAATATTAAGAGGCAATGCCATGTTGCTCCCCAAGGGCACAAATCCAAAAACCAATAATAAGAACACTTGGTGAAAGATTTAGATGTTGACATTAATAAGATTCCATAGAAACATCCCTGGATTAAGAGCCATGCAGGCTGCTTAAATGTACGAATGCAGCTAATACAATTTAAATCTTATATGGAGCCCACAGTACTCCCTCTAAACTTAAAACAAATTGAAAAAAGGCATAAACTGAAGCTGAGGGCAAAAGGTGCGGATGTTGTGGAGGGACCCAGTCATCACTTCACTCCAGCAAGAGGTCTTTCATGCGATGGAAAGAATGATTTCATACAGACTGCTGAGCAAAGGCAGTATTATGCAGATTAGAACTGTGAGATAGAGAGGATCAAAAGGAACACTGATGCTCCTTTTACTTGGCTTACTATGAGGCACATGGATTATTCTGCAGCACTTGATTGAGAGAAAGTAATACTTGCATTTATATAGCATCTTTCATGACCACCGGACACCCCAAAGCATTTTACAACCAATGAAGTACTGTTTTTGAAGTGCAGTCGCTATTGCAATGTAGGAAATACAGCAGCTGATTTTTGCACAGCAAGCTCCCACAAACAGCAATGTGATAATGACCAGATGATCGTTTTTTGTTACATTGATTGAGGGTTAAATATCAGCCTGGACACCGGGGTAAACTCCCCCTGCTCTTCTTCGAAATAGTGCCATGGGATCTTTTACACCCACTTGAGGGAGCAGACGGGGCCTCGGTTTAACGTCTCATCCGAAAGACGGCATCTCCGACAGTGCCGCACTCCCTCAATACAGCACTGGAGTGTCAGCCTAGATTTATGTGCTCAAGGCTCTGGATTGGGGCTTAAACCTCACAAACCCTTCTTGACTCAGAGGTGAGGGTGCTGCCCACTGAGCCACGGCTGACACTGATAAGATGCTGATAAGAATCTTCAAATTACAATGAAAAGCTCTTCCTCCTCGTAATTCGAGGCAGATCATAATTGGATTGTAGCCATTGACTTCATGATTCCCAAGCACATTTCTCTATCCGCTGTCAACATTTCCATCTGATTCATGAAACCTGTCACCATCGGCACATATGCATTTTGGGTGCAATATATTCTTTATTAAAGCTAATGTTATAACATTTAAGAGTTACGGTTAATCACTAATACAATTACAAAATGAAACTATGGTTCCTACTTGTATTGATAAATGAAGTTGAAGGTGAGATATAAAAAAAGGAAAAACTTGCATTTCTATAGCACCTTGCATGACTACAAAGTGCTTTACAGCCAATTAAGTACTTTTTTTTTTAAGTGTAATCACTGTTGTAATGTCAGAAATGCAGCAGCCAATTTGCACACAGCAAGGCCCCACAAACAGCAATGTGATAATGACCAGATAATCTGTTTTTGTTATGTTGGTTGAGGGATAAATATTGGCCAGGGATACCAGGGATAACTCCCCTGCTCTTCTTTGAAAGATTACCATGGGATATTTTACGTCCACGTGAGAGAGCAGACAGGGGCTCGGTTTAAAGTCTCGTCTGAAAAACGGCACCTCCAACAGTGCAGCATTCGCTCAGCCTAGATTTATGTGCTCAATGTCCCTATCGTGGGACTTGAACCCACAACCTGTCTTGACTTAGAAGGCGAGCATGCTACCAACTGAGCCACAGCTGACACTTAGCGATATAAATCTGCTTGAACATGCTCTAATATATTTATATATAGATAATTTTAGAGAAAAAAAGAGCTGATATTGAGGAAAGATTTCCACTCTGTATTCCATGTAGCTAAATTGCAAACCTATTCTTTACAAATGGGTTTATGACTTTATTACACATAATATACAGTGAAAATCTTCCCTCGTTGTGAGTTAAAGATTTCATTATTCATTTTAGTATAACTTCATTTTAAATAGTATCCCTTTGCTACAATGTATAGCGTAATACATCCAATAGAAAAACAGAAGCATCTTAGATTACAATGTGATCTCAAAAGACTTACGAGTGGCATTATAAATGAGTTAGTAGAACATTCATACAATTATTTAGAATGGATGGGAGACCAGTCTTGTCCCAGCTGTGTGGCCCTTCGTGGTTAATTCAAAAATGATATTGGCAGAGGCATCGGAGTTGGTTAGTTCATGGCCAAGGAATAGTAGATGGGACTTAAAGGAAGCAAAGAGAAATGAGATCAAAATTTAGCAATACAGAAATAAGATTTATTGTATAGCATTGCCATTCCAATATTTCAATATTAGGCTTTTTGAGTGAGTCCTGATTACCCAATTTTTTTGTGAGTTCCTTTTGCATATTCAAGTACTTTTGAAGTCAAATAAAATCTAAGGCAGGACAAAGTGTTCTTTTTCTGAATATAGTATGAGAAAGAAAGGATGAGAGTAATTACAGGATATTAGACAGCAAACCTCCCAAAACGCTATACAGCCAATGAAGTACTTTTTGGAAGTGTATTCACTGTTGTAATGTCGGAAACATGGCAGCCAATTCACGCACAGCAAGCTCCCACAAACAGCAATGTGCTAATGCCCAGATAATCTGTTTTGAGTGATCTTTTACAGTTCACCTGAGAGGGTAAACAAGACATTAGTTTAACACCTCATACAAACGATGGCACCCTTAGTACTGTACTGGAGCGTCAGCCTAGATGCAACGTGCTCAAGTCCCTGTAGTGGGAGTTGAGCCCACAACCTTAGGACTCAGAGACAAGAAAGAGCAATACCAGTGAGCCACAGATGGCACCTGCTTTTCAGTGGATGTTTTTTAAAGGACAAATATTGGCCAGAGAAAAATATCCAATCAAAAGTGTCTTTAGTGGACCGGTTAATGGTATTCATTTATTGCTTCGATGCTATCTTAAGGCACAATAATAAAGATTATGGGGAGAAGGAATATCTTGGAGGAGAAATTCAGTGCTAACTTTTGAAACCTCAACGGGAATTTTGCGGGCATCGGTACTCTCGCCACGCCCGGTCGCAAAGCCGGCAGCGCCCCGTTATCACCCCCCGGAGGCTCTAACGGGAGGCGCAAAGGAGGCGCATTTCTAGCCCCTTGTGTTTTATGTTATGCAGCTGAAAAGAATGATATAACAAGGACAAATGCTTCAAAAATTTGACTCTGTTCATTGTTGAGCCTTAGACAGAGAGACTTAAACAAAGTTCCGTTTTTATATACATTTACAATGCAACAGGAAAGGGAATGTTGAAAAACACAATACAGTGATATTAATGTCTAATAACTTAGCATAATCTGTGTACTAAAATTCAGTAACTGTGACAAATTAGGGAGATATCTGCGTTTTATATCACTGTTCTGAAATAGCTAGAGTTAGAAATGGAAGTTGCGCTTTCCTTAACCGGGCCAAGTGTTTGATTTGTATGTGGGAGAGCACTTTGGAGATAGTGACCACAATTCGGTAACTTTCACTATTGCAATGGAGAGGGATAGGGCCATACGGCAGGGCAGGGTTTATAATTGGGGGAGGGGTAATTATGATGCGATTAGGCAAGAATTAGGGAGTATAAGATGGGAACAGAAACTATCAGGGAAAGGCACAAACGAGAAGTGGAGCTTTTTCATGGAGCAATTACTGCGTGTCCTTGATAGGTATGTCCCTGTCAGGCAGGGAGGAAATGGCCGAGTGAGAGAACCATGGTTCACAAAAGAGGTTGAATGTCTAGTCAAGAGGAAAAAGGAAGCGTATGTAAGGATGAGAAAACAAGGTTCAGTTGGGTCGATTGAGGGGTACAAGGTAGCAAGGAATGAGCTAAAAAAAGAGCTTAGGAGAGCTAGGAGGGGGCATGAGAAGTCCTTGGTGGGTCGGATCAAGAAAAACCCCAAGGCTTTTTACTCTTATGTGAGAAATAAAAGAATGACCAGGGTGAGGGTAGGGCCGGTCAAGGACAGTAGTGGGAACTTATGCATGCAGTCAGAAGAGATAGGAGAGGTGATGAATGAATACTTTTCGTCAGTGTTCACCGAGGAGAGGGGCCATGTTCTTGAGGATGAGAGTGTGATAAAGGTGGATAGGCTGGAGGTGGTAGATGTTCTGAGGGAAGATGTTTTAGCAATTTTGAAGAACCTGAGGGTCGATAAGTCCCCTGGGCCAGATGGGATATATCCTAGGATTCTTTGGGAGGCAAGGGAGGAGATTGCAGAGCCTCTGGCTTTGATCTTTGGGTCCTCACTGTCCACGGGGATGGTGCCAGAGGACTGGAGAGTGGCGAATGTTGTTCCTCTCTTCAAGAAAGGAAATAGGAATGACCCTGGTAATTATAGGCCGGTTAGTCTTACTTCGGTGGTTGGTAAGATAATGGAAAAGGTCCTGAGGGATAGGATTTATGACCATTTGGAAAGGGGCAACTTAATCAGGGATAGTCAACACGGATTCGTGAAGGGTAAGTCTTGCCTAACAAATTTGATTGAATTCTTTGAGGAGGTAACTAAGTGTGTAGATGAAGGTAGAGCAGTTGATGTCGTATACATGGATTTTAGTAAGGCGTTTGATAAGGTTCCCCATGGTCGTCTCATGAAGAAAGTAAGGAGTTGTGGGATAGAGGGAAATTTGGCCGATTGGATAAGTAACTGGCTATCTCATAGAAGGCAGAGGGTGGTGGTGGATGGAACATTTTCGGACTGGAGACCAGTTACCAGCGGTGTGCCACAGGGGTCGGTGCTGGGTCCTCTGCTGTTTGTGATTTTTATCAATGACTTGGAGGAGGGGACTGAAGGGTGGATCAGTAAATTTGCTGATGACACCAAGATTGGTGGAGTAGTGGATGAGGTGGAGGGCAGTTGTAGGCTGCAAAGAGACATTGATAGGATGCAGAGCTGGGCCGAAAAATGGCAGATGGAATTTAACCCTGATAAGTGCGAGGTGATTCATTTTGGTAGGGCAAATTTGAATAAGGATTACAGGGTCAACGGCAGGGTTCTGAGGAACGTGGAGGAGCAGAGGGATCTGGGGGTTCATATCCACAGATCTCTGAAGGTTGCCACTCAAGTGGATAGAGCAGTAAAGAAGGCCTATGGTGTGTTGGCATTTATTAACAGAGGGTTTGAGTTTAAGAACCGTGAGGTTATGCTGCAACTGTACAGGACCTTGGTGAGACCACATTTGGAATATTGTGTGCAGTTCTGGTCACCTCACTATAGGAAGGACGTGGAAGCATTGGAAAGAGTGCAAAGGAGATTTACCAGGATGCTGCCTGGTTTGGGGGGGAGGTCTTATGAGGAAAGATTGAGGGAGTTGGGGCTTTTCTCTTTAGAGCGGAGGAGGATGAGAGGCGACTTAATAGAGGTTTATAAGATGATGAGGGGAATAGATAGAGTGGATGTTCAGAGACTATTTCCTCGGGTAGAGGCAGCTGTTACAAGGGGGCATAACTATAAGGTGCATGGGGGGAGATATAGAAGGGATGTCCGAGGTAGATTCTTTACTCAGAGAGTGGTTGGGGTGTGGAATGGACTGCCTGCTGTGATAGTGGAGTCGGACACTTTAGGAACTTTCAAGCGGTTATTGGATAAGCACATGGAGCACACCAGAGTGATAGGGAGTGTGATAGCTTGATCTTGGTCTCGGACAATGCTCGGCACAACATTGAGGGCCGAAGGGCCTGTAATGTGCTGTACTGTTCTATGTTCTATGTTCTATGTTCTAAGTACAAAATTAAGGTCGTGGCCAAGTTGTCTGTGGGATCAGGGCAGGTTGATTGATCTCCCTTTTTTTTCTCTCTCTCTCCCACTGCAGCTGTCTCTCATTCTGCCAGCATTTCACACTTCACACTTCTGAGCCACCTTTTGTTTCTTAACCTGTCCCATTACCATCTCGTCTCGCCTTGAGCATCTCTTAATGTCTCTACTTACCATAGACCACCCCTTTTGTTCTTTTATTCCTCCCCCCAGCCTCCCACTTGCTTTTTTATCTGTTTCATTTCCTGCTTTTTTCTCAGTTCTGACGAAGGGTTTTGACCTGAAACGTTAACTCTGTTTCTCTCTCCACGGATGTTGCCTGGCCTGCTGAGTTTTTCCAGAGTTTTCTGTTGTTGTTTTGATTGATCTCCAGGTTTGTCAAGAGGCGGGGGGCTTTGTTTGAGGTGTTAATTAAATCGAAAGGCCAACTGGCTCAGTTGGTGACAGTCTTGTCAATTAGAAAGCTGTGGTCCAAGTCCACCTCCAGGACTGCAGCACATAATCCAGGCTGACTCTTTGGCAGCTCAGTGAGGAAGTGAGCTGGGTAAGTCAGGTAGAAAGGCACAGCTTGCAGATCATAGGAGACTCATTTTTGCTTATGGAAACTGCCATTTTGCCTTGAATATAAGACAGGCCTTTTGGAATAATTATGACTGCAACTTTGCTCTACCCACAGATTTATTAAGTATTGCCTGTCAAGCTTTGGAAGGACTCAACAACTGAAGTAGGTGGCTACTTAAACCAAAAGCCTTAGGGGGAAAAATTAGGTCGCGCCCCATTTGGGGCGCAAATATCGTCTGGACGCAAATATTAGCGCCTGGCGCTAATTATCGCCACTGACTGGAAACTTCACTTTTACCGCCCCGGGAGGTGAGTGGAGCGCTAAATCAGGCGCTGCACACCTGTCTTAAGGCGCAAAGGCCGAGCAGTGAGGCGCTAACTCAGCGCGCAAGCGCAGCGCAGGTGCTGCCAGTTAGCGAGGGAACACAGACACACTGGCGCCGGCCAGTTCTTAAAGCGGGGGGGGGGGGGCAACTGTTAGGATCAGTAGGCAAAACTACCTCACAAAGCGTTGACTCAATGCAGAAGTCTCTCTTTCTCTCTCTCCGAATCTCTCTCTCTCTCTCAGAACGAGTGGTGCAAAAATGTCAACCACAGAAAAAGACAGGAAGAGGCCCCCTTTAAATAGCGCCCCCCCCCAGCCCCACAGCGATTGATAGCGTTCCAGTCTTCCGGTCGTTGGATGCGCCAGGCGGTAAGGCAGGGGGCGCCACTCAATTTCCGCTCCGGGGCTCCACAAGGGCGTTGCACCATGGAATGACGTCACAATCTGCGCGCGCAGGTGGTCGCAGCGGTAAAGTTTAGCGCCGCCGCACAATGTCTAGTTAAGTTCCCGAGCGGCGCAAACATCGCTGTGCCCGGGTGTTAGCGGCTTTGCGCCCCATTAGCGCCCTCTTAAGGCGCTAACGGGAGGCGCAACCAACTGAATTTTTACCCCTTAAAGTTGTACCCAAACCACCCCCCCCCCAGAGAACGGCAACATCCCAGAGCAAGAAGATCGTGGAAGAGAATTGTGGGTTTTGCACCAGTGCGATGAACAGATTGGCAAAGTGCCTGAGCGCTTGCAGGATGGGATAAGTTAACTCTGGAGTTTCCTTATGACACTGCTTCACCGACCTCATCTGCACTAGTGCTCGTAGGCTAGCAATGTTCTTTGAAAACATTTCATTTATATGTTGCAACTTTGAAGTTTTCTTTTTAAAAAGTTTCTCTCTCTCCACAAACACACACACATACAATCATGTGCCAATATTGGGTTTAGTTGTCATTTCTTTGTGTAAGTTGCTCATAAAATGCACCTTATTGACAAATTGAAGTTGTGTGCACTCAGAACAAAATGCTATTCCTTTTAATGTCTTGCTTTGGGTTTTATACAGCATTTGGCATTTTATAGAATGGTAAACCTTCCTTGCTCTCATGGGCAGACAGACTAAGGGTTGCTATATGGAATAAAGCATCTCTGCTATACTAAGTGCTCCATTAAACTCTTTCTTCATCCAGCATAAAACACAAATGCAATAAATCCAGTTGCTGTTCCTGTCAGATTATCAGAAACTGCAGTGATACTGTGATGATCTGATCATTTGTTATCCAAGTATTACCCACTCCTGTCTGAATAGAACAGTTTAAAGACCTTAAGAGCAGCTGTGATTTGAACATCAGTGGACACTATTCAGCTTCTCCATTTGGGAAATGAGAGGAGGTCCTTTAACAAGTTTACAACATGGTAAATTAGCAACTCTGGATTGGGGTTGCTATTTATAGAGAAACTAGTCATTACATGGGGAGAAATTGCCATGGTTGCTGTGAAACGCTTTCACAATCAGCAGCAACCAATATTTTTGATTCAAAGTGTGCATTAGTTCAGTCTCAAAAGGGTTTAGTCAAGTTCTTGCACATACTTCAACTGGGACCATATACGAACACGATATTCAAAATTGAGAAAATCCATAGGTGTCTCGGGTTGCCATCTCGATGAGAACAACACTTACTCATAACTATGGATGTGATATTTTTCGTAAATCTAATTTTGAAAGTTGGGCTCAAGTAGAAAAGGCATCTTCAGATCCCTAAAGAATGCAAGACAGGCTAACAAATTTACTTTCATATCCCATCCAATATGGCACAGAGAAACAGATAGCTCACGGTATAGTACGTTATCAATCTGGGCGATTTAATTAGCAAATTGATGCATTTGGAGCCATTAGAAATTCCACCTCATTAGTAGAAAACTGAACATGAGGTAACTTCAATGAAACCATTTCATTCAACGAGTTTCTTGAAAGTCAAATACTATTGATAAGAGTGACATCTAAGGGTGGAAAACGGTGACCTATTTGCACAAACAGAATCTCTTGGCTGAAAAAATAGAACTAATACAAGATGTATTTTAAAGCTGTGCTATGATTTTTGTTAAAATTCAACAGTAATATTCAGCATTTTATTACTACTAATTTTCCAACCGAACTGTGAAATCAAAATTAATTGAAACAAACTTGCACAACATTTTATCAGCAAGTGCATACTGGCAAATAGCACGTTAATCTCCCATCCACCCTTCTTATTTTATGGATTATGTATGCCATACTGCGGCATAAAACCCATTAATTTTAATGCTAAAGAAGGTCTCATTTGTCTCGGCATATTTTAGTTATAATTCCTTAGGGTACCAAGCTATTATTCTAATCTATATTTATTCATGGAATCAAAAATATTTTAAAATTCAATCCCTTTATGAGCGAAAAGTTAGATCATTTACACAATGTGGAGAAGAATGCATCTCGAAACAGCAAGGAATTTATTTTGATACCGAGTGCATTTAAATGTTATTGCAGCATAGATAATTGGGCTGACATATCTAATTTTTTCCTTGCATCACTAATATTACTCTCATCTAACGGATCATTTTATGGCAATATGATAGCACTTACAAAGACATTTATGTGACAGGCGCATTAACCTCATATACTGAGCACCACAGGTAACTAACAGAGTACAGCAGCCTTCCTCTAACTTAACTGGTAGAAGTAATAAATCAGGAACAAAATAAACGTTGGAACATACTTAGCGAATGTTTTTAAAGTGAAATGTTTTGTTCAGGGGTGTCAAACACCCGGCCACGCGTTGTGCTATGCCAAGTCACTGCGTCAAATTTTGTGCCGCAGTAGTACTCCTCCCCCACTCAACGCCCCCTCCCGCTGGGATAGACAACCAGCCCTCCCTCTCAGGAGTAACAGAACATAAGAACATAAGAAATAGGAGCAGGAGTAGGCCATTCGGCCCCTCGAGCCTGCTCCACCATTCAATAAGATCATGGCTGATTTTCTACCTCATCTCCACTTTCCCGCACTATCCCCATATCCCTTGATTTCCTTAATATCCAAAAATCTATCGATCCCTGTCTTGAATATACTCAATGACTGAGCCTCCACAGCCCTCTGGGGTAGAGAATTCCAAAGATTCACAACCCTTTGAGTGAAGAAATTTCTCCCAATTTCAGTCCTAAATGGCCGACCCCTTATTCTGAGACTGTGACCCCTGGTTCTAGACTCCCCAGCCAGGGGAAACATCCTCCCTGCATCTACCCTGTCAAGCCCTTTAAGAATTTTATACGTTTAAATGAGATCACCTCTCATTCTTCTAAACTCTAGGGAATATAGGCCGAGTCTACTCAATCTGTCCTCATAGGACAATCCCCCCATCCCAGGAATCAGTCTAGTGAACCTTCGTTGCACTCCCTCTAAAGCAAGTATATCCTAGCTTAGGTAAGGAGACCAAAACTGTGCACAGTACTCCAGGTGTGGTCACACCAAGGCCCTATATAATTGTAGTGAGACTTTATAACTCTTGTACACCAATACTCGACAGGAGCGGTTTGTGGAGAAACATGGAGTGGGAGAGGTGTGGGGCTGGGCTGGGTGAACAGGGACTAAGGGGCAGGAGATTGGGGGTCCAGAGATTTTTACTTCAGCGGGTTGGGGGGAGGCAGCAGCTGTAATTGGGACTCTGGCAATGGGGGACCAGGATATTGGGATTCAAGGAGCGGGGGTGGGTTAGAGGGAACAGGGTTGGGAGATTGGGGCTTCAGTGGGGAGGGAGATGAAGAGGAGTGGTCAATGTAATAGGGTTGTGTGGGCAACATTTACTGCAGAGCTGGGAGCACCAGCACCAGCAACATGGTGAGTAGGAGCGGCACCGAGAGGGTGGAGCAGCTGGTAAATTGCTGTGAACACTGCAGACTTTATCGTGGGTAAATAGAGAAAGATAGTTTCCAATGGCTGGCGAATGGGTAACAAATGGGAATCGGGGGGAAAACTCTCCCCTGGCAGGAGTCACACCTAGCACAAAGGAAGATGGTTGGGGTGGTTGGAGGTCAATCATCACAGCCCCAGGACATCACTGCAGGAGTTCCTCAGGGCAGTGTCCTAGGCCCAACCATCTTCAGCTGCTTCATCAATGACCTTCCCTCCAACATAAGGCCAGAAATGGGGATGTTCGCTGATGACTGCAGTGTTCAGCGCCATTCACAACTCCTCAGATAATGAAGCAGTCAATGCCCGCATGCAACAAGACCTGGACGACGTTCAGGCTTGGGCTGATACGTGGCAGGTAACATTCGCGCCTCAGAAGTGCCAGGCAATGACTATCTCCAACAAGCGAGAGACTAAACACCGCCCCTTGGCATTCAATGGTATTACCATCGCCGAATCCCCCACCATCAACATCCTGGGGGTCACCATTGACCAGAAACTTAACTGGACCAGCCACATAAATACTGTGGCAACAAGAGCTGGTCAGAGACTAGGTATTCTGCGGCGAGTGTCTCACCTCCTGACTCCCCAAAGCCTTTCTACCATCTACAAGGCACAAGTCAGGAGTGTGATGGATTACTCTTCACTTACCTGGATGAGTGCAGCTCCAACAACACTCAAGAAGCTCAACACCATCCAGGACAAAGCAGCCCGCTTGATTGGCACCCCATCTACCACCTTAAACATTCATTCCCTCCACCACCAGCGTACCGTGGCTGCAGTGTGTACCATCTACAAGATGCACTGTAGCAACTCACCAAGGCTTCTTCGGCAGCACCTCCCAAACCCATGACCTCTTCCACCTAGAAGGACAAGGGCAGCAGGCGCATGGGAACACCACCACCTCCAAGTTCCCCTCCAAGTCACACACCATCCTGACTTAGAAGTATATCGCCGATCCTTCATCGTCGCTGGGTCAAAATCCTGGAACTCCCTCCCTAACAGCACTGTGGGAGTACCTTCACCACACGGACTGCAGCGGTTCAAGAAGGCGGCTCACCACCACCTTCTCGAGGGCAATTAGGGATGGGCAATAAATGCTGGCCTTGCCAGCGACGCCCACATCCCATAAAAACAAATTTAAAAAATGAAAATAAAATGGATGGAGACCGAGGCTTCCCACTGCGCTCGAGGTATTGCGCGCCCTCGTTTTACGTGGCAAGTTCCATCTGCCACTGTTTCCGCCAGGCTGGGAGAGGAGGGGAGGAATGCGCGGCACAGTCGCAAGCTGCAGCCCTGGCTCCCTCGGCTCCTTTCTCGGTCAAGAAACCCCACAAACAAACCTGGGCAGCTGTTGGCTCCTCGCTCGAGATCTTGCAGAGTTTGTAGCTGGGTAGCTCATCCAACCTTGGGCCTCAGGCTTCATTTTAATAATAGAGGCGAGCGACTGGCACCTGAGATGCCTGCAGATGCAGCTCACCCATCTTCGGGGATCAGATCTGGGCCTGTTGCATCGCCGGGCAATGGGCGGAGGCAAATGCAGGAAGGCCGAGCCCGCAGTAATGCTTTGGAGCTGGGGGTGGCGCTCTTTCTCTCCCATTTCTTTAGCGGCCTTCAGTGATCCCTTTAAGGACTGCTGCTTAGGCCGCTGTAGAACTGGAAAAGCTAGTCGGAGTTTGCACCGCACATGCTCCAACTAGCTTATCACGCATTTTGCAGAAGGGTCCTGAAACAGGTACAGGAACCTTCTGTGCCTATTTAAATAAATCAAACGCTGATTTCAGGCAGCCGCCAGGGACGCCTAAAAGCAGTGTGAGCCAATATGGTGCCCATTTTACGCCCAAAGAATGAGCTTGCAACACATACCAGTTTCTACCCCAGTGTGTCCAAATATCTACTGCTAAACGTGGTCCACACCAAGGCTGCAATTTCACCAGCCGTGGTGAGTCCGGTGCCGCAGGAGTAGACAGCAGCCTCAAACCCTGCTCCTGTCTTCATCCCACATCCTCCAAGTGATTTTGCCCTGATTGGGCTTGTTAAGCCCGCCCTGCGAGGTTCCCGGCCAATTAAAAGGAAGCGGGTCTGATGACGTCATTTGATGGTTTCCTTAAAGGCACCATGTCCACATTCATTTTGACAGTTCTGTTGTCAATGTTCTACAGTATTGAGGTGCTGCAAACACTGACAAGCACTGCACAAAAGTGCACGGCTGCACCCAGGCTCTCCCATGATTCTCTCCAAATGCTTTTGGAGAGAGTCACAGCACGCAGGGAGGTCCTCTTCCCTTCAAATGGGCAGAAGAGATCTCCCCAGGACACCAATGCAGCCTGGTTGCACCTTGTGCAAGAGGAAACAAGCAGGGATGTTGTCAGGAGGACCTGGCTGCAGTGGCGCAAACCTTTCAATGATCACAGTGGATCACGAAACGTTACTGCAAAGCCACACTCAACCTCACCCTGCTGTGCCACTCATCACATCCCCATCACTCTGCCTTCCCTACCCTACTCCTGCACATCCTTACTCACACCAACTTACCTTGCACCTCCACCCATCCCTCTCTATCTATATTATCACTTCCCCATCTCACTAGCCTTCCCTCACACTCACCCTCATCCTAGTCCAATCATACCAACTAACAACACACAAGGGTAGGCACTTGGGTGGTTTAGTCAATGTGTGTGTAAACTTTCTGTTAATGTGTTGTCAAGCATTAAAATCTTTATTTTCACTACTTTGCCTTCTTGGACCGATTTGTGTGCACCTTTGAAAGTGCCTCAGTGAGTTCCAGTGAATGGTGAGACTCCGGGCTGGATTTTCATTGACCCGTGGAGGTGGGTTTGGAGGCGTGTGGGGGGTTAAAGTTGCAGATTCGGGGGTCCCGAACCCATCCCGCCCCCAACCCGCCTCCATGCCAGTTTCGCTGGAGGCGGGTACCCGACCTGTGCTGGGACCCGCCTCCCCGAGGCGGGAAGGGGATTAGTGCCAATAAACTGCCTGTTAACAGGTAGTTAACAGGCAGTTTTTTGCCTAATCCCTATTTTGATTCGTGAAATGTGGGCTTCCCGACAAGTCCCAACCACGCCAAGTTAGCGAGGCGGACTGTGGGTCTGCAGGGGTTGGAGGGGTCGATATGTCCGGTGGGCAGGTGAGTGATGAGTGCATGTGTGCAGAGGAAAGTGTGTAAGGTAAGTGTAAAGTGTGGGAAAAAGTTTTACTTACATTAACTTCCTCCTGCAGGTGTCAACCCTTCAGGTCTCGGGAGTCAGAAATCTCACCGGCACAGAAAGCAGAAAAGCCGTGGTGCTGTCAAAAACTGCAGCCTTCTGTTTTCTGTGCTGGAATGATTTCTAACTCAGCCTGAGAGGAAGGACTCAAGTTAGAAGACAGATTGTCAGTGTTTCACAGCTTCACAGAGCTGTCAAACGCTGATATTTCATCTGTCAAAAGCTCTTGACAGATGAAATGTCAATCTGTGACATCACCTGTTGCCGGGTGGCCCTTAATTGGCCTGCTGAGCCCACTGGGCGGGCTCAACAAGGTCAATCAAGTGAAAATACAGTGGGTTGGCCACAAGTCGATGGAGGTGCGACTACAACCCAAAAAGTGGGAGTCCCGCCTCCATCACGTCCCCAGTATCAAAATCCAGCCCATAATTCCGCCGCCCCCCTCCCCCCCACCCCCGCAATGGTGATGAGTGTGAAAGAAATGCCTTGGATATTGTAGGGATGCTTTATGGTGTTGGTGTGGGGTGGTGCCAAGCTGGTGCATCATGTGGCAGCCAGGGTGTAGTGTTAAGTGAAGCAAATCTGGACATGGTAAGGCAATCCCTGACCTCATGGGCAGCAATGTGGTCAGGTGATGATGCCCTGTCTCCAGTATAGCATCAGTTGATTGCGGAGAAGGTTGGTGTGTGTTAGAGTAAAAATTATAGGGCTTAAAGCAACAATGTAAAAGTTAAAGAATGTAAAAGTTAAAGCAACAATATAAAAGTTAAGGTAAATTCGTATAGACAGAATGGTTTCGCTGACATAGTGCGATGAGTAATGTCTGTGGTCAACATGTATACGTGCGAGACCCAATGTTTATAGTTTCGGAGGGAAGTAAAGTTTTTAGCTTAACGTGCAGTTTATAATTAGGCGCTTGTTGCTGGGGGAATGTGATTGGGTGAAGACATTTGTATGTAATGAATTGCGTAATCGACCCTATAATGTATAAAAGAAGTTTCAATACCACTGTAACAACGAGAAGTGAATCACTAGATTGCGGAGTCTATGCCTCTTCTCCCAGATCGCTCTGTTAAATAAACTGTGATCTTCTGCTTTGAGACAGACTCGAGTGAATTCATTTTTCATCAACAATTGGCGTAGTCGGCAGGATGCTCCAGAACTGAAAGACTGCCCGCACCAGTGAACCCGGACGAGAAGTCAATTTTTACCGTCCAGAAATTGAGTCACCTGGGAAGGCGGAGGGACAGTGCCGTAGCATCACGAATCAAGTAAAGTCTGTGAGAGGTAGGAGAACACAGTTGTTGTGAAAATGTGGATCGCAAGTACTAAAGGGAACACTGTGTAGCGATAAATGTCGCGAAGGAATGAGTGAGTGACGAAACGACACGGACAAGGAGGGTGCCTGTCTCAAACACCTAGCTTGAGCTTGAATTAAGAGGACGTAGTCCCACGTGACGGCCAGGATCAAGTAGGCGTAGAGGCTCCAAAACACCCTGGGATCGTGAAGTCAGCAAATATATATGTGTGTTGTGACTAATTAACCGCTTGAAGGTCTTTAAAGTATCAAGAACAAGCCCGAGTAGAGGAACTCAGCATTTGGTAAGACTGTAAGTTGGACTACAAATGGCGTCGGGGAAGAAATAGAATGGAGACGAATGGGGTCCCTTACTAGGTTCTATGCAGACGACCGGAAGGGTTTAGTTGATAAGATGACGAAGGAGGGGTGGGACCCGCTCCAGAATCCGAAGGTAAAAGAGAGTGGTAGAGGGTCAAAAACAGAAAAGACAAAAAAGGTGGGGGTGATACTAGTAAACCAATTAGTCACATTAACTAATGAAAGGATTCACAAAATTTCATGTGTTCCCCCCCGAAGATTTTTGTTGGACTTATTAATATGGAACCCTGGTCAGACTGAGTTTTAAAATCCAGGGCATGGCTGTGGTCGGACCTCGTGACCGAGAGCCTGGCAGTTTCATTTCAGACTCTGGCAAGCTATCAGCTTGTGTATTCCGATGTCTGCAGCAGGAAGTTCACGAAACCAGACAGGACCTTTCCTTATGCATTACAATCAGGTCTACGCATAAGGCTTTCAAGGTGTTTGCTCAAATAATCAGCGGGGACATTGAGACTGGGTTGGCCCCCATCAACGGACCTGTCGGACAATAGGGAGCAGTTGGAGAACTGGCATGATACAATTACCGGCCATCTAACATGATGGGCCAAGATCAGTACCTTTTGTTAAAATTCATCATGCCCAGATCAGACAATAGAAATGAGCTGATCTGAAGGGAGATTAGGACGACCGGGAGGGTATAACTGGGAAGACCCAGCCATTCTCTCTCTCTCTCTGCCTGGATCCCGGTTCGCTCTGTCTGCCTGCCAGCAGCCCAGAAAGAAGATGACCAGAAACTTCGCAGCCACATGTCAACGGCAGAAACAGAGTACAGGGCCAGGTTTTTCCATCCATTTCACCGGTGAGCATTATCTTCTTCTGGCTGTCGCAAGACAATTTTAGTTAGGCATAAGGGTAGGAATTAATGGGGATATTGCTAAAATTGTAATTTTAGGATTTTCCCTCGATGTGTCCGTTCTCCTCCCATGTTAAGTGTAAAACCGTCTTCATATGATACTGTTTCTCTGTAGTTTTACTTCTGTAAATAAACATTGGTTTTCCTCGCACCAATCCATGGGTCTGTTCGTTTGTCCTTATTGCCGCTCGATAAGTCCTGGGCTCAGAACTAGGAAGGGGATAGCGATTCGCAACCGCACAGTGGGCAGGACAGCTCAGGAAAACATAACTGGCTGACCTACAAATAAGCCCGAGACAAAAACCCCTTACACTAACAAGGTGCAGCAACTCCACACTAGACTTGCAAGTAAAAATGAAAGAATTCTGGAATTAGAACAAGAGTTATTATTGTACAAAGGAGGCCAGACGGTCCTTGATGGGTACCGGCTGGACAAAACGGAACTATGGAACGAAAGGCGGGCACATTTGTGCACCTCAGTAAAAGTCCAGGGCTCCAAAAATGAGGAAGAGATGCCACCTCCTTACGCCCCAGAGGCATCAGCCCCTTCCATGGAAGACAGTGATGACGAAAACTTAAAGAAGAGATAAAGTTGTTAAAGGAAAAAGTAGCGTTGCTACAGATGGAACGTTTAATCAAAGGAGACCGAGTCCCCTTTGAAAAAGTGATAAACTTTATTCTGGAAAGTCTGTCTCAAAAATAAACACAATGGGTTAAGAGAAAAACATAGCCATGTGGTTAAGCATAAAGTGCAGGAGAGAGAGAGAGAGCGATAAAGAAGGAAAAAGATTGATTATGCAGGCTAACCAATCTGAAAACTCAGCAAAGGAAGGGAAAAAAAACAGGGATTTGAAAGCCAGGAAAAGCTGCTGAGACACCGATGTACAAAAAAAGAGAAATTTAAAGTTTTACCGACATGGAAGTTATTTATGTCTGTGCCGAGACAAATAAAACACAAGATTTGCTGAATGAAAGGAACCTTAAAAAAATGCTGGAATTTCATTTTGAGTGAAAGTGTTTTTAAAGTGTCAAAGTTATCCTGACTGTGAATGTTTAAGAAGTTACAGTATTTCTTTTGTCTGAAAGTCTGTCTTTAAAAAGGTGTCTGTCATTTTTGTTTTAGCTCCACCCACTCTTTTGTACAGAGAGCTAAAAGCTGTTTAACCCTTTGAAGACTTGTCTTGAACGATGGACAAGTGTGTGTTGTTTTAAGTTTGTTAATTGTTTTACAAAAGATAAGATTGAGCCTTGAAGTCACAGTTGCCAATGTGCCTGGAAGAAAATGAATTTGAATGTTTACAAGGCATGGGTAATTGTTTCTTTGTTAATATGGTTTCTTTATTTTCTAAGTGATACTGGTTAGTTTAAAAAAAAATTGATCTGGATTGAATTGGAGTTATTGAGGTCAATTAACCTATTAAAACCAGACTTTCATTGTGGCCACGGTGAAATTCTGGTCGGTGTAAATTTGTGTAGACCGCATCGAATAAGATTGTGCAACCAGAATTGAAACAAAACTTCAAACTACAATTTAAGTTAAGCTGGTGTGTAAAAACTGAGAAGAAAAACAAAAAGTTTGTTTAACAAAAGATTAAGTTTCAGTCTAATATTTAACCTTGGAGTCACGGTTGCTATGGTGAAATCCTCCAAAGCAATTTGTTTAAATGTGAAAAACTAATTTTTCTCCAGTTGTAAGCAACAACTTTGGTATTGCTGAATGAAATTTAAAGATATTGGACATTATTAAATTTAAGTGTCTTAATTTTAAGTTAATATTTCCCCACAGTGACAGAAGGAAAATTAAGATTTGATAAATTAACCCCTTGGGCTTTTAAACAGAACTATATCAGATAGCCGGAAAGCAAAATGGGAAACAATCCTCTTACCAGGAGATGGATCAGTATTAATACAAAAACATACTGGAATAAACCTAGCATCCGGAATATTAACAGAAGGGTATGAGCATAGTTGCTAAGTAAAAATAGAGGAAGAAATGTACATGACATTGATAAAGTAGTAATGCATGCTGTTCGGTGGTAATTGTTGCAGAAATCTCCTGGGCAGATTCCCATCGAGCAGACGGAATATTACTATGAACAAGAAATGGTTGAAAAAAACGTAGCCAGTGCACAGGTGGAAGAAATAGATATTAGGAAATTACACAAAAAGAACCCAAACGTAGTCAAGGCAGCCCCTTTAAAAAGAGGGGGAACGTTACAAATTTCCACAGCCAAGTACCAAGCTTTTAGCCCCTTAGAAAAACAAACAATATTGAAAGATTTGGGAAGTTGGGTCATATGGCAAAAGAATGTAGGGCCCCCAAACAAAACCGACCGGTATGTGCTAATTGCGCAAGACCAGGACTTTCAACCGAGAGGTGTTGGACAAAAAAGGAAGAGCCAAACCAGACCGGGACCATTGATATGTATCAAAAGATCCTGCAGTATGTAAAGGAACAGGGTTGCGGCAACTGACTAGCGGCGGCCCCCATCAAGAGGGAGAAGGAAGATCCCAGAGTCTATGTACCGGCACTGTTAGGGGGGCAGCAGTGCGATATGTTAGTAGACACGGGAGCTTCTGTATCCATTACCAATTTACCCATTCCCCTCATAAACAAAGGATAGACATAGTGGGGTTGGGAGGGGAGCATTTACATGCATTTAAAAGTGAGGTACAAGTATTGGAATTAGCGGGACGACTATTACCTGCACAATTTTATGTATGCCCAAACAGTGAGGGGAATATCTTAGGAATAGATTTGTTAAAAGAATTTAATTTGTTAATAGATTCACGACAAGGAAAGTTAACCTGGGTACAGGGAGACGGGAACATAGTAAACTGGGGAAAACCACTTTGCCATTTGGCAACAGTAGGAAGTGCAAAACTCGTGGCCCGGGACTGGAAGGAGGAGAGGATGTGGGTCCTCTAAAGGATAAGCTCCGAAGGAAAATAGAATCTTCAAGCAACAAAGCGGTTCGGTTGGCGATATAGCCTTTGGGACATTGTTAACATAAAGTGATAAGATGAACGTGTTACGTAATATCATGTGTAGTTTGCTAGTTTGTATAATCATAATATGTAGCCTCGGGAGGACTCAGGCTAGAGTACCCCCACGGGCCAAAAGAGGGTTACGGGTGAACACCTGTTTATATATGTCATACACATATGCCAAGAGAGTTGATGTTTCCAGCTGTTGGGTCTGCGCCCATGTCCTCACGGACTCGGAGGAAGGAGTCCCCCTACAACCAATCCCACTTAGTGATGATGAGACGGTCAGTTGGATGTTTGGAGTTAGAGCAGGATGCACAAGTGTGGGCTGTTATGAAGCCAAGACAGACGGCAGAATTATAGCAAAGCTCCAACATCATGGGTACAACCCAGAATATTGTAATGGGTGGACACGGTATTCCTATCTACCACCGTTCCTGAGAACGAGGAGTAAGAAGGGACAAAGGGGGGGACTATGTCTCGCAAAGAGGGGACGACCGACAGATCCTATTGTGGGCTACAGTAACTGCACATATAACATTGCCTTGCCTGGTGAAACGGGTAGTGTGAAGCTCCCATCACTAAACCGAAGCGGTGACTTCTCAGTACAATGGGACCCCGCAGAGGTAAATAAGTATACCTCCTACAACGGGACTCATTTCGTGTGCGGTCATAGGGCTTATCCCTGGTTGCCCCGAGAATGGAGCGGGTAAATTGGCAAGGGAATCCATTAACCTGGCCTCTGTCTTGGAGCAGGTGGCCAACGATACAGCTGAAGCCCTAGTTAAGGTTAATGCTGAGATGGTAGCCCTCCGCACAGTAGCTCTACAAAATCGGATGGCCCTTGACTATGTGTTAGCGGAAAAAGGGGGAACCTGCGCACTAATAGGTACAGAATGTTGTACCTATATACCAGATAACTCGGAAGCAATAACTAACTTGGCAGAACACATACAGGAAGAAGTAAAGAAATTAAAACAACCTCCGGGATCCACCCTTTGGGGCTAGGCAACTGGATGGTTGGGATCACTCGGGACATCAGTAGTACAAGGATTGATTTTGTTCTTTGCTATAATATTAGTGATGTATGGTCTGGCCCTATTGTTAAAATGTTGTTGCGCTCAAATGTCACGGACTGCTGTAAGTGTCATAATGGTTAATCAAGTGACTCCCGGAGAGAGAGATATGTGGATATGAGTCCCTAAACAAGGATGCCACAGTCTGACTAACGGACTGTGAGCCCCTGGAATGTAAACATATCTACTTACATTACCAGAAATCCGTATGATGCTGGTTCCCTTTCACAAAAGGAGTTTTGATCAGGGACTAACAGGAGGGATTGTTAGAGTAAAAATTATAGGGCTTAAAGCAACAATGTAAAAGTTAAAGAATGTAAAAGTTAAAGCAACAATGTAAAAGTTAAGGTAAATTTGTATAGACAGAATGGTTTCGCTGACATAGTGCGATGAGTAATGTCTGTGGTCAACATGTGTACGTGCGAGACCCAATGTTTATAGTTTCGGTAGGGAAGTAAAGTTTTTAGCTTAACGTGCAGTTTATAATTAGGCGCTTGTTGCTGGGGGAATGTGATTGGGTGAAGACATTTGTATGTAATGAATTGCATAACCGACCCTATAATGTATAAAAGAAGTTTCGATACCACTGTAACAACGAGAAGTGGATCACTAGATCGTGGGGTCTATGACTCTTCTCCCAGGGCGCACTGTTAAATAAACTGTGATCTTCTGCTTTGAGACAGACTCGAGTGAATTCATTTTTCACCAACAGTGTGGATGTTGGTGAGGCTGGTGTGCCCCGTGATGCTGGTGTTGGGGCTGATCGCGCTGGGATTCTGAGGACCAAGGTGAGATTATTTCAAGGGCACCAATGCAGATGGAATCGATGGCAGGTGAGGTTGAGATGGCAGAAGTAATCTGTCAATGTTGAGATAGATTGTTCCAGGGAGGTGACAGTGGATAGAGAGATTACTCCAAACACTGCAAAAGTGCATAAAGCTCAAAAGTGGGTTCCAAATCATTAATGCTCCAGCTTCTAAGATTAGGAAGTGACCAGCTGTGAAATGGTAGGTTTTAGACCCCTTTTGCAAGTATCAACTATTCAGAGCAATCCACAGTCATTGAGAACCCGACATACTTACCTGACGTGATAGCCGCTCTCCGGGAACCTCGTTGAAAACCTGGTAAAATGTTAAGTACATGGGAAAATGGTTATTAACTGCCTTTTAATAAGCTTTTAGCTATCTAAATTGGCTGACCCGCCGCATGATGCCAGGTCTGTTCAGGGATGACAGACCCGACAGTTGGGAAACTGACAAGGAGACGGGTTTACAGCGGGATACCGACCCGCTGTCAATCTTTGTGATTTTGACAGCGGACCCACCTCCAAACCCGCACTCTGAGCGCCGGTAAAATTCTGGCCCAAGTGTCCGGATGTCAAATCAGGCCCGCCACGTAAATTGAGTTTGACATCCCAGGGATAGAGTATATGCAAATTCATGCTAAGCAGGCACCAGATCCTTCTAATAGGAAGTGTAGAATTGCAAAGATTGTGTTGGTTTAGAAGTGTGCTTGAAATTGTGTAAACTCACTAACCTTTGGTCATAACCTATGAAATTGGGAAAATGTGTTGGAGATCTATTCTAATCCATTAACAACTATAACTGCAGTGTGAGATCAACGTAGAATAAAGTTGAAAAGTGACATTGCTTTTGAAAGGCAGCGATCTTTCGAAAACGCTTCCAAATAAATACTGTAATTGTAATGAAAAGTGAGTGGAATTGACTATCTTTTAATCAAATCTACACAGAATCAAATATATCTTTATTTAATCCAAACTATGTTTGTATGAAGAAGAAAATGTGATTGTGAACCTCTAATTAGTTTTATGTCAAGCAAACTGAAAGGTTTATGACTCTTAATCTAATGTACTTATTGTCAAAGGTATTGCAGTACAATTTATGCAAGCAGGAAGCAGGCAACCTTTAAAATTAAGCACAATACATTGTAGATCAAAAGTATGATAATTAAGTTGCTACATGTAACTAAATGAAGGAATTATTGTTTATTTTTGTAAAAGGTCAAAATCTCAATTCTTTGTCCTTCCTTTACCCCGCACCTCTTTAATACAACAATTTTGTATTTCATCTCAATCAAGTTCCTTTTCCCCTTATGTCAATGGGACTTCAGCAACAGAAAATGCTTCAATCATGAGCGATGCATTAGTGCCATCATTGGGGTAGGTTGCTCAGGTTCTCTCGGCGTAATTCATCCGAAATCGGCGCAAGAGATCACAGAATTCTAAGGGCAAATTACACATTCAGCGCAACTCGCGTTTACGCGATCTTTTGCGCTCGTTTAAAAAATTAGCATAAAGCTCAAAAGTGGGTTACAAATCATTAACGCTCCAGCTTCTAAGATTGGGAAGTGAACAGCTGTGAAATGGTAGGTTTTAGACCACTTTTGCAGCTGTCAACTATTCACAGTCATTGAGAACCCGACATACTTACCTGACGTGATAGTCGCTCTCCGGGACCCTTGTTGAAAACCTGGTAAAATGGTAAGTACATTGGAAAATGGTTCTTAACTACCTTTTAATAAGCTTTTAACTATCTAAATTGGCTAGAAGTGGGCCCTGCCCACAAAACAGTCCCCTACCCCCTACCCCCGGGATGAATTAATCATTATTGGGAGTTTCCGCTAATTGCGCTCGTTTGCGGGTCTTTGGGGAGTCTTCAAAAATTAAGCTGGATCTTTTGGGCGCAAGGACAATAATAGGAAATTTTTAAAAGCTTTAGGGGGAAAAATTTGGTTGCTTTGCGCCACCCAAAGCAACTCGCGCCCGGGCGCGGCGCCGCAAATGCCTCCTGCGAAATTCAGCGGGAGGTAACCATTAGTGCCCCGCGGTGCTGTGCCGCTGGTGATGACATCATCGCCGTATGCAGTGGCCCGCTCGCACCCCGGCCGCGATCTTCGGTATCACCCCCTGACTTACCGCCGGACGCTATGTCCGACGGGGTCAGGGGGGGCCTACCTGCGGCCGGTGCGACGCTAATTAAAGGCAAGGTGCCGGACGGCCATTTTTGTTGCTGGCCGTCTGCCAGCACCTGCCTGCGCTCCCGTTCCCGGCCTCCTCAGCAGCCCCCCCGCGGGGGGCCGGCTGCGCTACGTGAGCCCGGCACTCCTCTTGAGTGCCGGGCTCTGTTGCCGGCACTCCGATCCCTGGTGGCCCAGCTGGTCCCCGGGTCGCGCTGCTCTAGGCCCCTCCCCTTTAAGAAGGGGAGGAAGGCCTGCAGTACCGCGTGGCGCTGTGGCACGTAACGCTGCGATATTCCCTCGCAGTGCCCCAAGAGGGAGGCGGGGCGCTTCCAGTCGCGCTCCGCTTCCCTCTTGGGGTGCTACCGATGAATTTCAGCCGCAGGGGTGCTAATTTTTTCGGGGCGCCAAAATTAGTGCCCCGGCGAAGTTAGCGCCCCAAAGGGGGCGCAACTCAATTTTTCCCTCTTAGAATTTTTTTTTTGTATTTATGAAGAAACTGACTACTGTACCCCAATATAACTAGCAAATCGTTCTGCATATTTTTTAAATGTCATTTTCAGTCGTTTAAAATCGGGTTACTCACAGGTAGAGAATTGGCACTGGGATTAAAAATCCTGATTCTTTGGGATAAACCCAACTGTATTAATCAAACTGCACCAAGTTACCTCTCTTAAATGTATCAAGAAATACTTTTTGAAGCAAATTTTTTGTTTAAATGATGTTTTAACTCGCTGCCTGACTGTGCTGGTTTATGGCTGGGGTTGTGCTCGGTGAGATGCAAATGAGTTTGAACGGAAATTCCAGAATTTTTTTTTCTCAAAACGGGCGCAATTTTGGGTGTTTGTCTTGCACGATCTAAAAGAATAAAGGCCCAGAAATTCCCGTGTCCGGCTTGCCGCGGGGGTAAGGATTGCGCGCGCTCTTACCTACCGCGCCTGCCGTTGTGTTTTGGGCCCATGGGAACTTCGGGTTCTGGGCCTCTCCCAAGAGCTGGCGCGCAGTGCTTGCGTGTTCCAGGGGCGCAGTTAGTGCGATGCGACCCCTGGGATCACGTGGGCCATGGAGAGCCAATGGCAGCAGACCATCTTTCATTCATAGATTTGACAGGAGACCTGTCAAATCTGTGAATTGAAATCGGCCCCAAAAGAACAGCTAAACTTAAAATAAATTTTTTAAAAACCATCACATTTATAAAATAACTATAGTTAAATAAATTAACCACTTTAAACAAAAATTTAAATTTTTGAAAAAATCGAAATACTTTTTAAAAGTTATAAAAATAAACTTACCTTTCTTTAAAGTATCTAAAAAAGATAAACCTGTTGAAAACTTTTTTTAATTATACTTAATTAACCACTTACCTTGTTCAAAAGGGGTCTTACGCCTCCTTTTTATTAGCGTAGTATCTTCAATACTTACCCTCGCGTAGAAACCTGAAAAAAAATCTAAGTGTGCTGCATGCACGCAGCCTCTAGCGCGCACACGGTTCACCTAGGAACCGCCCCCTTCACCAGACCGGAAGTTCCGGTTTCCCGCGCATGCAGGAAACCGGCACTTCAGGAAGCAATACTGGTGAGTACACACAGTGTACTCACGCGGGAAGGGCCGAATTTTTGTGCCAAAGTTCTTCCTAGACGGCAGATTGCTTATTGGCCTCATTTACATGAAATTGACAATGTCAGGTTTGCGTTGATTGGATCTGATCTAATTAGCAAATCTGGAAAATTAATAGTTTTGCCTTTTTACTCAGTGTGGATTTTTTTTGGACGGCTTCGCAGAAACAAATCGCGAGATGTTGACTCAGCCTGGAATATCCTGGTGTAATACGAGATTCGAGAAAATCATCGCTGAATATCTGTTGCAAATGAAAATGCAGCCAATGGGACTGACTACCAGGCACTGCATATAATGGGTGGGCAATCCGATCCCGCCCGGTTTGCACCACTGCCCGAGATGAATTTCTAGGTCCTCACCTCCGACAGTGCAGCACTCCCTCAGTCCTGCACTGGAGTGTCAGTCAAGATTCATGTCCTCAAGTCCTGGACTGCAGCTTGAACCCATGCCCTTCTGATTCAGAAGGCAAAGAGTGCTACCACTGAGCCAAGGCTAACACTAGTTCAGCAACTGATTTTCAAATTCATGTACAAATTTCCCAAAGTTACCACTAAACCAAGTGGTGAAATTACTCTGCAACATCACATTGGCTAATCCAATGAATTCATAAAAGAAAAGCGACGAATGACACTATGACTTGATGTACGTAGGTCCATTGTATTCTGAAACAGTCCTCGGTAATGCCAACCCCACCGCCTCATAAATCAGAAGACAAAAAATCATGAGATTTGGTAAGAAATCACGAGTTGCTTTTTTTTCCAAACATAAACCAATATAGATTGACAGTTCGTTCATAAATCTCATCAGTGGCTTTATTTAATCTCTAACAAGTCACAGCTCTTTGCAAAAACTATGGGCCTGAAAATCCGATGGGCGGATGCCTCCGATCGGAAAAAAATCTACGCGCTTACCTGCTGGCTCTGTAGGTCCCGAGACATCCGCTCCTGGGCCTCTCCACTACGAAATGCGCAGAGGCCCAGGTATCCCAGGGGCGCAGGCGATTCACAAGCTCCCCTGGGATCACGTGGGCCATGGGGAACCAATCAAAGAAGGGAATCCCCCCTCATACTTTTGACAGGTCTCTACGCACGGATCTGTCAAAAGTATGAATGGGGATCACTTAAAAAACAAAGTTAAACATTAAATATATATTTTTAAAATCACATATTAGTTAAAATTGCATTAAATTAAATATTTTAAACAAAAAAATAATTTTTTGAAAAAAGAATTAAAGTTTTTCACGGGGCTAAAAATAAACTTACCTTTTTTAAAAGTATTTTAAAATTCTAAATGAGTGAAAAAAAAAATTTTTTTTAAACTCTTATCCTGGTAAAAGCAGCCCTTACACAGGCTTTTACCAGGCGTAAGATTTTTAAAGGTTTTCGGCGGGCGGAGGTTGTGCAGAAAGCGGAACTCTCCCCCCGCGGAGGCCCGTCTCCCGGGCAGGCGGAGGATCTGTCAAGAGAATTCTTCACAGATTGCAAGTGCCAGGTTTTAGCGCATGCGCTTTGCATGCCTGAAACCGGCACTTGCACGGCCCCTATGGGCACATACGCAGCTCGTACGCACCCATAGAAGTCACAAAATCCGGCCCTATATTACTGCATCTGAAAATGCTTCACAAGAACCTTTTAAAAAATCCTACCCGTTATCACCAGCCCTCACCCGGTGCCCGACACAACCACCACGCAATGCAATCCCTGCAGCTGCCAACCAAAGGTAAGTTTTGGGGGGGAAAAGATCCAAAACACCTTTCCATGGAGATAGGAGGCTCGATCACCCCCCACCCCGCCGTAGGCCGCTCCAAGCTCCTGGGACTTGCCTGAGGGCTGGTGCTGGCATTGATGTCTTCACTCGAGCAACCTGCCCGTGCAGGTGCGGCCAATGTCGCCGCTCGGCCCGAGTATGCAGATGTGGCCCGAGGACCGATTTCTATCCATCCTCGGGCCCCTTGCTTCCCAGGCCCCCTCCCGTGTTCTAAAAAAAATTCGGGGACCCCCCTGAATCACAATGAGTATTTTTTTTCTGTATAACAATTAGTTATACAATTAAGCATATATATTTATTGTTACTTTTGTTTTACTGAATTAATGTAAGAGAATGTAGATCTGGGCCACCTGCAAGGTCTTGTACTTGGACAGTTTCTGGCCGTTGTTGAAGGAAGGGATGACGTTCCTGAGCTGGTGGAAGGCATGGTTCAAGTCGTGCATCCTCCTCCTCGCCCTGGTGTTGGCGGGCAGCCTCCTCGGCTTCTGCACTCCGTTGGCTCGACAGCCCAGCTCCTCCAAAAAAAGACCCCATGCCCTTCAGTTTGCACAGCTCCCGCGCTTTGATCGGGCTCTTGCCCTGGCCGCGTCGGGTCCCAGCAGCAGCTGCTCGGGACCACCCGGGCGACAGGTAATCAGTGTGAGCCGAGCAGGTGCTGTGCAAAGGTGGGCTGCAAGCCAGGCTGGTGGGTGGGTGTCCAGCAGGGAGAGTGCAGCCACCGCCTGCGGGTTCTCCTGAGCTATCTGCTCAGGGTGATGATGATGATGCTGCTGATGATGCAGACACCTCCGAAGCTCTCCCGGCGCTGGTTGAATTCCATTCCGCAAATTTTCCAACTTTGGACCGGTCGCTCTGCTCGACCTCTCCCTCTCTCTCCCGGCTAATTATTTTTAACCGACTCACTTGCCCTCCCCAGAAAAGAATAAAATATCTCCCAATCCTAGGAGGAGATAGACTCCAGTCAGATGCGAAGAATTTTAAAGTACTTAAAACAGCCCAAGCTCTGAAAATGGCTCCAGTGATTTTCCCACCCGCCCCTCAAGTTTCAATCAAAAAAGAATTTACCGAGATAATCTTCAAGCCAGTGAACTCACCCATCATGTATTGCAAATGGCGTCTCAACAGTACGCACGCACAGCCTTCGTATCTGAGACTATTCCAAACGTCTCAAATACAAAGGGGAGAAGGGGAGACTTCTGATGGGAAAACCAACTCGTGGGAGACTACTAATGGCACAAACCAACTTGCGGACCCCCGGGGTGGTGGGGGCCTCGGATCCCCGGCTGAGAACTCATGTGTCCCAGCAGTAGCCAATCACAGGAGGCCTGATGAAGATTAATGCAGCAAATAGAATATCGTGAGCTTTCACATTTCCACTCGCAAGGTCGCGAGTTGGGGTATATTTTCAGTGAAAATCACGTGTCTCGCGATTAATTCGCGAGAGTTGGCAATGCTGAGTCCTTGGGGGCGATTTTGTCAATGGGGGCATGTTGGAGGCGGGACTGCTGCTTGTCGGGTTTTAGTCCCGCCTCCATCGACTTGTGGCCAACCCACGCTATTTTCCCTTGATTGACCTTGTTAAGCCCGCCCAGTGGGCTTAGCAGGCCAATTAAGGGGAAGCTGGTTACAGAGAACGTCAGCATATGACGTTTCATCTGTCAAAAATTTTTGACAGATGAATTGTCATCGTTTGACAGCTCTGTGAAGCTGTCAAACACTGACATTCTCTTTAGTTTGATGAGTTCTGTATTCAAGACTCATCAAACCTCTTTTGTGAGCAGAAATTAGATGGCTGTTGCATCAGAGAATGTAACAGCCATCTGTCATCTCTGCCGGTGAGATGCGAGAGTCTCCGCATCCCCAACTGTTGAAGCCTGCAGGAAGAAACAAAGGTAAGTAAACATTTTCTATCACTTTTCACTTACCTCACATACTTACCTCTCCACACTTGCACCCATCACTCACCTCCACAGTGCACTTTTGGACCCCTCCGACCCCCGCAGACCCACTGCTCGCCTCGATGGCCCTGGCAGGGTTTCCCGACATCGGGAAGGCTGCGCCTCTAGTGGAAAAATGGGGATAATCCTACTAACTGCCTGTTAACTACCTGTTAACAGGCAGTTAAGTGGCTGTAATCCCCTTCCCGCCTCCAGGGAGTCGGTACCCGGCGCGGGTCGGCTGCCCGCCTCCTGGGAAGATGGCACAGAGGCAGGATGGGGGCAGGACGGGCACTCGCCCCCAGGTTCTGCCATTTTCCCGGCAGTCCCGCCTCCAAACCCGCCTCCCCAGGGCTGGCAAGATCGCGCCCCTTGTCTTGTTTTTTGTTAAGATCAGCTATGTGTCCCCCCTCATCAAATTCCCACTGGTGGCCCACATGAATCACACCGTATGGTTATGTGAATCTCACCCGTAACTCAAAACTTGCACTTTGGAGTACATATTTTGGCATTTCATGCACGTGTGTAATTTCCTCAAGGAGCTATGATAAGACTTAAATTAATTTCCAACTGTATCTTGATGGCAGGCAGCCCAGTGCTTCAGTGTGCTTGCGAAGTAGTAGGATGCAGGTACACGTCCCTGATCCCATGCACAAGTTCCTGATCGCGGCTGAGCCATTTTTGAAAATGGCACAAGTGAAAGGCTTGACATTCCCACAGTAGGAGTCAGGGAAAATCAAAGGGAAGGTCCATTCAGTTACCCTTTTGTACCTTTTAGAAACATTTAAATGGCGCCATTTCCGTAGCTCTGTGAGCGGGTCAGCAACTGGCGAGAGGTGTATGGCATTAGGGTGGGGTGGAGAGATGTGTTAAGATTTAGGAGATTGGGTGAATTGATTGCACTGTGGGTCAGAATGCTGTTTTTTTCACTTCTCTCCGAAGGCTCTGGTAATCTTATGTAGAATGGGTTTGGGGCACTATTAAGCAAGTTTATGATTAGCTAACACCTTGAAGAATGCAAACTATTAAAATAATAAAAAAATATATAAGGGGAACAAATAAATTATAATAGGGCCAGAAATTCGGCTCTCCGGCTTCCCGCGGGTGCAAGAATCGCGCGTACTTACATACCGCGCCTGCCGTTGTGCTTCGGGCCCGCATGGAATTTGGCTCCTGGGCCTCCTGCAGCTGCCGGCGCGCAGTGCTTGCGTATCCCAGGGGTGCAGTTAGTTCGAAGCGTCCCCTGGGATCACGTGGGCCATGGAGAGCCAATCGGAGCAGGGAATCTTCATTCATAGATTTTGACAGGAAGACCTGTCAAATCTATGAATAGAGATCGGCCCCAAAACCACACTAAAACTTCAAATAAATAAAAAAAACATCATATTTTTAAAATAACTATAAATTACATAAATTAACTACTTTAAACAAAAATTTTAATTTTTGAAAAAATTAATTACACTTTTTAACGGTGCTAAAAATAAACTTACCTTTCTTTAAAGTATGTAAAAAAGATAAACCTGTTGAAAAAATGTTTAAATTGTACTTAATTCACCACTTACCTTGTTAAAAGCAGGCCTTTGCGCCTCCTTTTCCCTCGCGCAGCTTCTCCGTACTTACCCTCACGGAGAAACCTGAAAAAAAAACAAAGTTCGCTGCGTGCGCGCTGCCTCTCCGGCGCACGCGTTCGACCTCTGAACTCCTTCCTTCAGGGGAACGGAAGTTCCGGTTTCCAGTGCATGCGCAGTGCATGCGCGAAACCGGCACTTTCGTTGGGTCTACGGGTGAGTACACAGCGTGTACTCACCTGTGGAGACCCGAATTTCTGGCCCTATATTTAAACATGTGGTGGATTTTGATAAATCAAATATTCCATTAGTCACCTATAGAGGTTTTGTTTGTGTGGTACATGCTGGGATATATTACCTCCCCGTTAAGGACTGCACCATTCAGAAAATGTAATTCCATAAGATATTGGTGACTAAGCACATTTGGAAAGATAAAGGTTCGGAATTTGTGGTCAGCGGCGAAGCGATGGCAATCGCCACTGACCTCGAAGAAAGCTGCCCACAAAGACCTTACAATCTCTGTAGTGAAAACTTCAGCTTTCTTGAGGTTAAATTGATTGTAGTGCTGTCAAAAGGGGATCCTGAGCATAGAGCAACAGTGATGTCATCAAGCTGTCTAAGCAACCAATCACATTGAAGAATTCTCATAGACAGCAAACCAGGAAATAAAAAGCACTGAATATCATTCATGTTTTAATTTTTTTTACAGAGAGCAAAATAAAGATTGAGACATACACATGGGGTTAAGCTAGAAGCAGAAATATCAGAAACAAACGTTAAAAAAATTATTTAAAAAATATTTTTATTATTTTAAAAATCTAGTAATTTTTATCATAATGGAGAAATTTGACATTCCACAAATATAAAATTAGTTTTTCAGGGCCAGAACAATTGTTCAGCAGTCAATAAGCTCTTAAAACCCCAGTTACACCTCTTCAAAACAAGGCTTAACTTTTTATGGGGTTTTTAACTGCGATATTAGAGTGGAAAGACAAAGGGCTGGATTTTGCAGGTGGTCAGCGGGTGCGGTCGGTGGCGGGTCGGGTGGGACCGTTTTTTTTTCCCCCAGCGGGTCGGGACCTCACTGTAAACCCACCACCATGCACCTTTACCAAATGTCAGGTCTCTCAGTGCTGAGCAGACCTGACAAGCCGTGGTGAGGAAGGCAATTAAAATCATTAATGACTTGCTTACAGCCGCTTATCAATGTTTTTTCCCAGCTTTTTGGATTTGACAGGTCACCCACCGGTTTCCCGCTGTGCCTAGACCTCGTCTGTGAAGCTGAGGCGGGAGGGCAGTGGTCATTGATGAGCTGACAGCTTCAAATGTCAACTCAAAGCTCCCAGCTGATTGAGAAATGTTCCCTTAACCACTAGCTTCTCTAAACTGTATTTCCACAACAGATTCACCATGCTGCAAGTCTTTACACAAGTCTCCATCCAATCTGACCTCATTACCTCTCCCAACATTGACAGATTGCTTCTGTCATCTCTGCTTCACCTGCCATCTACTCCATCAGCATGGGTGCCCTTGAATTTTTCTCACCTTGGTCCTCAGAATCCCACCACGATCAGCCCCAACACCAGCATCACCAGGCACACCAGCAGCACCAACAACAACACCAAACTTCTCTGCAATCAACTGATGCGACACAGGACAGAGGGCATCAGCACCCGACCACATTGCTGCCTAGGAGGTTAGGGATGGCCTCATCATGGCCAGATTTACTTCACTTGACGCTGTACAACCTGGCTGCCACAAGATGCGCCAGGTTGGCACCACCCCACACCAACACCATAAAGCATTCTTACAATGCCAAAGCCATTCCTTTCACACTCATTACCATTGTGGGTGATACAATTATGTCTCACCATTCACTGCAACTCACTAAGCTACTTCCAAAGGTGCACACAAATCTGTCTAAGAATGCAAAGTGTTGAAAATAAAGGTTTCAATGTTTGACAGCATATTAGCAGAAACTTCACATGAACATTGCATAAAACACCCAAGTGCCTACCCTTGTGTGTTGTTAGTTGGTATGATTGGACTAGGATGAGGGTGAGTGTGAGGGGTGGCTAGTGAGATGGGGATGTGATAATGTAGATAGAGAGGGATGGGTGGAGGTGCAAGGTAAGTTGGTGTGAGTAAGGATGTGCAGGAGTAGAATCGGGAAGACAGAGTGATGGGGATGTGATGAGAGGCACAGCAGGATGACGTTGAGTGTGGCTTTGTACTAACGTTTCTTGATCTACTGAGATTATTGAAACGTTTGTGGCACTGCACCCATGTCCTCCTGACCACATCCCTGCATGTGACCTCCTCTGTAATGTGCAAGCAGGCTGTGTTGGTCTTCTGGGGAGGTCTCTTCCGCCCATGGGAAGGGAAGAGGACCTCCCTGCGTGCTGTGACTCCCTCCATAAGCATATGGAGGGAGTCATGGGAGAGCCTGGGTGCAGCCGTGCACCTCTGTGCAGTGCTTGTCAGTGTTTGCAGCACCTCAATGCTGTAGAACACTGACAGCACAAATGTCAAAATTAATTTGGCCATGGTCCCTTTAAGAAAACTGACTGTTGACGCATCATTAAATGATGTCATCAGACCCGCTTCCTCTAATTGGCCGGGAAACACACTGGGCGAGCTTAACAAGCCCAATCTTGGGAAATTCATTTCAGAGGCCGGGATGGAAACAACAGCGGGGTCGGGACCCGCTACCGACGTCACCTGCCATGGACCCACCGAGATTAGTAATATCGCGGCAAAGTTTTCGTCAGTTCAAGTGATTTCACTGATTGCCGGCTCTGGGGAGTTCCACAGTGCAGCCTATGGCGGAGCAGGGAATGACTGACCACAACTTCTGGATTTCCACCTTTATCAGTGCACACGCTAAATCCTGAAGTTACGGTCAGTTTCAGAGGGGTAATGACGGTGTGTGCTGACAGTTACGCCGTCATCACCACCGCAAAATCCAGGCCCAGATCTTCTTGATGAATTGTAGGGCTTGCTAGCAGACAGGTGGTATTAACAGAGCCTTGGCAACTCATAACTCTAAATCCAAAGTGGCCCGATGTTGGCCATTTCAGACACGCATGTCCCTTTAAAGGGCAGAGAACCTCCCTGAATATATTGGCGGCCAATTTATATATCTTGTTATTTATTTTGTACAGTCATGGTGTGGGGCGGGTGGCTGGTTATCATCTGTATACGTCATAATGCTCCAGCCATCATGGTGTGGGGGCAAGCTTGATGGACCAGCTGGTCTTTTCCTGCCTGTCAGTGTCGTATGTCCCTCTGTATCTGGAGCTGCAGCCATAAACCAAAAGCAGCTGCAGCAGGTTACTGAAGTGATTTAGTTCTGAAGTGTTACGTTCCCCAACGTTTGCTTTAGCTGGTTCCCCAACCCTGTCCAAATTGCATATCTCTTCAATGTCAGTTTTTCTAGCAGTGAACAAGAGTGGATAACCTCTGCTCAGGAAAATTAGATTTTCTATACAGTTAGCAAAATAAATGATCATAAATATAAGATGGTCACCAATAGATCCGATAGAGGATTCAGGAGAAACTTCCTTACCCAGTGAGTGGCAAGAATCTGGAACAAGGAGTGGTTGAGGCGAATAGCATCGATACCTTGAAGAGGAAGCGAAATAAGCACATGAGGGAGAAAGGAATAGAAGGATATGCAGTTAGGGTTTAGCTGAATAAGGGTGGGAGGAGGCTCGAGTGGAGCATGAACGGTGACATGGACCAGTTAGGCAGACGTTGACTCTGTTTCTCTCTCCTCGATGCTGCCTGACCTGCTGAGTGTTTCCAGCATTCTCTGTTGTTTTTTTTTCAGATTTCCAGCATCCGCAGTATTTTGCTATGGCCTTGTTTCTGTGCTGTACGTTCAATGTAATTCTATGCAATATGAGGGTGTTTACTTTACTGCAGGTTATCACACCAACTGCTGGTGTTGTGATGCCGTGATGTGTCTTGGTTTCTGAGTGTTGTGTCGGCGCCAGCTGTTAGCGTCAGCTACAGTCTGACTATTTGGTGGCTCACTGTGCAAGGGGTGCAACCAAATCAGAGTGAGATTTGCTCTGCTCTGCATCATTATTTGTATGTCGAATACTGGTAGGAAGCTTGGGGAGTTGTAAAGACGACATCAAAGGAAGGATTGGACTTGGTCCTGCTGCTTTTGGAAGATTAAGCAGGTTATGGAAGGCTAAAGATATCTCGGTAAAAACGAAGGAAAGAGTTTATGAAGCGTTGGTTATCCCCACATTATCATGTGGGTCTGAGTGTTGGAACATGGGAAAAGTTGATGAGTAACAGATACTAACAGCAGAGATGGGTTGGTTGAGATGAATACTGGGAGTATCCAGGATGCAAAGAAGCAACAATGATATAATAAGAACATGGCTTAGACAAGAAAAAACGTTTATACAGAAGATCCAAGAAAGACGACTGCAACGATTTAGGCGCGTTTCAAGAATGGAAGCAGCGAGAATGTCTTTCATGGACCTACATACAACAACAACAACTTGCATTTATGCGGCGACTCTAACGGCTTGAGGCACTTCAGAGGAGCGCAATCAGACAAAATTTGACACCGAGCCACATAAGGAGACATTAGGACAGGCGCCCAAAAGCTTGGTCAAAGAGATAGGTTTTAAGGTGCGTCTTAAAGGAGGATGGAGGGGTTGGGAGGCGGAGAGTTTTAACAAGAAGCCGAGGAAGACCAAGGAAGCGTTGGATAGACAATGTCAAGAGTGGCTTGTCACAGAAAGGGAAGCAGCCAAGCTGGTTCAGAACCGACAACAATGGAGTGAATTCATTCGGCCCCCATCGTCGCTGCTGAGCTGAAGGACAGGAATTTAGTAATTAGCAGGAGGAGGAAGCTATTTATATTTCCTCTGAATTCACAATACATTAGACCACAATACAAAATATAGTCATATTAAATTAAAATAAAATTTGCATTTAATATATTTTACGGTACAGTTGTGCTAAAAAACAGAGTGCTGGATTGAAAATCAATGGAAACTGACTGTGAGTGTTTCCTACATAACTCATTCCAACTTGTGACTTAAGTGTTAATCAGTCACCCTTACATAAATTTCACAGTCAACAGTTTTGCATCAAGTACTACCCTTCTCTTTCCCTGTTCTGGAATGTTAACATCACAATTTGTATCACACTGTGTGCAGAATCTGGAAAAGTTTGGTCAAAATCTGTAAAGTGTGACCAGTCAGAAACCTGCTTTAAAATTTCAATTAATTTACACCCGCAGTGGAACCTTCTCGTGTAATGTGGAGCTGACCTTAATCTGAGCACAAATGCCTATTTATTTTTCTGATTTTTGTACAGAAAAAGCAAATTCTCAAATTACCAAACTGGATTTTTCACATGTTTTTCTCAGGGTTCCTCACCTTCATTTAATGCACTCGTGATGGAATTCTTGTTTTTCAGTACCTGCCAATTTAAACATTCATGTCTCCACCTCTTTGCCTCCAACTATTTTTCAGAACTGAACGAAGTAATGAATAGTTTCCCCATCGTGATTTATATCCGTCGGGTTTAAATAAGAAGTAGTAAATCACTGATATGAAAGACAAAAGCAGTCGGTAATTCTTATAATCCAAACGTGTTGTGTGGGAGGAAAATGGCACAGTGACATTCACTACGATGAATAATAGGCCACAATTTCTTCTTGTCTTTGTTTTCTATTGCCTTGAAATAAATGCAAGTGTTTGTGCTGCAGTTACATGAAATTAAATGCTCTCTTTACAGAAATGAATCAAGTGGAAAAGCATCTAGTCAAATTGTTGGGCATGGCACAATTAGATACAAACAAACCAACGTTCCACGCTGGTGGAAAATGTCAGTTTATTTTAGAATACTAATTTTAGATATGTTTATATTAAGATGCAACTGTTAAGTCTTTCTCACCAGCTTTTTAAGAATTTCCATAAAGGATTACGTAAATTCTCACTTATTTGGCTTGGTTTTGATAGGAAACCTATTTTTAGATTAGGCGACCAATGGTTTAAATGTGACGGTGGTTGTTATTCATCTAATTTTGAATGGCCTCATTATAATAATTTCTCGTCATGATACATGGAATAATAACTGTCTGGCAGTGAACCACAAGGCTGTAATTCAAGTTCCGATGACGCAAATCACTATTGTGGATTACAATATCAAGAGAAATCACTGCAGGGATTTATTATCCTTTATGTTCTGTAGTCCAACGCTGACTTGAAAATAATGTTACACTTGGTGGGTGGTTGTTATTATCAATGATGCGTGAGTCAATGAAGAGAACTGAAAGATATATGTCATCATGGCGGGGTGGGGGGGGGGGTTTACTTTCGGTAGTGCTGACCTACATTGGCTCCCGGTCCAGCAACACCTCGATTTTCAAATTCTCATCCTGGTGTTCAAATCCCTCCAATGCCTCGCCTCTCCCTATCTCTGTAATCTCCTCCAGCCCTAAAACCCTTCGAGATTTCTGCGCTCCTCCAATTCTGGCCTCTTGGCATTCCCTCATTTTCAAAGCTCCACCATTGGCGGCCGTACCTTCAGCTGGCTAGGCCCCAAGCTCTGGAATCCCCTCCCAAAACCTCTCTGCCTCGCTACCTCTCTTTCCTCCTTTAAGTCGTACCTTAAAACCTACCTCTTTGACCAAGCTTTTGGTCACCTGTCCTAATATCTCTTTATGTGGCTTGTGTCAAGTTGTAGCGAATTACCTGCCCATCATACACCCGGTTCAACTTTCCTTTCGGTCGAAGTCAATGGAATGGAAAGTTGGACAGGACGTATGATGGACTTCTGATTGCTGCCCCTCGTTTTCCACCCCTGCTACAAATGAAAATCGACCCAAAGTACTTACAAGTATGATGGCAAAGGTTAAAGAGCATTTTTCACCCCACAGAAGAGCTTCAAACAGGTTCAATTCTGGAACATGCAGAAATAGCCACCTCCCATCTTCAGCTGAAAGACTATGTTGGTTGCCCGGGTAACTTTCCACTTCAGCAGATTTTATATCTGCTGCAATGTAAAATTTGTAGAATGCATTTTCTTTGGGTTTTTATACATGTACAGAGGTAGATATAAATGATAGATCAATTACATTATCATATCAGAAATCATATATTTGCACAAAACTCCATTCCCAAACCTGATTCATCTGGTCTTACAAGACATTTCATTTGCCAATATTCTTCAAAATATCTACCGCGATCACGATAAAACCTGCTAAAGAATGGGGATATCTCACTGCTGGCAGTGGCAAATATTGGAGACCTCTATTTAGAAACTACAGACAGTTACTTAGCATTAAGTGTGCTAAATGTCTCTCCTGTAGCACTCTGGCCGGAATTTTCAGGGAGGTAAGCGGGCGGGATTGGTGGCGGGTCGGGTGGGAAATTTGATTTTTTTGATCAACCTGCCGCAACGTGCCTTTCCCAATGTCGGGACTGCCAGCGCTGAGCAGACCCGACAGGCAGTGGCGGGTGACCCAATTAAACTCATTAGCTTCTAGTTGACAGATCATTAACAGGATTTTTTAATTTACCTTTTCACTTTAACTTCATGGCCACGGGAACCATGCTGTCACACTCACCTCCATTGCAGGGATACCGTTATGTCTCACCATTCACTGCAACTCACTAGGCCACTTCCAAAGGTGCACACAAATTTGTCCAAGAACGCAAAGTGGTGAAAATAAAGGTTTCAATGTTTGACAGCACATTAACAGAAATGTTAAAAGAACATTCTATAAAACACCCAAGTGGCTACCCTTGTTAGTTGGTATGATTGGACTAGGATGAGGGTGAGTGTGAGGGGTGGCTACTGAGATGGGGAAGTGATAATATAGATAGAGAGGGATGGGTGGAGGTGCAAGGTAAGTTGGTGTGAGTAAGGATGTGCAGGAGTACGGTAGGGAAGGCAGACTGATGGGGATGTGATGAGAGACACAGCAGGATGAAGGTGAGCGTGGCTTGGCAGTAACATTTTGTGATCTAATAAGATCATTGAAAGGTTTGCGCCACTGCACCCAGGTCCTCCTGACCACATCCCTGCTTGTGCCTTCCTGTGCAATGTGCAACTCGGCTGTGTTGGTCTTCTGGGAAGGTGTCTTCTGCCCATCGGAAGGGAAGAGGACCTCCCGGCATGCTGTGAGTCTCTCCATAAGCATATGGAGGGAGTCATGGGAGAACCTGGGTGCAGCCCTGCACCTCTGTGCAGTGATTGTCAGTGTTTGCAGCACCTCAATGCTGTAGAACATTGACAGCACAAATGTTAAAAGAAAGTCGGCCATGGTCCCTTTAAGGAAACCGACTGATGACTGATGACGTGCCATGAATGACGCCACTAGACCCGCTTCCTCTAATTGGCCAGGGAAATGCGCTGGGCGGGCTTAACAAGCCTAATCAACGTAAATTCATTTTCCAGAGCGGGATGGAGCCAGCAGCGGGGTCAGGACCCGCCACCAACGTCGCCCGCACTGGACCCGCCGAGGTAAGCAAAATCCAGCCCTATACTTCTCCTTCCTGCTACATGTTCTTATTACCCTCCATCCAGTCTAGCAACTGGCTGTAGCTTGAGCCATCCGTCTATCATTAATGGAACAAAACTCCCTGATGCTCAACTAGACTGTGAAGGACCACACAGCTTACCATTAGGTGAAGCAAAATGAAGTGGTCAAGCTTGATGCACTTTAGGAGTATTCATTGGAGCAGCATTTGCTGGCCAGGACATTTACACAAACACAGCCTGAAGGGGAGGAGGGTGGGAGGGAAAGATAAGGAGTAACCATGATGAAAATACTTTTAGGTGGCTCCAGGTGCCAACAGCAACAAAGCCTCGATGTTACATAGAATTTACAGCACAGAAAGAGGTCATTCGACCCAACAACTCTATGCCAGTGTTTATGCTCCACATGAGCCTCCTCCCACCTTAATTCATCTAACCCTTTCAGCATACCCTTCTATTCCTTTCTCTCTCATGTACTTATGTAGCTGTCCCTGAAATGCATCTATGCTATCCACCTCCACTACTCCATGTGGTAGTAAGTTCCACATTCTAACCACTCTCTGGGTAAAGTTTCTCCTGAATTCCTTATTGGACGCAGGTTAGCAAGGCCATAAAAAAGGCAAACCAAACACTAGGGTTTACTTCTAGAGGAATTGAAAAGTAGAGAAGTTATGCTAAACCTGTATCGAACCTTGGTTAGACCACACTTGGAGTACTACGTAAAGTTCTGGTCGCCATATTATAAAAAGGATATAGAGGCACTGGAGAGGGTGCAGAGAAGATTTACAAGGGTGATACCAGAAATGTGAGGGTATACATATCAGGAAAGGATGAACAGGCTGGGTCTCTTTTCTCTTGAAAAAAGAAGGCTGAGGGGTAAGCTAATAGAGGTCTTTAAAATTATGAAAAATTTTGATAGAGTAGATACAGAGAGAATGTTTCCACTTGTGGGGAAGAGCATAACTAGAGGCCATCAATATAAGATAGTCACCAAGAAATCAATAGGGAATTCAGAAGAAACTTCTTTACCCAGAGAGTGGTGAGAATGTGGAACTCGCTACCACAGGGAGTGGTTGAAGCGAATAGTATAGATGCATTTAAGGGGAGGCTAGACAAGCATATGAGGGAGAAGGGAATAGAGGGTTATGCTGATAGATTTAGATGAGGAAAGATGGGAGGATGCTCATGTGGAGCATAAACGCCGGCATGGACTGGTTGGGCTGAATGGCCTGTCTCTGTGCCGTATATCCTATGTAATCCTATGTATTAGTGGCTATCTTATATTTGTCTCCTCTAGTTTTGGACTCCCCCACAAGTGGAAACATCTTCTCTACGTCTACCTTATCAAACCCCTTCATAATGTTAAAGACCTCAATTAGATCACCCCACAGCCTTCTCTTTTCTAAGCACATTTGTTCTCCATTCATCCTTGCCAGAATTTATGCATGAGCAAACAATGTTAAACTGCATTGCATCAGCCAGCTATTCCTGCAGATCCTGTAAACACACCAATAAAATTGATTGCTTTATGTGAGAGGCATTACGCTATTCCAAAATTAGTTGACATTACTAGATTAGTAGACATTTTACAATTAAAACAAAATATTTGACAACAGATAAGTCAATAAATTAGCAGATACATGCAAACAAGATTATTTACTGAATTCAAATTCAAATTACTTTGGTTCATTTCCAATGCATAATGCTGCCACTTTCATCAAATGAAGGTTAATAAACCTACAGTACTCACTCCAGCTATCATTTCTTGTACCATTAACACTATTTTTACACCCAACTTTTAGCATTATGATACTAGCTTGCTTACGTTATGATATGCAAAGAAAACAATTGTGATGAATCTTCAAGGTACCAATAATTGAGAGCTGCAGTGGTTATTACTCTCTTCAAAATGTTTAGCGTTCACCATTACGATGATCCCAGTGATAACTGCACTGAAGCAATGATGATGCAAAACTTCTTTGTTTTGCATTTCCCATTCTGTCTTTACCTTGTTAAGATGGCTCTTAACCGGATAAGCCAAAAGAAGCTACTATACAACAACCTTGTAACAAGGTTCTCTATCTGCGTTTTGTGAATACTAAATAGATCATGAGGTTTCCTGTCAGCAGTTGTCGAAGTTTAAAGGAGTACCAGTATTTGAATTAAAAAAGGTAAGTATTTGGACAAAAAGACTATTTATTTGCATCTGACATAAAGGCAGACTTGAAAACTTTTAGGAAACATTTCATGTTTAGTTGTGAGCTTCATTTGAGGATAAGCATAAACTGTGCAAGTTTGGAACTGAGCCAAAAATAAAGCGCTTTCAAACTTTTGCATTCTGCTAAGACGTTAAGACACCAATCAAGACATCTTCCTAATTATTGGTTTAATTAATATAAGCTGGAATGTATGCCCGTGACCCCCCAAGAGTTACCACATTTCCAATGAATGGTCGCTAGTCGGTGAGACTGAAGAAGCAGCAAGTGAACAGGAGAGGGCGCTGAAACAGGAGAGAAGCTCGAGCTGATTGGGGAAGAGGGCCTTTAGCATCATATTTTGATCACCAAACCCCAGAGATGAAAGAGAAATATCGCTGAATTTCGAAGCAGCTCGATGCGATCTCTCGCAAAAACAAGAGGACAGATGTCTTTACTGGGGTAAAATTTACATCGCTTGTTTACAAAAAAAACAGAGGGTGAGAAAAATAAGTGTTCTGATTAACACTTGTTCCAGCTTCTGTTTTGTGTTCTGTAAATTTTAAAAGGTGCATTAAACTGAGGGAGAGAGAGATGGAACAAGTTAGAGAGGGTTAGAGAGAGGGAGATTGAAGAACGTAATAGAGAAGAGAGAGAGAGTAAGAAACAAGAGAGAGTGTGCTCACTTCATTTAAAAGTAATTAAATTTTCAAAAGAAAAACACCAGTTCAATTTTGAAGCCAGCTTTTATTATTTATTATTAAATTATCTCCACCTACCTTTGATGACGGATAGCAAAGGCCAATGATAATGGCCGACACATTTGAGACAGAGATTCCAATTTCTAAGACCTATCACACACAGAGGAAGAAAGAAAGAGAGGAGGGGCAATCCTGGACCTCTGCCCAAAACGGACACAAGGTCAGCCAAGCAGCCACCGCGCCTGCCCGTTAGTGCTGGCATGAGGCCCGAGCCATTTTGAGGCCCAGAATCCATTAACATGCTGCAGCTCATCAGTTGTGGCAGGGCGGGTAAACAGGCCGGCTTCCACGCTGAGCTGGCCGGCAGGTCGGATCTGGGAGAGGGTTGGAGGCAATCCCCAGGGGAGAGCCCTCAACATTGGCCATCAACGGGCCCAGAGGTTTAGCTGGGGACACAGCAGGACCATCCCTCCCCCACCCCTAATGCGACCTGCAGCTGTTGGTGGCTCAAACCCCCACCACACCACAACAAATAATCCACCACCTTCCATTGTAACAGAAAGAAGAAAAAGACAGACAGAAGGAGAAGGGGACAGAGAGAGAAAGAAAGCAGCAAAAAGAATTTAGGGGAGAGAAGAAGAGGAGAAGAAACAGAAAGAATCAGCAACATAAAGACATCAAAGACAGGTTAAAAAAGGACCATATTCTCTGAATTAACATATGCAAAGCCGGGGGAGATCAACCAGTTTTTTAAAAAGTATACGGTGAGTATGTTATTATTTTACAATAGCAAAATACTGTGGATGCTGGAAACCTGAAATAACAACAGTAAATATTGTTCAGTCCGTAAGGGTGACCCCGAGCTTCCGGTCGCTTGTCACTTTAATTCTCCGCTCCATTCCCACTCCCACTCTGACCTCTCTGTCCTTGGCCTCTTACACTGTTCCAATGAAGCTCAACGTAAGCTCGAGGAACAGCACCTCATCTTTTGATTAGGCACTTTACAGTCTTCTGGACTCAACATCGAGTTCAACAATTTCAGACCATAACCTCTGCCCCTATTTTTTCAGGCGGCAGCTGTTGATGATTCTGCCATCCCCATTTGCAACATTTAACCTCTCCTGCCTTCCACCCTAGCACAGACCATTCCTTTTATTCTTTCCTCCCCTCCCCCCCCTTTCCCTGCCTCTGCATCTGCTTAAAAACCTGCTACATCTCCAACTTTTTCCAGTTCTGACAAAGGGTCACAGACCTGAAATGTTAACTCTGTTTCTTCCTCCACGGATGCTGCCTGACCGGCTGAGTTTTTGCAGCATTTTCTGTTGTTATTATTTCATCTTTATTGCACTTGAAATGTACTTTTGAATCAGAACGATTATAATTGTTAAAGATTACTCAGTGGGAGTTATTGTCTCAAAAGCGATATTTAAATCAGTCACACGCTCCTGATTACGGAATCATTTGAAAAACAGGAATAACGAGACAACAGATTTAAAACTCAAAGAGGTGGAGAAGTGTAGCAAAAAAGAGTAAAAAGATAAAACTCTACATTTCACCGCACTAGCAGATGGCATCTCCAGGAATGATCAAAAACTACTGAGATAAGTTGTTATGTAACAGCAAAATGCAGGGCTGCTAAAAAAAAAGCCAGATGTAATAGATTGCACACTTGCAAAAATCCTGAAACAGTTGCCTCATTAACTCCAATTACAGGCAACCAGATGTCAAGAAGATGGGAAATGTTCTGATGGGCCATCGTTTGCTACGAGTGTTTAAGGAGCTTGCACCATATTCCCGCCAGTGTTCTCAAGGAAGGTATTAACCCATTTATTTTTAAAAGATCATCCATCAGAAAATCTCCAGTGGTAAGAATAGGAATTTTGACCCTAGATTGGATTCCTATGACTTTCCACAATCTCCAGCGCACTTCACATTGAGCAAGATCAATGAGTTCGGCTGTGTCGAAATTTGGCTAATGACCTTCAACTTCTTGAAAATGGGTCACCTAGGTAACAGCTTAAGGATTTGTGTTAATTTGCTATCTAATGCAGTGGTAGGACTGGTGGAATGAAATCTCTTGTGTAACTTCTGATAACAGCGAGTCAGGCAGCAGTTTGTGCAGGAACAACAATCTCTCAACCGTTTGATTCAGGTCAAGCAGATCAAAAGCAATCAAAATGCTTCCTCTGTGTTAGCACAATTCACATTACTGAACAAACAAGCCATTGACAACACAATGCACTTCACTAAAGGCAAACAGATATAGCAATCACCACACTATTACAAAACACATCATTTTAATTTTGGTTAGGTTCACGGGTTAAGATAACCCAAAGAAATTATACATTTTCTTAATAAGGGCTTCACAGTGAGTTCTAAATCTTAGCGAGACTACCTACCAGTATTCATTTTATTCCAGGGACTAATCTTGGAAAATAGTCTTGTGTTAGGTGTTAAGGCAATTTTGTTGATAGCCCACTCTTGATAATACAACAACAAACTGCAGATGCTGGAAATCGGAAATAATAATGGAATATGATGGAAACTCTCAGCAGGTCAGGCAGCATCTATTGAGACAAATTGACTTTACAGGTGTGTACCCTTTATTTAGGGAGGGGGGATAATGGGGACTAGTCCCCCCACATTTTATGGCATCAGTTTTGTCCCCCTCTCCCCTTAAACAAATCCCAGAATTGCCCTGCTATCCCTCCAACTCTTTAGGAGTGAATTACCTTGGAGGTTCTCCTGCCGGAGCTCTGGCGGAAACACCATTCACGTGATTATCTGGGGTTTCAACCGATCTACCATCGAAGTTACAGCTGCCAATCCTGAAAGTGGGCTGCCCATGATTTATCCACTTACATTTTCAGTCCCTCAATCTAATTGGAAAATAATTCAAAGTCTCATGTCAAAAGTCATGAAGTCTTTAAAAATGCATTGGTTCACAGATGATCCTTTGCGAAGTCATAAATTGATGATCTTAACATTTATGTGTTCACAGATAATTTATCTCCATCCCAAGGCACCAGCACGCCTTGTAGTGAGGGCTACGAAGGAAACTGAAACTCTAAGGAGAAGAAAAATGAAGAATCTGAAAAATGTACCTGTCGCTTACCTGTTATGGTGAAAAAGTTTCAAAATTTGACAATGGGTTTGCAGCAGTGCTAACAACATCTGCCCATGTTTGCAGGCTGAATAGTGGAGAGGGATGAGGTGAGTTAAAAGGAAATTAAATACATACTTCAAAAGCAAAAAATTGCAGGGCTATGGGGAAAAAGCAGGAGAGCGGGACTAATTGGACAGCTCTTTCAAAGAGCCAGCACAGGCACGATGGGCCAAATGGCCTCCTTCTATGCTGTAAGATTCTATTCTATGATTCTAGGTGTCTGTGTCTAATTTCTGGAGCTATATTCCTTTACCCTGGTAGTTCTCATTGGAGGATGAGCCATGATTGCTGGAGATGCAGGAAGGGGGGCTTGTATGCCTGCTAGTGGGATAGAACCTTTGGATTTGGCTTCAGGAATACTGACATTTTGTTCTTAATTGAATTTCCAACATTAGTGCTAACAAAATCAATCACATTTAGAAACAAAAAACAACTTCAGGCATCAGAGTGACAAATGCATTGATGCTCAAATCTGAAGAGCCATTAAAGACACACGTTTCAGTTACAAATTGCCCTTATTAACTGCATCTTCAAGAAGGGGTTTTGAGAAAGGTCGGAATTCCTCAGCATAGACAGCGAAAGAAAATTATAGAGTGCACACATTATTATGAAGTAAATCCATAGTGCCAGCCAATCAGATCACAGATGTAATGGTTCGAATGAGTTGATCTCTTGTTTGCAAGACCATCACCTCAAGCTGATTCTCCCCAACAGCTGTACATGTATGCTGTAGAAATCGAATGATGAACAGTAAATGATTGCGACCTATGTCACCTGATATCATACACCTGAAGCTGACTCAATGTAAATGATTTTAAGTAAAAATCTATTTTTTATAATTTATGATTTCAAGTGGCAGAGGGATAGAAATTGGTATGTGCTGATTTACACTGAATTACATAGGGGCAGAAATTCGGGTCTCCACGGGTGAGTACGCGCTGTGTACTCACCCGTAGGGCCATCGGAAGTGCCGGTTTTGCGCATGCACTGCGCATGCACGGGAAACCGGAACTTCCGGTCTCGTGAAAGAAGGGGTTCGAGGGTCAACCGCGTGCGCCGGAGAGGCAGCGCGCACGCAGCGAACTTCCGTTTTTTTTACAGGTTTCTCCGTGAGGGTAAGAACGGAGAAGCTGCGCGGGAAAAAAGGAGGCGCAGGCCTGCTTTTAACAAGGTAAGTGGTGAATTAATTACAATTTAAACATTTTTTTAACAGGTTTATCTATTTTACATACTTTAAAGAAAGGTAAGTTTATTTTTAGCACCGTTAAAAAGTATAATTAATTTTTTCAAAAATTAAAATTTTTGTTTGAAGTAGTTAACTTATGTAATTTATAGTTATTTTAAAAATGTGATTTTTAAAAAATTTATTTGAAGTTTTAAGTGAGGTTTTGGGGCTGATCTCTATTCAGAGATTTGACAGGTCTTCCTGTCAAAATCTATGAATGGAGATTCCCTGCTCTGATTGGCTCTCCATGGCCCACGTGATCCCAGGGGATGCTTCAAACTAACTGCGCCCCTGGGATACGCAAGCACTGCGCGCCGGCAGCTGCAGGAGGCCCAGGAGCCGAAGTCCACGCGGGCCCGAAGCACAATGGCAGGCGCGGTAGGTAAGTACGCGCGCGATCCTTGCACCCGCGGGAAGCCGGAGAGCCAAATTTCTGGCCCATAGAATGTACAGCACAGAAACAGGCTATTCGGCCCAACAGGTCTGTGCCGGCGTTTATGCTCCACTTGAGCCTGCAACCACTTCTCTTCATCTCACCATATCAGCATAACCTTCTATTCCTTTCTCCCTCATGCGTTTATCTAGCTTCCCCTTAAATGCATCTAAGCTATTCATGTCGACTACTCCTTGTGGTAGCGAGTTCCACATTCTAACCACTCTCTGGGTAAAGAAGTTTCTCCTCATTGAATAGAATCATAGAAATTTACGGCACAGAAGGAGGCAATATGGCCCATTGGCCACGATTTCCTCTTCCTCGGCGGGTCCAGTGTGGCTGGGGTCGGTGGCGGGTCCCAAACCCGCTGCTGGATCCAGTCCGCTCTGTAGAATGATTTTCCCCTGATTGGGCTTGTTAAGCCCACCCAGTGGGCTGGATTTTCATAGGGCCGTGGAGGCGGGTTTGGAGGCGTGTGGGGGGTTAAAATTGCGAAAAGTGGCAGGCGGACCTGATCCCGCCTCCACGCAATTTTGATAAAATCGTGTGCGGTGTTCCCGACTCCGTCCTGCCTCCAAGAGGCGGGAGAGGCCATTAAAACCCTTAACAAGCCCTAAATTGGCTTTGTAATGCCATTTTGAAATGTTTTAGCTAGTTTAACCCTTTTCCGACGTGAGGCACGCCTGATGTGAAACACGCCAGTGAAACCTGGCGAGAGCACAAGTGGATAGCTGACTATCAGCTGCAGGTCCACTATTACAACTGAGATGTGATGAAGGTAGTAGTAGTATTAGGTCTGAAAGTCGCCTCTGATGCTGCTGCATTGAATGTCTTCAGAGACTGTCTGGCCTTTGCTGTGAGAGGACCTGGATGCAAAAAAAAATTCTCTCTCTCTCTCCTCTCTCTCTCTTTCTCTCTCTCTGAGCTGCTGCTCATTTTGCATCCAGGTCCACTCACAGCAAAGGCCAGGCAGTCTTTGCAGACCTTCACTGCAGCAGCAATGATGACATCATCAGAAGCGACTTTCAGACTGAAACCACTAATTGGTTCATGGGTTCCCACATGCTGGAACTCAATTGCCCAATTAGGTGAAAATTGCATCAATCTCCCACATCCAATTGCAGTCGGGTGGATAACACGAAATGCGGATGACACGACCCCAACCCGCCCCAGTATCAAAATCCAGCCCAGTGTGTTTGCCAGCCAATTGAAGGAAGTGGGTCTGATGATGTCACTTGATGACGCATTATCAGCCGGTTTCCTTAAAGGGACCATGTGGAAATTATGGAAGCAAGTCGTCCTCGGTTCCAAGGGACTGCCTAAGAAGAAGAAGAAGGGAAATAGGTCCTTCCTATCCACTCTATCTAGGCCCCTCATAATTTTATGCACTTCAATTAAATCTCCCCTCAGCCTCCTCTGCTCCAAAGAAAACAACCCCAGCCTATCCAATCTTTCCTCATAGCTAAAATTCTCCAGTCCTGGAAGCATCCTCGTAAATGACCTCTGTACCCTCTCCAGTGCAATCACATCTTTCCTGTAATGTGGTGACCAGAACTGTATGCAGTATTCTAGCTGTGGCCTAACTAGTGTTTTATACAGTTCAAGCATAACCTACCTGCTCTTATATTCTATGCCTCGGCTAATAAACAGAAATATCCCATATGCCTTCTTAACCACCTTATCTACCTGCCCTGCTACCTTCAGGGATCTGTGGACATGCACTCCAAGGTCCCTCTGTTCCTCTACACATCTCAGTATCCTATCATTTATGGTGTATTCCCTTGCCTTGTTGGCCCTCCCCAAATACATTACCTCATACTTCTCCAGATTGAATTCCATTTGCCACTTTTCTGCCCACCTGACCAGTCCATTGATATCTTCCTGCAGACTACAGCCTTTTTCCTTACTATCAACCACACGGATTTCTGGGCACAGAATGAGGGATGAGGGTTAGGGGGACCAATTTGGGCCGGTGGTATCCTTTGTCTAATCTTCCCTGGAAGTGCACAGGCTGCCAAATTGAGCATCTGTACAACACAGGCATTAGCCCTCTTGATTATGCTACTCAGGGGCCTGTTTCAGGACGTCGATACGAAGTTGGTCAGAAACTGAGCTCAGTTTTTCCAGGTCTACAGATGCCTAACAAGCAATTTTTAAAATGACCGCTGGAGGCTGCTGAAGGGGGTGCATTTTTCTTCTTTATTTACCTGAATGTGGAGCCAGGAGGAGCAAGAAAGTTTCCTCCCGTCTGCTCAACACTTCTGTGGGCCACTGGCAGTCCATGCTTGCCCACCCCACATTTGCCTCTTCCCCCCCCCGAAGCCCCCAGAATCTACCCGAAGACCACTGCTGGCGTTGCCCAAATCGGTGACCTCTGAACTGGCGAGCTGCATCGGGACGTCCAATGGGCGTCCGCAGCTGACCGGTTAAATGCAGGTGAGGCCCGGCGCCGAATTTGACACAAAGCAACCACTCCACTGACTTGGGCGCAAGCCCTGTTTCCAGCACAGAGTTCCCATAATCCTTTGATGTGTGGATGTGAAAGAGTTAAAATTGTGAGACCTGCAAGAGAGACGAGAATGAAAGCACAAGCGTGTGCGCCCTTTATCTCTAGACGAATTACTGCCGACAGAAACCCTTTCGATTGGGACTATCTAAGCCCTTAAATCTGTTCGTTTCAGATTTGAACAACAGCAGTGATGGATACCTGATAGAATTCCTGAAATGGATTTGAATATTGAGTGCCGTATATAGAAGAGTATTCTGCATTTGAAGCCTTCTGCGTCCAAAGATACTTGACATTTAAAAGAGATTTTGCATTCCTGTTTTTAATTATTTATTTTTCTAGGCAAGTCTTTTTGCCATTCACCAATCCCTGGTTAAGGTTACTGGGAGCTAGCCTGGTGCTGAGCCTTATCGTATGATTATCTGTGACAGGCCACTAGAAGGTCCCCGAGAGCAAACTGGAGTGGCGAGCTGCTTTTCCTCATTTGCTGTAGGAAAATGCATGACCTCTATTCTTATCCTCTCCTGAATGCCAACCCCGGAGATCAGAATTAGCAAACCTGTTGTGTGAGGAGCTGTATCGGGAAACCCAGTTTTACCAGCCTGTCCTGCAAGGCAGAAAAAACATCGAGGTGCACAGTTACAGAAAATGTTCTTACGGTTTTGTTTTTAACAAATAGGTTTAATGATTTGTGCTAATTTTCAGTTTTAATACAATGTGAAATCAATTAAAATAGGCTTAATTAAAATTTGCCATTCTTGGAGATCATTTCATTTGTAGATATATATAGTAGTAAATATCTAGGGATACTTTTATGTTCATTTATTAATTTATTTACAAAACATTTATGCAATTCATTCACAGTATAATGCCTCAAAATTACATGGGACAAAAATTAGGACATGAACACTTAATGCACTTACATGCAATTCCTTTTTAATAGAGGTGTTGACTTATTTAAAGCACTTGGATGCTAATATTCAAAGCCTCAGGATGCTGTCTCACATTGCTTTAACATTTTCATAATACTTCTCGTCATCCTTCAAACATGACAGTGAAGTTACTTACGGCCAGGATTTTCCTCGGAGCCGCTCCTGCTCCGTCGTTGTAACTTTGCCGGAGACGGGGCAAATCCGAGGAAATTCCCGAGCCCATATCTATCCTTGTCTCATGGAATTGGCCCAGGCATCCATTTGATACGGCATATTTCTGGGCCAGTTTGAACTCAAACACAGCAGAGATGGTAACTGCGTGTGTCTAACCGTTTCGCTGGGGAGTTTAGATTATTGTTTCATCTCGTAAAATCGTTTATTTTTTTAATGTACGTAATACTTTTATGGAATATGCAGCAAGAATAACTGAATCACATTGGCCCGGATTTTGCGAGGCTGATGACGACATACGCACAGCGCATGCGCGAAAACCTGGAACTTGCGACCCGTCAAGGTTCGCGGATCCACCGAACCGAAAAAAAAACACCTTCGCTGGGGCAGAGTGGGGCCCAACTACTGCCCAGCAAATGTCCACAAAACGCTTACGCCTGGTAAAAGCAGACGTAGGGCCTGCGTTCACCAGCGTAAGGGTTCATATACCTGTTAAATTAAAAATGTTAAAATAAAAAATCATCCACGAACATTTAAAATTAGTTTACGTAAAACTTTGGCCTGGATTAAAATATTTAAAATTATTTTTCAAAAAGTTACATTTTTATTGTAACTGCTTCAGTAAAGGGACTTTTAATTAAATGTGAAAATGGGAACATTTATTTTTTATCCCAGATGTGTAAATTCTTCAATTATTTGGGGCTTCCTTTGGTTGTCATTGAGGGATTCCATTCGGAAATGACAGCAATGGAAGCCTCGGTCGCGATTTTGCTGACCTCGGCGGGTCCAGGGTGGGCGATGTTGGTGGCGGGTCCCGGCCTCGCTGCTGGCTCCAGCCCGCTGTCCAAAATGGATTTCCCTTGATGGGACTTGTTAAGCCCCGCCCTGCGGGGTTCCCGGCCAATTAGAGGAAGCGGGTCTGGTGACGTCATTTGATGACGTGTCATCAGCCGGTTTCCTTAAAGGGACCGTGGCCAAATTGATTTTGACAGTTGTGCTGTCAGTGTTCCACAGCATTAAGGTGCTGCAAACACTGACAAGCACTGCACAAAGGTACAGGGCTGCACCCAGGCTCTCCCATGACTCCCTCCATACGCTTATGGAGGGAGTCACAGCACACAGGGAGTTCCTCTTCCCTTCTCATGGAAGAGACCTCCCCAGGAGATCCATACAGCTTGTTTGCACATTTCAGAGGAGGTCACAAGCAGGGATGTCGTCTGGAGGACCAGGCTGCAGTGCCACAAACCTTTCAATGATCTCAGTAGATCACGAAACGTTAGTCCAAAGCCACACTCAACCTCATCCTGCTGTGCCACCCATCAAATCCCCATCACTCTGCCTTCTCTACCGTACTCCTGCACATCCTTACTCACACCAACTTACCTTGCACCTCCACCCATCCCTCTCTATCTACATTATCACATCCCCATCTCACTCGCCACCCCTCACACTCATCCTAGTGAAATCATACCAACTAACAACACACAAGGGTAGGCACTTGGGTGTTTTATGCAATGTTCAAGTAAAGTTTCTGTTAATGTGCTGTCAAACATTGAAACCTTTATTTTCAACACTTTGCATTCTTGGACAGATTTGTGTGCACCTTCGGAAGTGGCTTAGTGAGTTGCAGTGAATGGTGAGACATAACGGTAGCCCCCGCAATGGTAAGGAGGGTGAAAGGAATGGCTTGGCATTGTAGGAATGCTTTATGGTGTTGGTGTGAGGTGGTGCCAACCTGGCGCATCATGTGTCAGCCAGGGTGTACAGCCTCAAGTAAAGTAAATTTGGCTATGGTGAGGCCATCCTTGGCCTCCCAGGCAGCAATGTGCTTGGATGCTGATACCCTGTGTCCTGTGCAGCATCAGTTGATTGCCGAGAAAGTTGGTGTTGTTGTTGTTGATGCTGGTGTGCCTGGTGCTGCTGGTGTTAGGGCTGATAATTGTGGGATTCTCAGGACCAAGGTGAGAGAGTTTAAAGGGCATCCATGCTGATGGAATAGATGGCAGGTGATGTACAGATGACAGAAGCGATCTGTCAATGGTGAGAGATGTAATGAGGTGGAGACTTGTCTAAAGACGTGCAGCATGGTGAATCTGTTGTGGAAATGCAGTGAGGAAGAGCTTGTGGCTGAGGGAAGATATCTCTAAGGTGGGAGTTTTTACTTTACATTTGAAGCTGTCAACTCAACAGCTGATTCAATGGCCACTGAACTCCTGCCTCAGTTTGATAGACGTGGTCCACGACCAGCATGGACCCTGTGGGCGAGCTGTCAAATGCAGAAGATGAGCCAAAATTCATTCTTAAGTGGCTCTAAACAAGCCACTAATTACCTGAATTGGGTCCCCCGCTGTGAACCCGCCGCTGCCTGTCCGGTCTGCTCCGCACTGACAGACCCGACATCGGGGAAAGGCGCACGGCGGCGGGTTCACAACAGGGTTCTGACCTGCTCGGGAAAAAAAATTTCCCCACCCGACCCACCACCGATCGCACCCGCTGACCCCCCCACAAAATCCAGCCACCCTTTCTGATAGGAGGACCTGGCCCAAACCGCCTGCGTCCCTGGGATCCGTGGGCCTTTCCGCAGGTGTACACCTGCAGGCCCAGGACCCGAACTCTCCAAAGCGCAGGAGTCAGTAGGTAGGTTCGTCTTTTTTTTCGGGTCGAAGTCCTACTCCGGCCCACTATTATTTAAAACAAAAAAACTCAGAAAATGCTGGAAACACTCAGCAGGTCAGTCAGCATCTGTGGAGAGAACAGTTGAGTTAATGAGGGTAACTTTAATTTAACTCGCCTGGCGGGAATCCCATAATATCGGAGGAACTCTGGATTTCCCCTCTCTCCCCATCCCCATATTACATAGAATTGCATAGAAATAACAGCACAGAAACAGGCCATTCGGTCCATCAGGTCTATGTGAAGGGATAATTACAAGTCCTATCCCTTTCGGACTAAACCAGAACAGGCGTATTCCCCAGACATTGACTTTCAACTAAAGTTTGCAGTAGCCGGATCCTATAAGACGCTTAATTAGGTCTAAAGGTCAGACTACCTCTCCCTAAAGGAAAGAAACGGTCTAAAGATGTTACCGTCCTCCAGATAGTACTTTTAATAAGTTTAACTAGACTGCAACCTTCCGGATATTATAAGGAATACCCCCCAGAATTCTGCAACTCCTTTGAGTGTACAGAAATTGAGTTCACAAGATGATACAGAAATACTCTTTGAGACAATTCTTACAATATATAGATTTATTAATGAACCGATATTTAGATAACATCTATTATGGCAATCGCAACTTTAATCGTTCAAAATACAAATAGCTTACATTTTCTTATTCTCAAATCTTAACTTTGTTATATTTCCATACTTCTACTTATTTCTTAATCCAGAATATCCACCAAAATCAAATACCTTGATTGCCCGAGACTCAAAAGTTGTAAACTTACAGAGAATGTCTGTAAAGTTGAGAAACGCTTGTCTTCCCAGCGACTTCTGACTTTCCTGTTTGAAAAGGTCTATATTTATATATTTTTTGGGTGGTTTATCCTTTGAAGTATTCGTGCTGATGTAAGCTAATCGTATCAAGTCATTCTTTGGTGACTTTGTTCTATTCTTTACTGTCATTTCAGCTGTCAGCTTTTAGACTTGTGTCCTGTTTAGGTGTTTCCAAAACCATCATAAACACAATGACAGCAATGGTTTCTGTTTGATGCAATTCTTATCGAAGTCTTTCTATTGAATTTCTAGTACTATTTTAACTGGTTTTTATCAGATGTTGTGACTCCGTGGTATTCCAAGTTCAATACAAGAACAATGAAATTGCTTGGCGTATCCATTGAAGTAATATTTTCAAAGTCGTCTTGTTTGTGTACTTTTTACAAATTGTAAATTAAAAACACTTCTCTAGTATCTTCATGCATTTCTAATTTACTTCAATTGGTCTTTATCAGACCTTGGAACTCCATCTTTCAAGTTTAACATTAAAACTATTTGTTCAGCAGGCGTCTCTTTCACTTGATGTCATTTCTTCAAAGCTTTCTGTAGGTATCACATTTACAATATGTAAATTGAAAACACTTTAACTCAGTGTTTACTTGTTTTCTAGCTATCTCAATTGGTTGCATATTTAATCATGTTTCCTGTTTCTAAGTTTAACATAAAACTATTTTACGATAAAAGTGAGAAGTCGCACAACACCAGGTTATAGTCCAACAGTTTTATTTGAAATCACAAGCTTTCGGAGCGGCTGCTCCTTCGTCAGGTGAAGTGAAGAAATACAAATCGGCACAGCATATATAGACAGAGAACAATGCCTGTGCAGCGTACAATGTCAGATGACTACAGTTAATCTTTCTGACTGCCTTTTATCACACCTCGGCAGAGAGACAATCAGGTCAGTCAGGAAGACATTATATCAAAGACATAGCAAAATACAACTAAGACAATGAGGTGGGGTCACAGGGGGTCTAATGTGTCAGATGCTGCAGTCTGTATGGAAAACCATAAACTTTAAACTTTTTGCTTTTTTTTACTGGAAATCACATCTGTGAACAAGCCAACGATGACTCGAGTCTGGATGACTCTACGTCAGGTGGGGTTACATGTAGCGTGACATGAACCCAAGATCCCGGTTGAGGCCGTCCTCATGGGTGCGTAACTTGGCTATCAGTTTCTGCTCGATGATTTTGCGTTGTCGTGTGTCTCGAAGGCTGCCTTGGAGAACGCTTACCCGAAGATCCGAGGCTGAATGTCATTGACTGCTGAAGTGTTCCCCGACTGGGAGGTAACACTCCTGCCTGGCGATTGTTGTGCGGTGTCCATTCATACGTTGTCGCAGTGTCTGCATGGTCTCGCCGATGTACCATGCTCTGGGGCATCCTTTCCTGCAACGTATGAGGTAGACAACGTTGGCCGAGTCACATGAGTATGTACCATGTACCTGGTGGGTAGTGTCCTCATGTGTGATGATGGTATCTGTGTTGATGATCTGGCACGTCTTGCAGAGATTGCCGTGGCAGGGTTGTGCGGTGTCGTGGTCGCTGTTCTCCTGAACGCTGGGTAATTTGCTGCGAATGATCGTACTTTTGAGGTTAGGCGGCTGTTTGAAGGCGAGTAGTGGAGGCGTGGGGATGGCCTTAGCGAGGTGTTCGTTGTCATCATATTTTACGACAGGTATTTCTTACTTGATGTCATTTTTTCAAAGGCACTTGTTTTTTTTAATGTTCTGTGCACCTGTTCGACGTGTTAGATTAGAACACTTTACTTGGGTCATTCCATTGTTTTGATTCCAATGTCCAGACGCTCTGGAAGCAAACCTTTGCTTTATCAATAGGGCTTGTTTCTTGGTCAATAACCCATTCCCATTTCAAAGGCTGTGGTGTTTTACAACTTATGAATAACTGATCTTTATTTCAGAAGCCTGTATTGTGCCTACAGCCTGTGTCGCCGAGGCTTTCAGACTTTTAAACCCAGTATGTCATTTATTAATAATTTCAGAAATCTGTTTTTAGTATTGTGTATTTTTCTGAAAATGGCTATTCCTTCACATATGCTGGTGTTTATGTTCCACACGAGCGTCCTACCACTCCTCTTCATCTAACCCTATCAGCGTAACCTTCTATTCCTTTCTCCCTAAAGCGTTTATCTAGCTTCCCCTTAAATGTACCTACACTATTCGCCTCAACTACTCCCTGTGGTGGTGAGTTCCAAATTCTAACCACTCTCTGGGTGAAGAAGTTTCTCCTGAATTCATTATTGGATTTATTAGTGACTATCTTAAAGTGATGACCCCTCATTTTGAATGCCCCCAAAAGTAGAAACATTTTCTCTATGTCTCTCCTTTCAAACCCCTTCATAATTTTAAAGACCTCCATTAGGTCAACCCCTCCGCTATGTTCCCTTTAAGCTGGGCGGCCGCACAATATATTGCCAGCAGGAAAAAATGAAAATTGTGGGGTACAACCAGCTTAGGGCAGATTTACCATCTGGGTTTTAAAGTTGACACCAACATCCTGTGGTAATAGTTACCGTTGAAATAATTAAAAAGCAATTAAATCCAATAATTAAAGTACACAACACCTTGAAACTTGCCAATTTTGAAATTAGTTTTTAATGCTTCAACACCAACAAAACTGTCATTGCAGACACATCTGAAGCTGATCTTTTTATAAGCTCCTGAAAATCATTCCATCTGATTGCAATGCAGTGCCTTAGGCACTGAATAGTGTTACACAGTCCATGGTTTCAATAAATTTGCTATTGTGGGAGAAATGTTACAGTTGCATGGACACTGCTTACTTAAAGATACAGCATTCTATAACTGGTTTTGAGAGTGCCGCCACCTGATGACTTTTCTGACACCAGACAGGGCCACCATTTCGAGACATGCAAATAAGAAAAGAGGAACAAAGAAAATGATTAAATGTAAAAGAAAACTATTTGTTTGGAATTACAAACACCACACTCACTGAAGCCTACACAGAGTAAGCTTGTGTGGCGAGCAGGAAATCCATAGCAGCAGTCATGGGCGATTTTGCCAGCCCTGGAGAAGCGGTTATGGAGGCGGGACTGCCGGGAAAATGGCAGAAACTGGGAGCGGGTACCCATCCCGCCCCCAACCCGCCTCCGTGCCATCTTCCCAGGAGGCGGGTACCCGACCCGCGCCGGGTCCCGTCTCCTCGAGGCGGGAAGGGGATTAGTGCCAATTAACTGCCCGTTAACAGGTAGTTAATTGGCAGTTTTTTGGCTAATCCCTATTTTGAGCTCTAAAGTGAGGGCTTCCCGACGGCTCCGAACCTCGCCAGGGTCAGCGAGGCGAGCCGTGGGTCTGCGGGGGTCGGAGGGGCCGAAATGTCCGGTGTGCAGGTGAGTGATGAGTGCAAGTGTGGAGAGGTAAGTGTGTGAGGTGAGTCTAAAGTGTTTTAATAAGATTACTTACCTTTGCTTCTTCCTCCAGGCTTCATCCCTTTAGGCTGCGGAGCTGCCTCATCTCACCGGCAGAGAAAACAGAATGGCCGCTGCATTCTTAAATGCTGCAGCCTTCTGCTTTCTACTCAGGAAAGCTTTCTAATTGAGTCTTGAGTAAAGACTCAACTTAGAAGACAGATTGTCAGTGTTTGACAGCTTCACAGAGCTGTCAAACGATGACAATTCATCTGTCAAAAAATCTTGACAGATGAAACGCCATACGCTGACGTTCTCTGTCACCGGCTTTCCCTTAATTGGCCTGCGAAGCCCGCTGGGCGGGCTTAACAAGGTCAATCAAGGGAAAATAGCATGGGTTGGCCGGACGTCGATGGAGGCGGAACTAAAACCCGACAAGCAGCAGTCCCGCTTCCATCACGTCACCATTGATAAAATCACCCCCCATAAGTTTTGTTACAAACAACATGATGTTTATATGAAAGCTCTTCAGCCAGTTGACCTCATCTTACTTTAATACCAACCCTACCACCTTCCTATTGCCAACTTGTACAGCCATTTTAAACAGGCTAAAGGGCACCTTAGCTTAACATCTCATCTGAAGGATGCTCCCTTTTGACAACTTGACACTTGCTCTGTAGTGGGCAGGAGTGTCATAAGAAAATAACATCAGAAATAGGAGCAGGAGTCGATCATTTGGCCTTTCGAGCCTGCTCCGCCATTCAATAAGATCATGCCTGATCTTCTACCTTAACTCCACCTTCCCGCACTATCCCCATATCCCTTGGGTGTCCAAAATATATTTAAGGCACTCAATATATATAAGGGACTCAATTCCTTTGTGGAGCTTGGACACACGATATGCTGGCTATGAGGAAGGTGTGCTACCAACTGAGTCAAGTAGATGTTCTGGTTGACCCAAGAATCATGCCACCTCAATAGTCTGCAGAGTTGAGATAGATCTGACAGATGCCAATCTCGAGCTACATAGAGGAGATACTCAGTTCAATAAGTGCAACAATCTGTTTAGCCAACTCCTTCCCACCACCTTTCACACTGTAATTTTAACAAGTGATGCTAGCTAAACTAGTCTGTATAGAATTGATTAGATTTTCTACACTCTGAATCTTGTGGTTCTGTTTCTGTTCTGCTGACCTAAGGTTGCTGGAGGATTTGAGGGGCAAACACTTGACACTATTGTGGTCGATGTATCTTCTTGTGCTTTTTCAGGTATCTGGTGGAGATTTCTGGTCGTGAGATGTTTAAATGCTGCTGTCAGAGGAACATAGGAACAGGAGTCGGCCATTCAGCCCCTCGAGCCTGTTCCGCCATTCAATGAGATCATGGCTGATCTGCAACCTAACTCCATACAGCCGCCTTTGCCCCATATCCATTAATACCCTTGGTTAACAAAAATCTATCAATCTTAGACTTAAATTAACAATTGATCTAGCAGCAATTGCTGTTTGTGGAAGAGAGTTCCAAACATCTACCACCCTTTGTGTGTAAAAGTGTTTCCTTACTTCACTCCTGAAAGATCTGGCTCTAACATTAAGGCTATGTCCCCCAGTCCGAGACTCCCCAACCAGCAGAAATAGGTTCTCTCTATCTACCCTAACAATTCCGCTCAATATTTTGAAAACTTCGATTAAATAACCCCTTAACCATCTAAATTCCAGGGAATACAAACCTAGTTTCCGTAATCTTTCCTTGTAACTTAACCTTTGAAATCCGGGTATCATTCTGGTAAACCTACGCTGCACTCCCTCCAAGGCCAATATATCCTTCCTAAGGTGTGGTGCCCAGAACTGCTCACAGTACTCCAGGTGTGGTCTAACCAGGGTTTTGTATAGCTGCAGCATAACTTCTACCCCCTTTTATTCTAGTCCTCTAGATATAAAGGCCAGCATTCCATTAGCCTTTTTGATTATTTCCTGCACCTCTCCATGATATTTAAAAATCCATGTACATGACGTCCAAAGTCTCATTGGATCTCCACTGCTTCGAGCTTTTCATCGTTTAGAAAGCTTGGGGGAGAATTTCAGTTGGTTAGCGCCTCCCGTTAGCGTCTGGCGGGGGCGAGGCAAAACTAACGCCACACGCCAAATCCAGTCGCCCCTTAGCACCGCCGTTAACAGTTAACGCCTGGGGCTTTAGCACCAGGCAGATTTTGACGTCAGTGCCCGCTATCCTGGCAGCAGTCACGATGCCTTCATCCTGCGCCAACCCGGTGTTCCAGCACTCTTCCAGCCGCCACATCAAGCTCGCAGCTGGTTGGTTGGAGACAAGGGCTATCTGCTCTCCACCTGGCTCATGACTCCTCTCCGCAACCCCAGCACTCCTGCCCAGCACTTATATAATGAGAGCCATGCCGCCGCCAGGAACATCATCGAGCAAACCATCGGAGTGCTCAAGCAACGGTTCCGCTGCCTTGACCACTCGGGAGGAGCCCTCCAGTACTCGTCGGAGCGGGAGTCCCATTTTGTCATGGTCTGCTGCATGCTCAACAACATGGCCATCATGAGGGCCCAGCCCTTGCCACAAGGGATTGCGGGACCACCTCAGGAGGAGGAAGAGGGAGAGGAGGAGGAGGACGAGGACAAGGAGGAAGAGGAAGTTGAGGAGGAGGAGGAGGAGGAGGAACAGGAGTGAGGGAGGAGGCTGCCACTCAATCGGCCTTCTGGAAGGGCGGTCTGTGATCACCTCATCAGACTGCGGTTCCAGTAACTTCAACCCCAGATCCCCGTTGCTCACCACATCCCTGTCATTCCATCCCTGTCGCAGGCCATATCGCAGCACAAAGCTGAAACTAGAGAAACCGCAAAATCATCCAAAGCCATTTAATAAATTTATCAATAATCAGTGAACATATATTTACAACAACAATATTAGCTCATCATCTTTGTGCAGTCCCTTAGTGCCTCTCGTTACTGTACCTTTGCCTCCTCTAGTGCTCCTACGAATTGTTGGCCCAGTGGCTGCAGAACAGCTGGTGGAAGGCTGCTGATTGTCATTTGGGAGACTTCAGATGGCCTTGCAGGACGCCCTCGACCAGCTCTGGGCCTGGAAGGCCCGGCTGTAGACTGCACCACCTCAGCATGGGCGGCAGCAGTCTGGGCTGGCTGGATGAGAGGCAGCGACAAGGGCAATGGCGGAGTGGCAGTGGTGGGAGCAGGAATGCTGTCATCCTGAGAGAGGACAGCAGGTTCGTGCTCCACTGACCCACTGCCACTCCCCCAGGGCAGCACCTCAGCATCACTACCAATCTGTTGGAGCACAGATTGCTAGCCTACCGCAACACCGTGAAAGCCCCGGTCGACAAAGGTATTAATGACAGCAGCAGTCAGAGCTTGCATGGCATCAAGCTGAGACTGCATGGGAGGAGTCTGAGATTGGATGCTACTAAGCATAGACTGCATTACAGCACTAATACGTTGCGTGGCTTCCACCTGTGCTGCAATGGAAGCTGCAACATCACCCATCACGCGGCATGAGGTCTAGGTCGCCAAGGTCTCTCTGGGAGTCCACCATGCTTTGCAGACTGCAAATGATGGGCTCTATGGTGTGCACAGAGCCTTGTGCAATGTTGGAGGCAGATTCCTCCACGCTCCTTACCATTGCCGAGTGGCTCTCAGGCACCCTTGCCATTGGACCTATTATCTCCGTGTGCATGCCCATCATCCTTCTTCTAAAGGCCTCCCCATCGAGGTCCTCATCTGAGTCCTGTGCAGCAGAACTCGCGCGCAAACTCGCCCTCTGGGGAGCTGACTCCCGAGCTACCCTTTCCCCCTGGCCTTGCTGCAGACCGCTCGTCCCCGGTGCATCACCCTGTGCGGATCCCGCTACTTTACTAGCCTCTAAAGAATGTGTAGTGCCAGTATCTGAGCTGGTGCCTGCGGGTGAGACATGCAGTGACGTAGTGTGCTCTTCGTCCTCTTCTCCCGCCTTGCTCTCTATGGTACCCTCAGGGACAGGCTGCTCAGGTGCTTGCTCATTATCTGAAAGCATAAAGGCACAGGAGTTGGGTTAAGGTGAGGGGAGGGGGGCAGGAAGGGAGAAATGTATGCATACCGCATGATTAGCTGGAAAGTGCAAAATGCTTGTGGGGTGAGGGGGAAGTGGGATGTGAGAAGAAGGAGTAGGGATGAACATACCGTTGTTGTCCCCAAGGGGGTCAACATCGCCGGTGGCCACGGCACTCACCACCTGGCGCCGAATAATCTGCAGCACAGTGGTTGGATGTTGGCTTGTCCCCTGCCTGTGCGCTCCTGCTCCCTCCTGTGGTGAGCCACCTTGGCCTGCAAAAGAGAGGAAAGTGTGTGAGTGAGTGTGGAGCAATGTGTTCGGGAGATGTGCCTTTCATAGTTGAATAGCTGTCATTGTGTGCAAGGTGTGAGATGTGGGTGTGAGTGTTGGTAGGTGGAGATTGTTGGTGGGTGAGTGCTGGGGGTGTGGTGCTTTGTGCAGTGTGTGCAGACTGAGGTTCAGACGGTAGTATGTAGCAGTTGTTGAAGCATTGTCTCACCCTGACCACCCGACTGAGGTCGTTAAATTTCTTCCTGCACTGTGTGAGGAACAACAGTGCTGCCCGACACCTGCTGGGCTACCTCGCTCCACATGGCGCGGAAGACTTGCGGCGAAGGCCTCCTGCCACTTGTCGGGTAGAGCACTGCCCTCCGTCTCTCCACAGCGAGGACCAATGCCTCCAATGTTTGGTCGCTGAATCTGCGAGCTCTCTCCCTGGGTCGTCGATCTGCCATGATGACACCTCCTTCAGTGGTCCGGTTCCTTCTCCTTGGCCTTCTGCTGCTGGCTGAGACAGCTGCAAATTCAGCAATGCTGAGAATGAGGTTCTGCAGCATCAATGATCCTCCCCTTTAAGCACTGGAAAGAGCCTATGGCAATGATGACTAGTGATTAGACTGCACCTGAAATTGCATAGCGCTTTGAGTCTAACACCACTGAGCTCGGTCATTAGCGCTTGATTTAGCACTCCCATCCTCTCTTTGAGCGATAACAAGGAATTTTTTGTGCAGCGAGATTCACTAGCGCCTGGCGCTAAATCTCAAACTTTTCAGAAGTTAGCACCCATTCCTGGGCGATAATGAATTTCGCCCAATTATATTTTCTATCATTATTGACTTCCACTCACCTTTTTATCTTTTCCCTCCTGCTACTTTAGAATAGTGGTGTTTTGAAGGTCATTCTTGGAAAGGGGGGGAAAAGAAATATACATATGTTTTTAGTTATCCACGTTTGGATATGAAGAAACTGCCTTGGAGCAGAGAGAGCATCGGCAAATTCTAGAGGGAACTGGATAGATAGTTAACAGTGAATGTAATTGGGGGATATTTAAGATAGAGTGGTGTATTTGCTTTTCAATTTGGTGATCACGATGGTTTCTTCTGGTCCAATACATGTTCTTGCCATGGAAGGAGTTCAGTGAAGATTCACAAGGCTGATACCTGGGATGGCAGGAATGACATATGAGGAGAGATTGGGTCGATTGGGCCTATACTCGCTGGAGTTAAGAAGAATGAGAGGGGATCTCATCGAAACTTATAAAATTCTGACAGGTCTGGGCAAACTAGATGCAGGAAGAATGTTCCCGATGGTTGGAGAGTCCAGAACCAGGGGTCATAATCTAAGGATAAGGGGTAAGCCATTTAGGACAGAAATTAGGAAGAATTTCTTCACCCAGAGAGTGGTGAACCTGTGGAATTCTCTACCACAGAAGGTAGTTGAGGCCAAGTCATTAAATATATTCAAGAATGAGTTAGATATATTTCTTAAAGCTAAAGGTATCAAGGGATATGGGGAGAAGGCAGGTACAGGGTACTGAGTTTGGATGATCAGCCATGATCTCAGCGAATGGCGGAGCAGGCTCGAGGGGCTAAATGGCCTACTCCTGCTCCTATCTTCTATGTCTATGTCTATGCTTATGGACCTTTGTAACCCTGTTTATTATCTGTGGAAATTGTTAATGACATCCTTACTGCTAGCAGTGTTACTGCGATTTAAAAGTATGAAATACACCTTTATTGCTTCATTAGTTTTACCTCCTAAAGCATCTCCAACATTGTTAACCAACCACCAAGATATCCAACCCCAAATCCTTCATGATACTAATAGGAACCCAGTGAGTATTTAACATTGACATTTATTTAATCCAGTCAGATATAATTGCACCACGCTTTACCTCTTTAAAGAGCTTTAATGTTCAAATTAAAATGTGATCTCAAAACCACCAGATGATACCATTGTTTATTAAAATGCAAACATTGGGTTTATGGTATAAGAATGGAACATCATTCTGGAGACTCATGATGGACCAAATTGCATATTTTTTTCCAGGTAATTTCATTTTAATGCCCTTCCTTGTGCATTCAAATTCTTAGTTTTGTAGCTGTAATTTTATTGAATTTTGCTATTTCTTGTTCAATTTAGATGCTATCTATATATTTCTCTTTTACACAAATTAAAGGGTCGCCTTTAATTTGATTTATTATCCTTCCTTTTTATTTATTCATATTATATCGTCTTTGTATTACTTTAATAACCTCCTTGCATTCGGCATCATAGCTTTTTAATTTAATTTGGATGAGGTTTCTTTTTCACAGTTTGGATAGAAAGACTTTAGCTTAATTTGATTTGATTCACTCCCTCTTATTATGTTCGTCTCTTTTTATTGATTGTGGTTATTTAATCTTCCACAAGCAAGAAGGGAAAAGAGTGACAGAAGAAGGAGGAGAGACTGGTAGCAGAATGGAGAGTTTGGACTGGCTCATGGTGGATGTAAAACGCATTGTGAAGAGTACAGAGATCTGATAGATGTGTCAAAAATTAAGTCTGGCAAACTCATTTGAATATCTGTGTTGCTTTGTATTTGACCGACTGTACTTGGTAAATCTTTTTATAAAGATGTGTCAGGAGGTTGTGGGTTCAAGTCCCACACCAGAGACATGAGCATAAAAATCTAGGCTGACACTCCAGGGGAGTGCAAAGGGAGAGCTGTACTGTTGGAGGTGCCGTCTTTTGGATGAGATTTTAAACCGAGGCCCGGTCTGCTCTCTCAGGTGGACGTAAAAGATGGCACTATTTCGAAGAAGAGCAGGGGAGTTATCCCCGGAGTTATTCCCAGTGTCCTGGCCAATATCGATCCCTCAATCAACATAACAAAAACAGATTATCTGGTCATTATCACATTGCTGTTTGTGGGAGCTTGCTTTGTGCAATTGACTGCCACGTTTCCCACATTACAACAGTGACTACACTTCAAAGTTACTTAATTGGTTGTAAAGAGCTTTGGGAATGTCCTGAGGTCATGAAAGGCGCTATAGAAATGCAAGTCTTTCTGGTGGTGCATATAGGTACCAACGATATAGGTAAAAAACGGGATGAAGTCCTAAAAGCTGAATATAGGGAGTTCGGAGGTAAATTAAAAAATAGGACCTCAAAGGTAGTAATCTCAGGATTGCTACCAGTGCCATGTACTAGTCAGAGTAGAAATAGAAGGATATTTCAGCTGAATACGCGGCTAGAAGAATGGTACAAGGGGGAGGGATTCAAATTCCTGGGACATTGGAACCGGTTCTGGGGGAGGTGGGACCAGTACAAACTGGACGGTTTGCACCTGGGCAGGACCGGGACAAATGTCCTAGGGGGAGTGTTTTCTAGTGCTGTTGGGGAGGGTTTAAACTAAAATGGCAGGGGGTTGGGAACCTGTGCAGGGAGACAGAGGAAAGGGAAGCAAGGATAGAAGCAAAAGACAGGACGGAGAAAAGCAAAAGTGGAAGTCAGAGAAATCAAGGGTGTAAATCAAACATGGCCACAGTAAACAATAATTCTAAAAGGACTAAGAGTGTTAAAAAAACAAGCCTGAAGGCTTTGTGTCTTTAATATGAGGAGCATTCGCAATAAGGTGGCTGAATTAGCTGCGCAAATAGATGTAAATGGATATGATATAATTGGGATTACGGAGACATGGCTCCAGGGTGACCAAGGCTGGGAATTCAACATCCAGGGGTATTCAATATTCAGGAAGCACAGGCAAAAAGTAAAAGGAGGTGGGGTAGCATTGCTCGTCAAAGAGGAGATTAACACAATAGTAAGGAAGGATATTAGCTCTGATGATGTGGAATCTGTATGGGTAGAGCTGAGAAATACCAAGGGGCAGAAAACGTTAGTGGGAGTTGTATACAGAACCCCAAACAGTAATGCTGAGGTTGGGGATGGCATTAAATGGGACATTAGAGATGCGTGCAATAAGGGCACAGCAGTTATCATGGGTGACTTTAATCTACATACAGATTGGACTAACCAAATTAGTAACAATACTGTGGAAGAGGAATTCCTAGAGTGTATACGGGATGGTTTCCTGGACCAATATGTCGAGGAACCAACTAGAGATCAGGCCATCTTAGACTGGGTATTATGTAATGAAAAAGGATTAATTAGCAATCTTGTTGTGCGAGGCCCCTTGGGTTGGAGCGATCATAATATGATAGAATTCTTCATTAAGATGGAGAGTGAAGTAGTTGACTCAGAGACTAGGGTCCTGAATTTAAATAAAGGAAACTGCGATGGTATGAGGCGCGAGTTGGCTAGGATGGATTGGGAAGCGTTACTTAAAGGGTTGACGGTGGATAGGCAATGGCAAACATTTAAAGATCGCATGGATGAACTACAGAATTTGTTCATCCCTGTTTGGCATAAAAATAAAACAAAAAAGGTGACTCAACCGTGGCTAACAAGGGAAATTAGGGACAGCATAAGATCCAAGGAGAGGACATATAAATTGGCCAGAAAAAGCAGCAAACTTGAGGATTGGGAGCAGTTTAGAATTCAGCAAAGGAGGACAAAGGGATGAATTAAGAGGGGGAAAATAGAGTATGAGAGTAAGCTTCCAGGGAACATAAAAACTGACTGTAAAAGCTTCTATAGATATGTGAAGAGAAAAAGATTAGTGAAGTCAAGCGTAGGTCCCTTGCAGTCAGAATCAGGGGAATTTATAATCGGGAACAAAGAAATGGCAGACCAAATAAATACATATTTTGGTTCTGTCTTCACAAAGGAGGACACAAATAAACTCCCAGAGATGTCGGGGAACATAGGGTCTAATGAGAGGGAGGAATTGAATCAAATCAGTATTTGTAGGGAAATGGTGTTAGGGAAATTGACAGGATTGAAGGTCGATAAATCTCCAGGACCTGATAATCTACATCCTAGGGTACTTAAGGAAGTGGCCCTAGAAATAGTAGATGCATTGCTGGTCATCTTCCAAAATTCTATAGACTCTGGAACAGTACCCATGGATTGGAGGGTAGCTAATATAACCCCACTATTTAAAAAAGTTGGCAGAGAGAAAACGGGGAATTATAGACTGGTAAGCCTGACATCGGTAGTGTGGAAAATGCTAGAGTCCATTATAAAAGATGTAATAGCAGAGCACTTGGAAAACAGTGACAGGATTGGACAAAGTCAACATGGATTTACAAAAGGTAAATCATGCTTGACTAATCTACTGGAATTTTTTGAGGATGTAACTGGTAGAATAGATAAGGGAGAACAAGTGGATGTGGTGTATTTGGACTTTCAGAAGGCTTTCGATAAGGTCCCGCATAAGAGATTAGCGTGCAAAGTTAAAGCACATGGGATTGGGGGTAAGGTACTGACTTGGATAGAAAACTGGTTGGCAGACAGGAAGCAAAGAGTTGGAATAAACGGGTCTTTTTCCAAGTGGCAGGCAGTGACTAGTGGGGTACCGCAGAGATCGGTGCTAGGACCCCAGTTATTCACAATATATATTAATGATCTAGACGAGGGAACTAGATGTAATATCTCCAAGTTTGCAGACAACACAAAGCTGGGTGGGCGTGTGTGTTGTGAGGAGGATGCAGAGAAACTCCAGTATGATTTGGACAGGTTGGGTGATTGGGCAGATGCACGACAGATGCAGTATAATGTGGATAAATGCGAGGTTATCCACTTCGGTGGCAAAAACGTGAAGGCAGATTATTATCTGAACAGCAATAGATTGGGAAAAGGGGAAGTGCAACGAGACCTGGGTGTCCTTGTGCACCAGTCGCTGAAGGTAAGCATGCAGGTGCAGCAGGCAGTTAAGAAGGCAAATGGTATGTTGGCCTTCAAAGCGAGAGGATTCGAGTACAGGAGCAAGGATGTCTTGCTGCAGTTGTACAGGGCCTTGGTGAGACCACACCTTGAGTACTGTGTGCAGTTTTGGTCACCTTATCTGAGGAAGGATGTTCTTGCCATGGAGGGAGTGCAGCGAAGATTCACCAGACTGATACCTGGGATGGCAGGAATGATGTATGTAGAGAGATTGGGTCGATTAGGCTTATATTCACTAGAGTTTAGAAGAATGAGAGGGGATCTCATTGAAACTTATAAAATTCTAACAGGACTAGACAGACTAGATGCAGGAAGGCTGTTGCCGATGGCGGGGGAGTCCAGAACCAGGGGTCACAGTCTAAAGATAAGGGGTAAGCCATTTAGGACTGAGATGAGGAGGAATTTCTTCACCCAGAGAGTGGTGAACCTGTGGAATTCTCTACCACAGAAGGCAGTTGAGGCCAATTCATTAAATATATTCAAGAAGGAGTTAGATATATTTCTTAAGTCTAAGGGGATCAAGGGATATGGGGAGAAAGCAGGGACAGGGTACTGAATTTGGATGATCAGCCATGATTGCATTGAATGGCGGAGCAGGCTTGAGGGGCAGAATGGCCTACTCCTGCTTCTATCTTCTATGTTTCTATGTTTCAAGAAAACACACTGCAAAAATGACTCAGCACAGGAAAAGGTTGTGCATTTAACATACTGATCTGAAGAAAAGAAGCCAGGTAGAAGCAATAAACAACAACATTTATTTAGTGCCTTTAACGTAGTAAAAGGTGCCAAGGTGCTTAACTGGAGCGTTATCTGACAAAATTTGCCACCGAGCCACCTAAGGAGATATTAGGACAGGTGACCAAAAGCTTGGTCAAAGACCTAGGCCGCAATTTTGCTGACCTCGGCGGGTCCATGGTGGGCGATGGCGGTGGCGGGTCCCGACCCCGCTGCTGGCTCCATCCCGGCCTCTGAACTGAATTTCCCTTGATTGGGCTTGTTAAGCCCGCCCAGCACGTTCGCCGACCAATTAGAGGAAGCGGGTCTGGTGACGTCATTTGATGATGCGTCATCAGCCGGTTTCCTTAAAGGGACCATGTCCAAATTTATTTTGTCATTTGTGCTGTCAGTGTTCTCCAGCATTGAGGTGCTGCAAACACTGACAATCACTGCACAGAGGTGCAGGGCTGCCCCCAGGCTCTCCCATGACTCCCTCCATATGCTTATGGAGAGAGTCACTGCACGCAGGGAGGTCCTTTTCCCTTCCCATGAGTGGAAGAGACCTCCCCAGGAGAACAACACAGCCTGCTTGCACATTGCAGAGGAGGGCACAAGCAGGGATGTCGTCAGGAGGACCTGGGTGTAGTGCCGCAAACATTTCAATGATCTCAGTAGAACACGAAACGTTAGTACAAAGTCACACTCAACCTCATCCTGCTGTGTCACTCATCACATCCCCATCACTTTGCCTTCCCTACCCTATTCCTGCAATAAGAGATGAGATCAGTGCAGTAGTGAGAAATAATATTGGCTTGGAAGATCACGACGTAGAATCTGTTTGGGTGGAGATAAGTAATAATAAGGGTAAGAAGTCACTGGTGGGAGTGCTCTACAGGCCCCCAAACAGTAGCCACACTGTAGGACAGAGTATAAATCAAGAAATAATAGAGGCTTGTAAGAAAGGTACGGCTATAATCATGGGAGATTTTAATCTTCATATTGATTGGACAAAGCAAATTGGTAAAGGTAGACTTGAGGACGAGTTCTTAGACTATATGCGGGATGGTTTCTTGGAACAATACATTGTGGAACCAACCAGGGAGCAGACTATTTTAGATCTGGTAATGTCTAACGAGGCTGGATTAATTAATGAGTTCGAAGTGAAGGATCCTCTTGGGAAGAGTGATCATAGCATGGTAGAATTTCAAATTCAGTTTGAGGGTGAGAAAGCTAGGTCTCAAAATAGTGTCCTGAACTTAAATAAAGGTAATTACAAAGGTATGAAGGCATACTTGGTTAAAGTGGACTGGCAAAATATATTACAGGGTAAGACTGTGGAAAAGCAGTGGCAAACATTTAAGGAGATATTTCATAACTCTCATAAGAACATAAAAAATAGGAGCAGGAGTAGGCCATTCGGCCCTTCGAGCCTGCTCCGCCTTTCAATGAGATCATGGCTGATCTTCTACCTCAACTCCATTGCCCGGCCCTATCATCATATCCCTTGATGCCCTTACTAGTCAGAAATCTATTGACTTCTGTTTTGAATATGCCCAATGACTGAGCCTCCACAGCCCTCTGGGGTAGAGAATTCCAAAGATTCACCACCCTCTGTGTGAAGAAATTTCTTCTTATCTCAGTCCTGATTGGCCTACCCATTATCTTGAGGCTGAAGCCCCTGGTTCTAGACTCCCCAGCCAAGGGAAACATTCTCCCAGCATCAGCCCTATTAAGCCCTGTAATAATTTTGTATGCTTCAATGAGATCCCCTCTCATTCTTCTGAATTCAAGAGAATACAGGACTAGTTTACTCAATCTCTTCTCATATGACAGTCCCGCCATCCCAGGAATCAATCTCGTGAACCTTCGTTGCACTCCCTCTATGGCAAGTATATCCTTCCTTAGGTAAGGAGACCAAAATTGTGTACAGTACTCCAGGTGTGGTCTCACCAAGGCCTTATATAATTGGAGTAACACTTCTTTACTCCTGTACTCAAATCCTCTTGTAATGAAGGCCAGAATATCATTTGCCTTCTTAATAGCTTACTGCACCTGCACATTCACTTTCAGTGACTCATGTACAAGAACACCCAGGTCCCATTGAGCATCTGCATTCCCCAATCTTTCACCATTTAGGAAATACTCTGTTTTTTCTACCAAAGTGGATAACTTCACATTTATCCACATTATATTTCAGCAAAGATATATTCCAGTGAGAAAGAAAGACTCTAAGAGAAGGATGGACCATCCGTGGCTAACTAAGGAAGTAAAGGATGGTATCAAATTGAAAACAAAAGCATACAATTTTGCGAAGAATAGTGGAAGGCCAGAGGATTGGGAAATTTTTAAAAACCAGCAAAGGACGACTAAAAAAATGATAAATAACTTATGAGAGTAAGCTAGCAAAAAATATAAAAACAGACAGTAAGAGCTTCTACAGGTATATAAAAAGGAAAAGAGTAGCTAAAGTCTATGTTGGTCCCCTAGAGGATGAGTCTGGGGGATTAAAAATGGGAAACAGGGAAATGGCGGAGACTTTGAACAAATATTCACGGTAGAAGACACTAAAAGCATCCCAATAATGGATAATCAAGGGGCTATTGGGGGTGGTGGGGGAGCGCAAAACAATCACTATCACTAGAGAAAAAGTATGAAGCAAACAAATGGGACTAAAGGTGGACAAGTCCCCTGGACCCGATGGCCTGCATTCTAGGATCTTAAAAGAGGCGGCTGCAGAGATACTGGATGCATTGGTTGTAATCTACCAAAATTCCCTGGATTGTGGAGAGGTCCCAGCGGACTGGAAAACCGCAAATGTTATGCTCCTATTTAAGAAAGGAGGGAGACAGAAAGCAGGCAACAATAGACCAGTTAGCCTAACATCTGTCATTGGGAAAATGCTGGAGTCCGTCATTAAGGAAGTGATAGCAGGAAATTTAGAAAATCATAATATCGTCAAGCAGAGTCAGCATGGTTTTATGAAAGGGAAATCATGTTTGACAAATTTGCTGGCGTTCTTTGAGGATGTAACGAGTAGGGTGGATAAAGGGGAAACAGTAGATGTCGTGTATTTGGATTTCCAGAAGGCATTTGATAAGGTGCCACATAAAAGGTTACTGCACAAGATAAGAGCTCACGGGGTTGGGGGTAATGTATTAGCATGGATAGAGGATTGGCTAACTAACAGAAAACAGAGAGTCGGGATAAATGGGTCATTTTCAGGTTGTCAAACTGTAACTAGTGGGGTGCCGCAGGGATCAGTGCTGGGGCCTCAACTATGTACAATCTATGTTAATGACTTGGATGAAGGGACTGAGTGTAATGTAGTCAAATTTGCTGATGATACAAAGATAGGTGGGAAAGCAAATTGTGTGGAGGACACAAAGAATCACCAAAGGAATATAGATAGGCTAAGTGAGTGGGCAAAAATCTGGCAGATGGAGTATAATGTGGGAAAATGCGAGGTTATCCACATTGGTAGGAAAAATAAAAAAGCAAATTATTATTTAAATGGAGAGAGATTACAAAATGCTGAGGTACAGAGGGATCTGGGGGTCCTTGTACATGAATCACAAAAAGTTAGCATGCAGGTATAGTAAGTAATTAGGAAGGCAAATGGAATGATGGCCTTTATTGCAAAGGGAATGGAGTATAAAAGTAGGGAAATCCTGTTACAACTGTACAGGGGGTTGGCGAGACCACACCTGGAGTACTGCGTACAGTTTTGGTCTCCTTATTTAAGGAAGGATATACTTGCATTGGAGGCAGTTCAGAGAAGGTTCACGAGGTTGATTCCGGAGATGAAGGGGTTGTCTTATGAAGAAAGGTTGAGCAGGTTGGGCCTCTACTCATTGGAGTTTAGAAGAATGAGAGGGGATCTTAGTGAAACATATAAGATTCTGAAGGGGCTTGACAGGGTAGATGCAGAGAGGATGCTTCCCCTCATGGGGGAATCTAGAACTAGGGGGCATAATTTCAGAATAAGGGGGCACCCGTTTAAAATGGAAATGAGGAGGAATTTCTTCTCTCAGAGGGTCGTGAATTTTTGGAATTCTCTTCCCCAGAGAGCTGTGGAGGCTGGGTCATTGAATATATTTAAGGTGGAGATAGACAGATTTTTGAATGGTAAGGGAGTCAAGGGTTATGGGGAGCGGGCAGGGAAGTGGAGTTGATCTTACTGAATGGCGGATCAGGCTCGAGGGGCCAAATGACCTATTCCTGCTCCTACGTCTTATGTTCTTATGTCTTATATATCCTTACTCACACCAACTTACCTTGCACCTCCACCCATCCTTCTCTATCTACATTATCACTTCCCCATCTCACTAGCCACCTGTCGCACACACCATCATCCTAGTCCAATCATACCACCTAACAACACACAAGGGTAGGCACTTGGGTTTTTTATCCAATGTTCATGTAAAGTTTCTGTTAATATGCTGTCAAACATTGAAACCTTTATTTTCAACACTTTCTGCTTTTGGACAGATTTGTGTGCACTTTTGGAAGTGGCTTAGTGGGTTGTAGTGAATGATAAGAAATAACGGTACCCAACACAATGGTGATGAGTGTGAAAGTAATGGCTTGGACATTGTAGGGATGCTTTATGGTGTTGGCGTGGGGTGGTGCCAACCTGGCGCATCACGTGGCAGCTAGGGTGTTCCGTGTCAAGTGAAGTAAATCTGGCCATGGTGAGGCCATCCCTGACCTCCCGGGCAGGAACATGCTCGGGTGCTGATGCCCTTTGTCCTGTGCAGCATCAGGTGATTGCGGAGAAGGTTGGTGGTGTTGTTGGTGCTGCTGGTGTTGGGGCTGATCGTGGTGGGATTCTGAGGACCAAGGTGAGAGAATATAAAGGGCACCCATGCTGATGGAATAGATGGCATGTGAAGTAGAGATGACAGAAGCGATCTGTCAATGGTGAGAGAGGTAATGAGGTCAGACTGGATGGAGAATTGTGTAAAGACTTGCAGCATGCTGAATCTGTGCTGGAAATGCAGTGAGGAAGAGTTTGTGGCTGAGGGAAGATATCTCTGTAAGGTGGGAGCTTTTACTTTACATTTGAAGCTGTCAACTCAACAGCTGATTCAATGGCCACTGAACTCTCACCTCAGCTTGACAGACGTGGTCCACGACCAGCGTGGACCCCATGGGCGAGCTGTCAAATGCAAAAGATAAGCTGAAAATCAAGTGGCTCTCAACAAGCCACTAATTACCTGAATTGGGTCCCCGCCGCTGCGTGTCGGGTCTGTCAGCGGTGAGCAGACCCGACATTGGGAAAGGCACGTGGCAGCGGGGTTCTGACCTGCTGGGGAAAAAAAACACTTTACCACCTGACCCACCACCGATTGCACCCACTGAACCCTGGCAAATTCCGGCTGTAGGTTTTGAGGAGTGTCTGAAAGGAGGAAAGTGAGGTGGAGATGCTGAGAGGTTTAGGGAGGGAATTCCAGAGTTCAGGACCCAGGCAGCTGAAGGCTCGGCCGCCAATGGTGGAGTGATGAAAATCAGGGATGCGTAAGAGGCCCAAATTGAAGGAACGCAGAGATCTCGGAGGGTTGTGAGGCTGGAGTTGATGGTCGTCGTCAGTGTCTCAGCTCCACTTCCACCCTTTGTCCCTGACCTAGACAATTTCTGAATTTGAAAAGAAAGTGGGTGATTGAGTTTAAGATACAATTCATTACTGCCTAAGAAAAATAGCCACTATTTCCCCTTATTACACCTGCCCTTTCATAACCCACTGGTCCATCCAGCAGTCATCCATATAACAATTGTGCAGACAAGTTATTTATTTTTAACCCCTTAAATTTCATTGAGATTTCTGCAGCTATCCCTTGCATTGTGAAAAGGTAATTAGGGGATATTCCACAGAAATACATAGGCCGTTTTTGTTTGCATCTTTTTTTTTATTCGTTACTGCGATGTGGGCATCGCTGGCAAGGCCAGCATTTATTGCCCATCCCTAATTGTCCTTGAGAAGTTGGTGGTGAGCTGCCTTCTTGAACCGCTGCAGACCGTGTGGCGAAGGTCCTCCCACAGTGCTGTTAGGGAGTGAGTTCCAGGACTTTGACCCAAAAACTATGAAGAAACGGCAATATATTTCCAAGTCAGGATGGAGTGTGACTTGGAGGGGAACTTGGAGGTGGTGGTCTTCCCATGTGCCTGCTGCCCTTGTCCTTCTAGGTGGTAGAGGTCGTGGGTTTGGGAGGTGCAGTTAACTATATATTATAATGCTGCCAATATCTACTCCTCTAAAAAAATTTGGAGTGTTTGAGCTGGTGGTAATAGTGGTTTGCAAACACACACAAGAGACACTCACCTACTCAGAGTACAAATTCAGCTCTCCAAAAGTAAACAAAGCTAAAAGGCCACATCAAGAATCCAGGTTAAATACGTCAACAACCAATTGCAGTAAATTTGAATTTCTAGAGCTTGGCGTTCAGTCCATTTAGAAATGTTTATTATATTATATGCAGTGACGCTCAATAAAGACATCTTGTCAATCTTGAAGGACAAAAGTGTTTAGATTTGTAGCAGGGACCTGTATTAAGACGAGTTAAATAAAACTGTGAATACAGATGAAGTACAAGAACAAGCGTCATAACCCCATCTACTGATTTCCTGGAGCAATTGCTGCTAAGAATTGGTAATCCATTTTCGCAATCCACTGCTTTTTGCTTAAGACCATACCCTATAATCACATAGCTTTTTGCAGGTCTGCTAACATATCCATTTTTTTTTTCTGAACCAATTATTTATCAAAATATTTTTGTTACCTAACCTTAATTAAATAAAAAAATATAACAACAGAAAGTGCTGGAAACACTCAGCATCGAGGAGAGAGAAACAGAATCAACGGTTCTGGTCGAACCCTTCGTCAGAACTGGAAAAAGTTAGGGAGGAGAGATTTCTAAGCAGGGGCAGGGAGGAGGGGAGGAAAGTACAAAGGGAAGCTCTGTGGTAGGATGGAAGGCAGGAGAGATTGAATGACAAAAGGGATGATAGTGCAAGGCAAAAGGAGAGGTAATGGGACAAGTTAAGAAACAAAAGATTGTTTTGATTTTGCAGATTCTTTGTGAGATAACCATAAATAAGATTGGAGGGCATAATAATGTCTGGCACAGTCATAGAATCATAGAAATTTATGGCACAGAAGGAGGCCATTCGGCCCATCCTGTCCGCGCCGGCTGAAAAAGAGCCACCCAGCCTAATCCCACTTTCCAACTCTTGGTCCGTAGCCTTGTAGGTTACGGCTCTTCAAGTGCACATCCAAGTACTTTTTATTATTGTCTTTGATAGAATACATCAATTTCTCTGACGTTAACTATTTACAAGAATTTTCAATTTGAAATTGAAATACGAGAATGTTCATAGCCATATTGTATCAAGTGTCACGTGCGTCAAAATTAAAATTTAGTTCAGCAAAAGTAAGTGGTACAAGATATCACAGACATCCTACATGAGTTTTTTTTCATTCATTCACATGATGTGGATGTCGTCGGCAAGGCCAGCATTTATTGCCCATTCCTAATTGCCCCCGAGAAGGTGGTGGTGAGCCGCCTTCTTGAATACAACTGAGTGGCTTTGCTAGGCCATTTCAGAGGGCAGTTAGGAGTCAACCACATTGCTGTGGGTCTGGAGTCACATATAGGCCAGACCGGGTAAGGACGGCAGATTTCCTTCTCTAAAGGACATTAGTGAACCAAATGGATTTTTACGACAATCTGGTCATTACTGATATTAGCTTTTTATTCCAGATTTATTTAAATTCCCCAACTGCCATGGTGCAATTTGAACTCATGTCTCCGGATTATTAGTCCAGGCCTCTGGATTACTAGTCCGGTAACATAATCACTATGGTACTGTACCCCCTACATTAGGATCGGCTTTGGGGAGAAAGGAGATGTGTTCATGGAGTTCTATTGTAGAACTTGGGGCTAAATAGGCCTTTTGATTATTTTTCCTAAAAACAATGCCAACGTTTTCAGCAAGCCTTCTGTACTCTGACCTGAAAGTCTTCCTCCTGAAATCATCATAAATCTCAGAGCCTGTCACTGATTCCACATCATGTCCAAGTTGCCAGAATATATTTTGGTTTTGACTGGGAATATGTTATTGGACATTGGTGCCAGAGTGAAATTCCAAAATCAAGTGAGATTGTTCAGAATGTGCGTGAAACCTTACCTGTGATTGTCAAGGCGCAGAGGGCCTGGATGGTGGCGGACTGAATCAATCATGTGGGCAACCTCTCAGATGCCGTTGAATAGACAGCGCATTATTGCTTTTTTTTTCACTCTAAACATTTTTCTCAGGTTCAGCATCACCCGCCATTCACTTCCAATCTTTGTAATCTCCTCCAGCCCCACAACCCTCCGAGATATCTGTGTTACTCTAATTCTGGCCCCCTGAGCATCCCCAGTTTTAATCGCTCCACCATTGGTGGCTGTGCTTTCAGCTGCCAAAGCCCTAAGCTCTGCTCTCTACCTCTCTTTTCTCCTTTAAGACGCTCCTTAAAACCTACCTCTTTGACCAAAATTCTGGTTTCCTGTCCCAATATCTCCATATGTGATTCGGTGTCAAATTCTGTTTTGTAACGCTCCAGTGAAGCGCCTTGGGATGTTTTACTATGTTAAAGGCACTATGCAGATAAAGTTGTTGTTGTTGTTAAGCAGACCATGCATCCACTAGGATATGAGTGTTTCATTTCCTTCTCAATATCTCAATCAACAGTAGCGAAACCCAGGGATCATAACAAAACAAAGCTTTTGTCTTCGCAAGAACTGTTTAGTGGTCAGTCCTGCCAATACAAACATGGGCAGATACTTCTTTTTTCACGCCATAAAGCAAACTGATGGAAGGGCCACGGGTTAATTCATTCATTTGCGTCACTTTGATATGCTTATAATTGAATAGCTACATTGGCCAGCAGTGAACTCATTAAGGATGTCAGAAATGAACTGAAATCCATTATTCAGGATTAACTGTGATAATCAATGTATTTATATATGTGTATTTTCTTTTTTTTCTGTTCAAGTTTTAGTATCACTCCAGAATCTCCCTTTGGGGGTGATAATATAAGCCTGGAAATTATGCTGTGCAATATTATATGAACATTTAAGTATTTGTATCAAGTGACTTTGTTTGCTACTTTAAGGTAAATTTTACGCTGTTTTAAATAAATGGCTGCTGACTCTGTTAAAACAGAAGAATTTGATATGAATGCATTAATTTTCAGGCTATGCTTCTCTAAGTTTTAGAAAGGAGAGAACTTTGCCAAAGATAAAGATTGGTCGGTTCTATGAGTGGCGTAACCAACGTGACCTGCATGAGACTGAGGATAGAATGCCACACCGCTGCCTTGTTAGCAGACTGTTGTACTTCACCAGGTATTCAACTCTACCTAGTTCAGGGTTGACGACCTGTCAGACCTTCCAGGAGACACTGAACAATTTACTGGTGAAGCGACTGAAGGAGCCTGAAATATTACTGCAGCTGAAGTGCGCAGCGACACCAAGGCAAACCCCGAGGCAGGTTCCCAGCTCTGATCTGTCCAGCCACAATCCCATGCTAACCAGCACAGAGGTGTTGACATCAAACATGGGATTCAGAATAGAGAGTGAGGTGTTCAAAGACAGAAAACCTCTAGCTATGGATTCGGATGAAAATTATGCATCGCTAAAATGTTTTGTGGAATTCATGTTTTCCTTGTCTTTCCTTCATAGTCGAAGTCAGAGGAATTAGATTGATTTCCATCTTGATAATAGGTATTTCACCTTGTCTGCCCTCTCACAGGTCCAACATAAGCAACATATCCTTTCATTGTAACAAAGGCTTCTTATCCGGGTTACACGCTGTATGTAATTTAACACTGTGAACTCACTGATATTTGCTTAATCAGTGATAAGGTAGCCGGGATGAGCTAATAACACTAAAACTGCTAGCTCCTATCATTCCTAGCTTGCACTGTGACATAATATTCGGTACTTGTCTGCTGGGCCTAAATTGCCTCGGCCATCGCCTTTTAATTACAGCGGGATTATTCATGGAACCTTGCCAATTCTGTTTGTCGAGAGCGGCCTGCTCTCAGCAAGTTCATCAGACTGGTTGATGTGCAGCGATTTGATTAGGAAGTGAGTTTGAGAGAGAATTGTATTGTACTCTGAGATTACTAAAACCAACTTCAACTTGAGCTAAAGACTATCGTTGTTTAATATTGGAAATTATAATTGAAAATTGCATGTGATTTTTTTTTAGTTCTCTGTCATTCCATTACCTCAATTAGCTCGCGATTTGCACCAGCGTTAAGTATTACAAATGATGCAAAATGGTGTGTGGGAACTTTCTGCTCTTGGTGAAGTGCCACTGATATATAAAAGGTCTACAATCGCAGATGCAGTTAGCACGTTTGTTTGCATTAGATTGTCCAGTAACTGAGACTGCTCTTCTTTATACGAGCAATATCTACATTAATTTGTTATATATTGTTTGCATCTTTATGAAGGTAAAATGCACAACAAAGGTGAAATATTGTTAAAAGTGGAGAAGGAAAAGGGTTCAAACTGGGGCAGGATGATAAGCAAAGCTCCCCATGGATTTTTCTGTTTTATTTTAATTTTGTTAACGATCTGAAAAGGTCATAAATAGCATTGCCTATTACATATTGAAATCCCTGAGTGGGTCACAGCTTTCGTGAAATGGATGGAAAGGTCTACTGTCACACTATCTCAATGGAGAAATGCAATGTAAGCGTGTTAGCGTTTGCCTGCAACACCAGCTATGCCTGTAGGCGTTGCTCTGACAGGGATTTTAATGTTAACTGTCAGGCAATGTTAGCTGCTGAAGCAACAGCCGCTACACAGGCCCGAATTTTCCTCAGAGCTTTTTCCTTGCTCCGCTGCCATAACTGTACCGGAAGTAGCGGCGGAAATCCCATTTGCGTGCGTAAGCAGGGTATCCGTCGCACTGCCAGCGAGGTTACGGCGGCAGAGAAAATTCCAAACAGCAGTATATCGAGAGATAACACCAAAGTAAACTGTCCGGCACAAAATTTCCTCAGATCTTACGGTGCAACAATGGCATAAGTAAGACGTTACTCCGGATTTTCGCCACAAAAGATTGAGGAAATTTGTTTTGAACTGAGTGTAAGTCACTGAGCGTGAGTTTTTACGCTTTGTTTGAATTCCCTCGATTTTTTTACACTTACTTCCCACCCCCACTGAAATCAGGGATGTGGGAGATGTCTACACTTTCGGAAAAACAGGAATGCTTTATAAAAAGTGAACTCCGAAGATAAACAAGATTCATGGACTTAGTAGTGCTGTAGGTAGATTGGGGCGCTCAGTGTATCATCATTACAAAACATGCCGAGTAAAATGGTGAAATGGAGAGTCACGATCCCTACCCGAGCTTGTTACCTTAGGTGGAACCAATTTATCAGGGTTTTCATCTGCCTTGAGCTGTTGGCAGCCTGGAAATCCCAGTGACAGATGTTCTTACCAATGCTCCTTGAAGTAAACAAAACATCTTTCCACTGGGGGCTTCATCTGTACTAATGAGCAAGGTTGAAAATGATTGCCATTTTCACTTCTGCACTGCGGCCTTAGATGCTGAACTTGTGATTCAAAGGACCAAAATGCTGGATATTATAAAGCCTAGTTCAAACCTTAAGTCTGAATTTAGGGGTTAGTCTTCCAGTTACAGGGGAAAATAATGAGATTTAGGGATGTACTCTAATGTAGATGGTTCCAAATGTATCCAATCCATATGAAGGATCCCACAGCAACAGTATGAGATTTATTGAATAACGGGTTTTTTTAAATGATGAATAAAGTGATAACCTCTCTTTTTGCTGGCGTGCTCTGATTAAGAGATTCTATGATAGATATCCTTCCACAGATGATGTTGTCATCAATATAATCATGCATGCAACTTAACATCATGGGGCTAATACAATAACCCCATACAGAAATGTAGAAAGAGACTATTGACTGCATCTTTCTCAGTCTGAACAAGGAGGAGAATTGCATCTTTTTAAATCATAATTGATGACCCGTTAACAAAAATTAGGGAAGGCGCAGTTAAGAAAGGTGAGAGTCTGGTGTATGAGACTTCATTGGGCCGTATTTTCCGACCCCCACGGGTGCGTACGAAGTGCATACGCGCCCGTAGGGGCCGCGCAAGTGCCAGTTTCAGGCATGCGAAGCGCATGCGCTGAAACCCGGCACTTGCGATCTGTCAAGAATTCTCTTGACAGATCCTCCGCATCCCCGGGAGAAGTGCCTCTGCGGGTAACTTCCACCCGCTGAATCCTCGTCAAATTCTTACGCCTGGTAAAAGCAGCGTAAGGCCTGCTTTTACCAGCTTAAGAGTTTAAAAAATAGAAAAATGAAATTTGATAACTCATTTATAAATTAAAAATACTATTCAAAAAGGTAAGTTTATTTTTAGCCCCATAAAAACATGTCATTTTTTGTTTAAAATATTTAATTAAATGGCATTTTAATTAATTTTAAATATGTAATTTAAAAAAATATTTAATGTGTTGGTGTATTTTTTAGGTGATCCCCATTCATACTTTTGACAGTTCCGTACCTACTGACCTGTCAAAAGGTTGAATGGGGATTCCCTTCTTCCATTGGTTGGGCCGGCCCATGTTATCTCAGGAGCGTCTACGAACCGCTTGTGCCCCTGGGATACGTGGGGCTCTGCCTGCGCGGACCCGGAGAGGCCCAGGATCGCCAGCCGGCATTCTTCCCGGGCCACCAGGTACTTTCGTAGACATTTTGCAGGTCGGCGGCGTCTGCCCGCGGGAGCCTCCGATCGCAAATGTTGGTCCATTAGCACGAATGAAATAAAAAGAAGCCTATCATGGCACACCTGTAATAATGATCCTTTAACAACTGGAATATATATAGTACCTTTAATCCGTCTTTCGGATGAGACGTTAAACTGAGGCCCCATCCGCTCTCTCGGGTGGATGTAAAAGATCCCATGGCACTATTTCGAAGAAGAGCAGGGGAGTTCTTCCCGATGTCCTGACCGATATTTATCCCTCAACCTGCATCACTAAAAAAAACCTGATTATCTGGTCATTATCACATTGCTGTCTGTGGGAGCTTGCTGTGAGCATATTGGCTGCCGCATTTCCTACATTACAACAGTGACTACACTTCAAAACTACAAAGCTGCAAAGTGCTTTGGGATGTACGCAAGGTCAGGCAAGGCATTATATAAAGGCAAGTTCTATCTTTTGGTGTTCAAAAACGTAAGCTAATGAGCCACTTAACTATTAAAATTCAGCCGGAGACGGCAATGATCCAACACTAAACTCAAAGAGCCTATAAACTGATCAGTCCTGGATGCACTGGCAACAGTGGCAATGGGAAAAATGGACCAGATTTCTGACGGGGGAGGATGGCCTTCAGCTATACAAAGAGTACAACAAGTCGGGCAGTGTGTCACAGGAAGCGCCAATGTGATACCATGGAGTGATGTGGGGGTGTTCGAAGACAGAAGGTTATTAGAACATGAAATGCTTTACCACAGGTCGCTGTGGATGCAGAAACATCATTCAACAGGGAATCGCATGTGTATAAAGAGGAACATATAAAAGATTGCGCAGAAAGAGCAGGAACGTTGGATTAGAGCAGGTAGTCCCTGTTGAAGTACTGGCACAGGCACAGTGGGCTGAATGGCCTCCTTTTTGTGCTTGAATTTCTACGATTGTATAATCAATGACTCAGAGTAACTGACGGGAGGTCTGGTGCGAGTTCCACGATTTAAAGATCAAATTGTTGCTTTGAACGTGGTTCATGACCAAAACTGAACAATTACCCCTGAGCTAGGTCAACTATATTTATGTTGGAAAATGATCCAGTGGAGGCACTGGAGAGGGTGCAGAGAAGATTTACAAGGATGATACCAGAAATGCGAGGGTATACAGGCTGGGTCTCTGTTCTCTTGAAAAAAGAAGGCTGAGGGGTGGCCTAATAGAGGTCTTTAAAATTATGAAAAATTTTGATAGAGTGGAGACAGAGAGAATGTTTCCACTTATGGGGAAGAACGTAACTAGAGGCCATCAATATAAGATAGTCACCAAGAAATCCAACAGGGAATTCAGAAGAAACTTCTTTACCCAAAGAGTGGTGAGAATGTGGAACTCGCTACCACAGGGAGTGGTTGAAGCGAATAGTATAGATGCATTTAAGGGGAGGCTAGACAAGCATATGAGGGAGAAGGGAATAGAGGGTGATGTTGATAGATTCAGATGAGGAAAGATGGGAGGAGGCTCGTGTGGAGCATAAACGCCGGCATGGACTGGTTGGGCCGAATGGCCTGTTTCTGTGCTGTATATCCTATGTAATCCTATGTAATTCCATGATCCATTAAAAGTATTTTTCTGCTATAAACCTATAAGATAACGTTGAATGAATTTCCCTTTGTTGCTTGTTATTCTACTTTTTTGTGTTTACAGCAAAGTATGTTGCAGCTAACAGCATGGAAAGCTTTTCAGAGACAGATATATTGCCGTATCAATATTATAACTGTCTGGAAAACTGCAGTGAAGCAGACAAAAACCTGATTGGGTTGTTTGTGAAGAATGTATTGGAGTCTGTAATTATTATCAATAGAAGACTGCTGTCAAATCCCAGTCAATAACAAAAGCACATGTATTTTAGACGTATCCATTGCAGCATTAACTCACTTAAGAAAAGGAAAGCAGCAACTTTCTTGGAGTAACTTTCCTCTCTTAAGGAAAAAGGCCGGTGAGAATGTAGAGGAGTTTATTTTGCTGACTTGATACCAGTGGAAATAAAGGTCATCAAATGCTTATTCTACAGCAGGGAATGCAGAAGTCACTGTCACATTATTAGCAAGCCAGGCAGTTGACATTTACCAGTGACCTTTAAATGGGCTGAATACTGAATATACGAGGCAAAATTATGAAATTGCAGCTTTATGCTAAAAGATTAACAAATCATTAGGCAACTGTGGATAAGGGGTGTGTGAGGGGGCGGTGAAACAAGTAATATTAATGTTCCTACTTTCATTATCAGTCAATTTATCTGACAGGGCTGTAAGTCAATTTAGTAGCACGATCATTTCTAAATTCAGATTTCTCATCAAGTCCACAACAGCAATTCTCATTGACAAGCATTATATGCAGATTTATGTAGATTTGATACATGAATGAGATTGGCCACAGTATTGATATTATATGATTTCAAAGATCAAATATTGTGTTGCAAGTCAATAAAATCATGTTGTAATCTCCCCATTTGTGACAAATTTGCATGGATTAGGTGGTATATGATCTGACTGGTTCCTGGTCAACAACAACAACTTGCATTTATATAGCGCCTTTAACGTAGTAATACGTCCCAAGGTGCTTCACAGGAATGTTATAAAACAAAATTTGACACCAAGCCACATAAGGAGATGACCAAAAGCTTGGTCAAAGAGGAAGGTTTTAAGGAGGGTCTTAAAGGAGGAAAGAGAGGTAGCGAGGCGGAGAGGTTTAGGCAGGGAATTCCAGAGCTTAGGACCCAGGCAACAGAAGGCACGGCCGCCAATGGTGGAGCGATTGAAATCGGAGATGCTCAAGAGGCCAGAATTAGAGCAGCAGGGAGTAATTAATGATAAACCTGAGTGCTCAAATGGATATGCAAACCATTCCACTGACCTTGTTTACCTGGATGAGGTTAAGAAATTCAAATTTAAATTAAATCTTTTTAGTGATGCAATAATTATATTCTTTGTTTTATGATATGCTGCTGCACTATGCGTATATTTTAAAGCCAGTATTGTATTACATTACCAATCATGCTATCACAATGTATAGAACTGCTATGTTGCAAAATATTTCCAGTATTTCAGATTAAATCAGAAATAATTAACTACTGAGAATGATTAATGAGGTTGCTATAAAAATCTACACACTTATCTATGGGCTTCCAAGTTATTAATCACTTACATGATACCAGGAACGTTATAGTTATGAGGAGAGACTTGAGGTGCTGGGACTATTTTTACAGAAGCAGAGAAGGTCCAGAGAAGAGTTAACAGAGGCCTTTCTTAAATGGTGAAGGGTTTTGATAGGGTGAATTAGGAAATACTGTTTCCTCTGGTTCGGCGTCAGTGACAAAGGTGGGAATTCTCTCCCTTAACTCCAGCCAATCGCGGCAGAAAATTCAGGCAGTGAAATCTACTGCCATCTCGCCGCCCCGACCGGAATTTCCCTCCCCTATCCCCACCAGGACAGCCAAAATATGTTCCTTCCCCACCTGTTGCCTGCAAATAGTGGCAGGCAGGTCCACGTCCTGGGTACTTGGCAGATTTTACTTCTTTTCACCCCAGTTACTTCTGCTTCCAAAGTCCACCATGTGGAAAGGGGCACGAGGCCCTAGAATGCAGTCCTCCAATTGTGGCCCCTTGCATATCTCTGATTTTCTTCGTCCCTCCATTGGCGGCCGTGCCTTCAGCTGTCTAGGCCCCAACCCTGGAATTCCCACCCTAAACCTTTCCGCCTCTCAACCTCTCTCTCCTTTAAGGTGCTCCTTAAAATCTACCTCTTTGATGAAGCTTTTGGCCACTTGCCCCAATATCTCCTTATGTGGCTTGGTGTCAAATTTTGTCTGATAAAGCTCCTGTGAAACGATTTGGAATGTTTTGCTACATTAAAGGCGCGATATAAATGCAAGTTGTTGTTGGGATTGTTGATGATGCAATGGTAAAAGGCCAGTGTTTCACCAATAGAGGGAGAGGGCTTGTACTGACATCATCTCCCTCTAGTTGGCCTCATAGACTTATCTGCTGAAGATCATGGTCTCAGTCAGGGCTATCAGTGGGAGCCTACCTTTCAATCTACGGAGAAATTTGAGATCCCTCACTGCCATTTCTGGTGCTGCAGTGGCATAATTGCACACGCTGGACATAGGAATGCTGCTGGGATCCTGTCATGCATCATGCAATGAACCGAAAATCCACATTCCATTAGACTTTTTGATTATTTTCTGTACCGGTCCATGACATTTTAATGATCTATGTACATGGACCCCTAAGTCTCTTTAGACCTCTACTGCTTCTAGCTTTTCACCATTTAGAAAGTACTCTGATCTAGCCTTTTTAGGTCCAAAGTGGATGATCTCAAACTTGCATGCATTGAAATCCATTTGCCACAGTTTTGCCCATTCCCTTAATCTATTAATATCTCTTTGTAATTTTATGCTTCCATCTACACTGCTTACAATGCAGCCTATCTTTGTGTCATCGGCAAACTTGGATATGTGGCTCTCTATCCCATCATCTAAATCGTTAATAAATGCAGTGAATAGTTGAGGCCCCAACACAGATCCCTGTGGGACACCACTAGTCACATCCTGCTAATTAGAGTACCTGCCCATTATCCCTACTCTCTGTCTCCTGCCGGTCAGACTATTTCCTAACCAGGTCAATAATTTGCCTTCAATTCCATGAGCTTCAACATTAGCTAACAGTCTCTTATGAGGGACTTTATCGAATGCCTTCTGGAAGTCCATATAATTAACATCCATAGACATTCCCATCCACCACTTTAGTCACCTCTTCAAACATTCACTCAGGTTTGTCAGGCATGCCCTACCCTTTACAACTCCGTGCAGGCTCTCTCTGATCAGCTGAAATTTTAAGGCGTTCAGTCACTCTATCCTTAATTATAGACTCTAGTAATTTCATGACAACAGAGGGTAACTGGTCTATAATTCCAGGTTTTCCCTCTCTCGCCTTTCTTAAATAGCGGAGTGACATGCAATTTTCCAATTTAAAGGAACAGTTCCTGAATTGAGGGAACTTTGGAAGATTATAATTAGAGCATCTGCAATGTTCTCACCTACTTCTTTTAAAATCCTGGGATGGAAACCATCTGGTCCTGGGGATTTGTCACTCTTTAGTGCCACTGGGGACGATTTTGTCAATGGGGGCACGTTGGAGGCGGGACTGCTGCTTGTCGGGTTTTAGTCGACTTGTGGCCAACCTATGCTATTTTCCCTTGATTGACCTTGTTAAGCACGCCCAGCGGGCTTAGCAGGCCAATTAAGGGGAAACCAGTTGCAGAGGACGTCAGCGTATGACGTTTCATCTGTCAAAAATTTTTGACAGATGAATTGTCATCGTTTGACAGCTCTGTGATGCTGTCAAACACTGACATTCTCTCTTGTTTGATGAGTTCTTGTATTCAAGACCTCATCAAACCTCTTTTGTGAGCAGAAATTAGATGGCTGTTGCATCGGAGAATGCAGCTGCCATCTGTAATCTCTGCCGGTGAGATGTGGGGAGTCTCCGCATCCCCAACTGTTGAAGCCTGCAGGAAGAAACAAAGGTAAGTAAACATTTTCTATCACTTTCCACTTACCTCACATACTTACCTGTCCACACTTGCCCGCCTCCTGGGAAGATGGCACGGAGGCGGGTTGGGTACCCGCCCCCAGATTCTGCCATTTTTCCGACAGTCCTGCCTCCAAACCCGCCTCCCCAGGGCTGGCAAGATCGCGCCCATTATTTTCTTCATAACTGTTGATTAGCTTACGTTAATTTTGGTAAGTCCCCATCCCTGATTCAATATTAGTTTCCTTGGGATTTCCGGCATGTTACCCTCTTCCTCCACTGTAAATACTGTGCAATGTAATTATTCAACATGTTCACCTTTTCCTTATTTTCCTTTACATTATCACCGCTACCACTTTTCAAGGGGCCCACATTACACCTGGCCACCCTCTTTTTCCTAATAATATTGTAATTACTTTACATCTTATAGTTTTCCCTTTACCTGTAGTGCCTAAGCACAATTTCTGACTATTGCTCTACTCTCTTCCCTTTCGTTTGTTTTTGATTTATTATTTAGACTACCTTTTCCACCTGAGCCCTCCCCCCATTTATTGGTTTAAAGTCCTCGTGACCACCCAATTCATCCTTTCTGCTAGGACCATGGTTCAGGTGGAGCCCGTCCCAGCGGTACAGTTCCTTCCTGTCCCAGTACTGGTGCCAGTGTCCCATGAAATGGAACCCCTCTTTTCCACACCATTCCTTCACTCACGTGCTAACCTCCCTAATCTGCTTATCCCTATGCCAATTTGCATGTGGCTCAGGTAATAATCAGAGATTATAACCTTTGAGGTCCTTTTTTGTAATTTAGCTCCTAGCTCCTGCTACTCTCCAAACAGGTCCTCTTGCCAACTCTTTCCTATGTTGTTGGTCCCAACATGGACCACAATGACTGGCACCTCCCCCTCCCTCTTCAATATACGTTCAAGCCGGTTCAAGTTGTCGAGGGAGTACTGCACTGTCGAAGGTGCCGTCTTTCGGATGAGACATCTGCCCTCTCAGTTGGATGTAAAAGATCGCATGAAACTATTTCGAAGAAGGGCAGGGGAGTTCTTCACAATGTCCTGGCCAATATGTATCCCTCAACCAACCCCTAAAATCAGATGGTTATTGACATGAATCTGTCATTCATGAAAGAAAGACTTATGAAACAATATTGAGTGGCCTGCGGGTGGCGCTGTCCAGGGAGAGAATAAATACTCAGGCACGGGCCCAGCTTGCGCAGGACATTCTTAACAGGAACTAGTGAAGGACACAACTCGATCTCCATTTTGTAAAACAGTTGATTAAAGCTTTGTTTAACACTTAGACCAAGTGCCTAGTAGTTTTCTTACGTGAGTTATTATCACATTTCTGTTTGAGGGACCTTGCTGTGCGCAAATTGACTGCCGCGTTTACTGCATTGCAACAGTACATTGCACTTCAAAAGTACTTCAAAAGTGTTTGGAATGTCCTGAGGTCATGAAAGGAATTACATAAATGCAAGTCTTTCTTCCTTTTCTTTCTTTCTCCCTATGATGTCAGCAATTAAAAGTTGCCCCAAAGAGACTGAGACGAAAGATAGTTTTTGTTAGTGCAAGGAATGCCTTGACACAGCTGGTAGTTGAGGCAGAAACCATTGCATCGTTCAATGTAAAATTGGAGAAATATTTGAAGCAGAGGGAAATACAGGGTTATGGGGAGAGGGCAGGGCAGTGGGATTAGTTTTGGATTGCTCCAGCAAGGAGCCAGGCCAGACACGATGGCCGGAATTTTCTGGGAGGTCAGCGGGCGCGATCAGTGGTGGGTCGGGAAAGTGTTTTTTTTTCCACAGCGGGTCGGGAACCCGTCGCCACACGCCTTTCCCGATGTCAGGTCTGTCAGCGCTGAACAGACCCGAGACGCAGCGGCGGGGGACCCAATTCAGGTAATTAGTGGCTTGTTTAGAGCCACTTGAGAATGATTTTCAGCTCACCTTCAGCATTTGACAGCTCGTCCATGGGGTCCACTCTGGTCATGGACCACATCTGTCAAGCTGAGGCAGGAGTTCAGTGGCCATTGAATCAGCTGTTGAGTTGACAGCTTCAAATGTAAAGTAAAAGCTTGCACCTTACAGAAATATCTTCCCTCAGCCACAAACTCTTCCTCACTGCATTTCCACAACAGATTTAAAATGCTGCAAGTCTTTACACAAGTCTCCATCCAGTCTGACCTCATTACCTCTCTCACCATTGACACATCACTTCTGCCATCTATTCCATCAGCATGGGTGTCCTTTGCATTCTCTCACCTTGGTCTTCAGAACCCCACCACGATCAGCCCCAACACCAGCAGCACCAGGCACACCAGCAGCACCAACAACAACACCAACCTTCTCCGCAATCACCTGATGCTGCACAGGACAGAGGGCATCAGTACCCGACCACATTGCTGCCTGGAAGGCCAGGGATGTCCTCAGCATTGCCAGATTTACTTCACTTGACGCTGTACACCCTGGCTGCCACATGATGCGCCAGGTTGGCACCACCCCACACTAACACCATAAAGCATTCCTACAATGCCAAAGCCATTCCTTTCACCCTCCTTACCATTGCGGGAGGTACCGTTATGTCTCACTATTCACTGCAACTCACTAAGCCACTTCCAAAGGTGCACACAAATCTGTCCAAGAACGCCAAGTGTTGAAAATAAAGGTTTCAATGTTTAACACCACATTAACAGAAACTTTACATGAACATTACATAAAACACCCAAGTGGCTACCCTTGTGTGTTGTTAGTTGGTATGATTGCACTAGGATGAGGGTGAGTGTGAGGGATGGCTAGTGAGATGGGGAAGTGATAATGTAGATAGAGAGGGATGGGTAGAGGTGCAAGGTAAGTTGGTGTGAGTAAGGATGTGCAGGAGTAGGGTAGGGAAGGCAGAGTGATGGGGATGTGATGAGTGGCACAGTAGGATGAGGTTGAGTGTGGCTTTGCAGTAACGCTTCGTGATCTAATGCGAACATTGAAAGGTTTGCGCCACTGCAGCCTGGTCCTCCTGATGACATCCCTGCTTCTGTCCTCCTGTGCAATGTGCAACCAGGCTGCGTTGATCTCCTGGGGAGGTCTCTTCCGCCCATTGGAAGGGACAAGTACCTCCCTGAGTGCTGTGACTCCCTCCATAAGCATATGGAGGGAGTCATGGGAGAGCCTTGTGCCGCCCTGCACATCTGTATAGTGCTTGTCAGTGTTTGCAGCATCTAAATGCTGTAGAACACTGACAGCACAAATGTCAAAATCAATTTGCGCATGGTCCCTTTAAGGAAACTGGCTGATGACTTCATCAAATGACTTCATCAAACCCGCTTCCTTCAATTGGCTTGCAAACACGCTGGGTGGGCTTAACATGTCCAATCAGGATGAAAGCTTAGTGTCTATCCCAATGCATTTGTTCTCCAAATAATTCTGAACCAAAGAAATTGGTGTGAGTAAGGATGTGCAGGAGTAGGGTAGGGAAGGCAGAGTGATGGGGATGTGATGAGAGGCACAGCAGGATGAGGTTGACTGCCAAATAATCCAACATGTGTTAGGATTTGGCTTAGGAATTAATAACATATGCAGAGATCTGTAAAGCATGAGTGGCATATGAACAGTGAATTATTGGCCAATAATGATGAAGTGGCCAATAATTCATGGTTCATATGCCACTCCATTTTGGAATATCAAGATTTCATTCATTACCCTCCAGCTTTTGGACAAAGTATCTACAACACCCTAACAGTATTAACCTATACCTTGTGGTTTTCATCAAGTCAGTTGAGGATTCTAGAGTGCCTGTCATTTGATTCAGGTGCACAACCAACTATTAATCATTTAAACTTCTTCAGAACACATGCTTTACAGACCTCTGCATATGTTACTAATTCCTAAGCCAATATGACTGGATCTGGAATGTGTCCACAGTCTAGTGTGAAAAATTAATTTAGCACAGCTGCCATTTCCTGATCTCCCATAATGTTTCTATCCTACGCATTCCTTAAAAGGAGCCACATAACTGAAAAAAATTCTTTGGAAGGAAGGGATATGTAATTTTTGTTTATATAATTGAAACTATGTGCTCCTGAATGGCGATTTATGTTTGATTATTTGTCAACCATTGGCACGGGTTTCATTTAATGGAATATGCTGCATTATTTTCCAGATATATTTCAAACAATTTCCTCAGATGTTACATTGCACCAAGTGAGCACTGAGTAGTTCAATCTCTACAAAGATACTAAGTTAAATAATAAACCAGAACTAGGGGCCATCAAGGGATATGGGGATCGGGCGGGAAAGTGGAGTTGAGGTGGAAGATCAGCCATGATCTTATTGAATGGCAGAGCAGGCTCGAGGGTCCATATGGCCGACTCCTGCTCCTAATTCTTATGTTCTTTTCTTATGTAGTCACCAATATATCCAGTAAAGAATTCAAGAGGAACTTCTTCACCCAGAGAGCGGTGAGAATGAAGAACTCACTCCCACAAGAAGCAGTTGAGGCAGATAGCATAGATGCATTTAAGGGGAAGCTGGATAAGTGCATGATGGAGAAAGGAATAGAAGGTTATACTGATCGGGTGAGATAAAGAGGGGTGGTTGGAGGCTCGACTGGAGCATAAACATCAGCATGGATCAGTTGGGCCGAATAGTCTGTTTTTGTGCTGTGTATTCTTTGTAATTCTATGTAAAATGATGTGATAAATTATGACTGACAGAAATTTGGTTAAGGACACATTTACCTCAATGGTTGCTTCTCCTTAAATGCTAGTATTTACATGTGTGTGTGTTACATAGAATCATAGAATCAAAAATTTACGGCACAGAAGGAGGACTTTTGGCCCATTGTGTCTGTGCCGGCCAAAAAGAGCTATCCAGCCCAATCCCACTTTCCAGCTCTTGGTCCGTAGCCCTGTAGGTTACGGCACTTCAAGTGCATATCCATGTACTTTTTAAATGTGATGAGGGTTCCTGCCTCTACCACCCTTTCAGGCAGTGAGTTCCAGACCCCCACCACCCTCTGGGTGAAAAAATCTCTCCTCAACTCCCCTCTAATCCTTCTACCAATTACTTTAAATCTATGGCCCCTGGTTATTGACATCTCTGCTAAGGGAAATAGGTGCTTCCTATCCACTCTAGCTAGGCTCCTCATAATTTTATACACAGGCTATCAACAGCACTATCAAAGTGAAAGAGCTATATCATTACAATTCTGGCACATGAAGAATTCAACGTATATGATAAGAACACAATTGTCTACAATGTTTGATAACCCACCAGAAGAGGCGGCACAGAGGTATAAGTCGGGAAGGAGTGGCCCTGGGAGTCCTCAACATTGACTCCGGACCCCATGAAGTCTCATGGCTTCAGGTCAAGCATGGGCAAGGAAACCTCCGGCTGATTACCACCTATCGCCCTCCCTCAGCTGATGAATCAGTACTCCTCCATGTTGAACACCACTTGGAAGAAGCACTGAGGGTAGCACGGGAACAGAATGTACTCTGGATGGGGGATTTCAATGTACATCACCAAGAGTGGCTCGGTAGCACCACTATTGACCTAGCTGGCCGAGCCCTGAAGGACATAGCTGCCACACTGGGCCTGCGGCAGGTGGTGAGAGAACCAACACGAGGGAAAAACCTACTCGTCCTCACCAATCTACCTGTCGCAGATGCATCTGTCCATGACAGCATTGGTAGCAGTGACCACCGCACAGTCTTGTGGAGACGAAGTCCTGCCTTCACACTGAGGACACCCTCCAGCATATTGTGTGATACTACCACCATGCTAAATGGGATAGATTCAGAACAGATCTAGCAGCTCAAAACTGGGCATCCATGAGGCACTGTGGGTCATCATCAGCAGCGGAATTGTATTCTGCCACAATCTGTAACCTCATGGCCCGGCATATCCCTCACTCTACCATTACCATCAAGCCAGGGGATCAACCCTGGTTCAATGAGGGGTGCAGAAGAGCATGCCAAGAGCAGCACCAGTCATACCTAAAAATGAGGTGCCAACCTAGGGAAGCTGCAACACAGGACTACATGCACGTTAAACAGCGGAAGCAGCATGCTATAGAAAGAGCTAAGCGATCCCACAATCAATGGATCAAATCAAAGCTCTGCAGTCCTGCCACATCCAGTCACATCCAGTCAGAAACAACTAACAGGAGGAGGGGGCACCATGAATATCCCAATCCTCAATGATGGCAGAGCCCAGCAAGCAAGTGCTAAAGTCAAGGCTGAAGTGTTTGCAACCATCTTCAGACAGAAGTGCCGAGTGGATGATACATATCGGCCTCCTCCTGAGGTCACCACCATCACAGAAGCCAGTCTTCAGCCAATTCGATTCAATCCACATGATATCAAGAAATAGCTCAGCGCACTAGATACAATAAAGGCTATGGGCCCCGACAATATCCCGGCTGTCGTGCTGAAGACTTGTGCTCCAAAACTAGCCGCGCCTCTAGCCAAGCTGTTCCAGTACAGCTACATCACTGGCATATACCTGACAATGTGGAAAACTGCCCAGGTATGTCCGGTCCACACAAAAAGCAGGACAAATCAAATCCGGCCAATTACCGCCTACTCTCAATCATCAGCAAAGTGATGGAAGGTTTCGTCGACAGTGCTATCAAGTGGCACTTACTCACCAATAACCCGCTCACTGATCCTCAGTTTGGATTCTGCCAGGACCACTCGACCCCAGACCTCATTACAGCCTTGGTCCAAACATGGACAAAAGAGCTGAATTCCAGAGGTGAGGTAAGAGTGACTGCCCTTGACATCAATGCAGCATTTGACCGAGTGTGGCATCAAGGAGCTCTAGTAAAACTGAAGTCAATGGGAATCAGGTCAAAACTCTCCACTGGCTGGAGTCATACCTAGCACAAAGGAAGATGGTTGTGGTTGTTGGAGGTCAATCATCTCAGCCCCAGGACATCACTGCAGGAGTTCCTCAGGGCAGTGTCCTAGGCCCAACCATCTTCAGCTGCTTCATCAATGACCTTCCCTCCATCATAAGGTCAGAAGTAGGGATATTCACTGTTGATTGCACAGTGTTCAGTTCCATTCGCAACTCCTCAGATAATGTAGCCATCCATGCCCGCATGCAGCAAGACCTGGACGTCATTCAGGCTTGGGCTGATAAGTGGCAAGAAACATTCGTGCCACACAAGTGCCAGGCAATGACTATCTCCAACACACGAGAGTCCAACTACCTCCCCTTGACATTCAACGGTATTACAATCGCCGAATCCCCCACCTTCAATATCCTGGGGGTCACCATTAACCATAAACTTAACTGGACCAGCTACATACTGTGGCTACAAGAGCAGATCAGAGGCTGGGTATTCTGTGTCGAATACTGTCCTGACTCCCCAAAGCCTTTCCACCATCTACAAGGCACAAGTCAGGAGTGTGATGGAGTACTCTCCACTTATCTGGATGAGTGCAGCTCCAGCAACATTCAAGAAGCTCAACACCATCCAAGACAAAGCAGGCTGCTTGATTGGCACCCCATCCACCACCTTAAAGATTCACTCCCTCCACCACTGGCGTACCGTGGTTGCAGTGTGTACCATCTACAAGATGCACTGCAGCAATTCACCAAGGCTTCTTCGGCAGCACCTCCCAAACCCACGATGTCTACCACATAGAAGGACAAGGGCAGCAGGCACATGGGAACAACATCACCTCCAAGTGCCCTCCAATTTGCACACCATCCTGACTTGGAAATATATCGCCGATCCTTCATCGTCGCTGGGTCAAAATCCTGGAACTCCCTCCCTAACAGCACTGTGGGAGTACCATCACCACAGGGACTGCAGCGGCCCAAGAAGGCGGCTCACCACCACCTTCTCAAGGGCAATTAGGGATGGGCAATAAATGCTGGCCTTGCCAGCGACGCCCACATCCTCAGAACGGAATTTTTTAAAAGCACCTTTAACGCAGTAAAATGTCCCAAGGTGCTTCACAGGAACGTTACAAAACAAAATTTGACACCGAGCCACATAAGGAGAAATTCGGGCAGGTGACCAAAAGCTTTGTTAAAGAGGTAGGTTTTAAGGAGCGTCTTAAATGAGGAAAGAGAGGTAGACAGGTAGATATGCAGAGAGGTTTAGGCAGGGAATTCCAGCTCTTAGGACCTAGGCAACTGAAGGTACGGCCACCAATGGTTGAGCAATTAAAATCAGGGATGCTCAAGAGGCCAGAATTAGAGGAGCACAGATATCTCGGGGGGTTGTGGGGCTGGAAGAGATTACAGAGATAGGGAGGGGCGAGGCTATGGAGGGATTTGAAAACAAGGATGAAAATTGCAAAATGGAGGCTTTGCTTAACCGGGAGTCAATGTAGGTCAGTGAGCACAGGGGCGATGGGCGAACGGGACTTGGTGCGAGATAGGACACGGGCAGCCAAGTTTTCGATGACCTCAAGTTTACTTAGGGTAGAACATGGGAGGCCAGCCAGCAGTGCATAATTTCAGAGCTGGTTCTGCTTCAAGGCAAGTTTAGTCTGTCTACAGACATTACACCATTAATTAGTATGACATTAAATTGTTTATTTTGTAGCTGAAGTGTATTCTAATGATCCAAGGTAACCTTATATCCTTCAGTCCTGTATCCTGCACTATTAATAATCCAATTATGGGCCAGAGTCTCTCAATGTATTAATAGCTTATCCACAAAATGTGTTTCTATATATTGTGTTACTTCAATGGCACAATGAATATAGTAGTAGAATTCTCCTAATGATGCCTAATGATGAGTTCTACATGAAAACGAATTGCTTTATTATAAGAAGGCCGTTCTCGTACAGATGCTGACTGAATTGCTCAGTATTTCCAGCACTTTTTGTTTCCATTTCAGATTTCCAGCGTTTGATTTATTTTAATCTCTGGATGCAGCCACAACTGCAGTCTCAAAACATGGCAAGGACCACATTGCCTGTGGCTGTCAAGGTGACTGTAGCTCTAAACTTTCATGCGCCTGGCTCCTTCTAGGCTGCTGCTGGAGATGTAAGCAACATTTCGCAGTTTGCAGTGCACTGCTGCATAAGGGAGGTCACTGAGTCTCTCTTTACAAAGAGAGACAGCTTCATCTCATTCCCTCTTGCCAGAGACAAGCAGATGGAGCAAGCGCGAGGGTTTGCTCGAATCCAGGTTTCCCCATGGTGCAGAGTGTCATTGACTGCTTTGCATGCACCTCGTGTGAACCTCTGCCATTTTCCTGAACCAAAAGGGATTCCAACTCCCTCAATGTGCAGCTGGTGTGTGACCACAGGCAGCGCATCATGCAGGTGAATGCCCGTTATCCTGGCAGCAGTCATGATTCCTTCATGCTGTGGCAGTCTTCTGTGTCAGCTGCATTTGACCTACCATGGCAAGTCAAAGGCTGGCTACTGGGAAACAAGGGTTATCCACTCATGACATGGCTCATGACTCCAGTCCGGACCGATGCACATGTACACAACTGGCACACAATAATATCCATGTTGCCACAAGGAACATTAGAGAGCTCACCATCGGCATCCTCGAACAAAGCTTCCACTGTCTGGACCACTTTGGAGGAATCCTGCAGTACTTAACTGAGCGGGCATCAAGATTGGTGGTAGCATGCTGCATACTACACAACATTGCCACCACCTATCAGGCGAGAGGCTGAGGAGCAGGAGCAGGAGGAAGAGGAGGAGGAGGAGGAGGAGGAAGTGTAACAGGAAGTGGTGGAACAGGAAGAGGAAGGGAGAATACAATGTCGACAGCGCCTTTCTGCCCAGGCTCTACGTGATTAAATAGTTCATGAGCGATAACAGTAACCTCAACAACAAATCTCCATTCACCAACAGTCCCACAATCCTTACCTTTCCTCTACACTAAGCATCACATCGTCCTCTTTCCAACAACACAAAAATAAAAGCCTCCAGAAAATGCACATTCCAATCAAAATTTACAAATTAAATCATGACCTAATGCAAGGAAAAATATACTACTCACTCTTGTGCATTCCCTTAATGCCTCTCAGTGTGCCTTTGCCTGTCCTAGTGCTGCTACGAGGTGCTTCCCCAGTGGCTGCAGCATGGGTGGCGGACGGCTGCTGACCTTCAATTGAGGAGACTGCAGATGGCCTTGGAGGGCGACCTCGAACAGCTCTGGGCCTAGAAGGCCCCACTTCAGACTGCACCATCGCGGCCTGGGCTGCAGCTGTCTAAGCTGGCTGGCTGACAGGCAACAGCAAGGGCACTGGTGGAGTGGCAGGGGTGGGAGGACGAATGCTGTCAACCTGAGAGAGGACAGCAGGTTCGTGCTCCACGGTGCCACTGCCACTCTCCCGGGGCAACACCTCAGCAATCCTAGTAATCTGTTGGAGAACAAATTGATGAATTGCTGTGATGCCCTGGAAGCCCCTCTGAACATTGGTATCCAGAGCCATCCTGGCGACAGTCTGAGCTTCCACTATGGCACTCAGACCTTTGGTGGAAGCTGCTTGTGCTGCAATGGAGGCTAAGACGTCAGCCATCAGATGCTGCATCATACTGGCTTCCACAGGTGTGCTGATGGAGGTGACCACCCGTTCCATGTTGGAAAGGATGGGCTACAAGCTCTGCGCAAAGCCCTGTGCCAAATTGGTGATGGACTTCGCCATGCTCCTTGACGTGAGCGCTGGCTTTCTGGCAGGCTTTCCCGTACACCAGGCATTTGGGTGTGTTTACCCATCAGCCTTCTTCTGTAGCCTGGCCCTCTGACTCCTCTGCACCAGAACTAGTGTGTGACCTCACCCTCCGGTGAGCTGGCACCTGCGCTATCCTTTCCCCTGCCCTGGCTCCTGCGCAATTGTGCTCGGTGTTTCACCATTGCTTCAGTGCCACCAGTGGCTACCGCCTCAGCAATGCCCCTTCCTATGATGGCCAGCACTGTCTCCTCCACGGGGAGTTAAAGCACGCAGGTGCGCTTGTCCCCTTCCAGTTCTTTGCTGCTGCCTGCTGTTATGCACCACATTCTCCTGCAAGAAAGAGGGAAGTGTGTCAGTGAGTGTCCTGCAATCTGTTAGGGTGTTGTGGCTGTCATGATTGAATAGCTGCCAGTGTGCGCGAGCTGTGAGTTGTGGGTGTGAGGCTTGCAACAGTGTTAAGTATGTAAGGGTGAGATAAAGCATATGAATGTTAGGGTTGAGTCCTGATTGATAGAGTTTGTTGGTAGCTGAGTGATGGGGCTGTAGTGTATTGAGCAGTGGATGAGGCTATTGGTGCAGTTGGTAGGATATGCCATTTGATTATGAACTCACTCACCTTGACAACTTGTGTGAGATCATTAAACTTCTTCCTGCACTGCATGCATGGCTTTGACATCCACCACTATTTCTTTCCACTGTCTCCTGAGCATGTATCTGGAGAGCTTCCTGCCCCCTTGTGAATGCAGGACATCTCTGCTCCATTCCACCTCTTCCACCAAGGCCTCCAGCGCAGGGATATAGATAGACTAAGTGAGTGGGCAGTAAGGTGGCAGATGGAGTATAATGTGGGGAAATGTAAGGTTATTCACTTTGGTAGGAAGAACAGAAAAACAGAATATTTTTTAAATGGTGAGAAACTTTCAAATGTTGGTGTTCAGAGAGGTTTGAGTTTCCTTGTGCAAGAAACACAGAAAGCTAGCATGCAGGTACAGCAAGTAATAAGGAAGGCAAATGGGATGTTGGCCTTTATTGCAAGGGGCTTGGAGTATAAGAGTAAGGAAGTCTTACTACAACTGTACAGGGCCTTGGTGAGACCACACCTGGAGTACTGTGCACAGTTTTGGTCTCCTTATCTAAGGAAGGATATACTTGCCTTGGAGGCGGTGCAACGAAGGTTCACTAGATTGATTCCTGGGATGAGAGGACTGTCCTATAATGAGAGATTGAGTAGAATGGGCCTATACTCTCGTGAGTTTAGAAGAATGAGAGGCGATCTCATTGAAACACACAAGATTCTGAAGGGGATTGACAGGGTAGATGCTGAGAGGTTGTTTCCCCTGGCTGGTGTGTCTAGAACTAGGGGGCATAGTCTCAGGATAAGGGGTAGACCATTTAAGACTGAGATGAGGAGGAATTTCTTCACTCAGAGGGTTGTGAATCTTTGGAATTCTCTGCCCCAGAGGGCTGTGAATGCTGAGTCTTTGAGTATATTCAAGGCTGAGATAGATAGATTTTTTGACTCTAGGGGAATCAAGGGATATGGAGATCGAGCGGGAAAGTGGAGTTGAGGTCGATGATCAGCCATGACCTTATTGACTGGCAGAGCAGGCTTGAGGGGCCGTATGGCCTACTCCTGCTCTTCTTTCTTATGTTTTTATGTTCTTATTATCAGAAAACGTTGTTACAGGCGCTCTACAATATTCAGCCATTGTTCAATCTTTGACAGCACAGATTCAGCTCACAAATGCATTGTACCTCCCCTTTAAGAGGTGCAGGCTGCCTTTAAGTTGTGCTAGCCACTCGCGATATCGGGCCCCCTGCTGATGCGTGCAGCCAATGAACAGCGCGGGTAGCGCTGGCTGCACGCAGCAATCATTGAAAACAGCAGGCAGCATGAATTTACCGTGCTGCCTGTATTGCAATGAATGGGCGCAGGTTAATTGCGCACCACGATCCCTGCTGCCATTTTCAGGTCGTATCCAAGTTCTTCCCCCCTAATTTTATGTCATTGCCAACAGATTTTAAATAAAGAGTAAAGTAGTTGTAGTTCTTTACCTGTTTTACTGTATTTCTTTATTTTAGCCCTATCACATTTCCCTAATTGGGAAAGTAAACCAGCAACCTGCCCTTAGCCACTGTTAATGTTATTTTGCTATTGATCCAGTCAGTAGGAGGTGTTTAGATGGGGAGAGCAGCTCAGACTTAATCAGTCTCTGGTTCTCAATCCCTGCTGTGAGATTCCTAGTAGTCACTCACTTGTCTAGTAAAGATTGCGAACTTGCCATGTGTTTTTTTTTTTTCGTTGACATCACCGACAAGGTCAGCATTTATTGCCCATCCCTAATTGCCCTCGAGAAGGTGATGGTGGGCCGCCTTCTTGAATACAACTGAGTGGCTTGCTCGGCCATTTCAGAGGGCAGTTAAGAGTCAACCACATTGCTGTGGGTCTGGAGTCACATATAGGTCAGACTAGGTAAGGACGGCAGATTTCCTTCCCTAAAGGGACATTAGTGAACCAGATGGGTTGTTACGACAATCCAGTAGTTGCATGGTCACCATTACTGATACTAACTTTTTATTTCAGATTTATTTAATTATTTGAATTTAAATTCCCCAGCTGCTGTGGTAGGATTTGAACTCACGTCTCCAGATCATTAGTCCAGGCCTCTGGATTACTAGTCCAGTAACATAACCACTCTGGTACCGTACCCTATATATCTATCAATCACAGCCATTAAACATTCATTCTATGAAAACTAGTACTGTAATAGCAGTAGAACCTGTAGCAGCTATTGGGGTTCTGTCACATATTGGCAGCAACTGTGTTCAACTAAGTTAAGCTTAGTGTGTACAATAGGCAGGTTCCCCTTTGGCCTTAGGCAAGACAGCAGCAGAATGCTATGACTGAGGTGTTGCATAGACTAGGCTTGTATTCCCTTGAGTATAGAAGATTAAGGAGTGATGCAATTGAATTTTTTAAGATGATTAAAGGATTTGATAGGGTAGATAGAGAGAAACTATTTCCTCTGGTGGGGGAGTCCAGAACAAGGGGGCAGAACCTTAAAATTAGAGCCAGGCCGTTCAGGAGTGATGTCAGGAAGCACTTCTTCACACAAAGGGTAGCGGAACTCTGGAACTCTCTCCCCAAAAAAGCTGTTGAGGCTGGGGGTCAATTGAAAATCTCAAAACTGAGATTGTTAGATTTTTGTTAAAGATAAGGGTATTAAGGGTTACGGAACCAAGGTGGGTAAATGGAGTTAAGATACAGATCAACCATGATCTAATTGAATGGCAGAAAACAGGTTCGAGGGGCTGAATGGCCTCCTCCTGTTCCTATATATGCATAGGGAGGTGAAGGCATGTAAACTGAAGTCATGAAGATAGAGATTAAAAGAGAAAGTGTACAATGTTACTGGCGAATAAACAAGAAAATTGAGCTCTATGTACAAGAGAGGCTGGAAGATTTCTCCCTACTCCTCTGAAAATTCAAAAAGTTGACTTATCATGGCCTCTTCTGGCTGCTCTGCTGCCTCCCGCTAGTTTTTCCTGGTAGCTCTGACACCGGGCACGCCTCCCCGAGTCTTGGTAAAAATTACCTTGCGGCACTGATGACATCACGGGCCGTGACGTTGACATTTAAATTAGGCCCTCGCTTGCCTGCAGCGGGAGCCTCGACCCACTTCAAAGTCGGTGAAGGTAAGATGGTGCCGGGCGGGAATAGAGCAACCTGAGGCTGGTAAGTGAACTCGGCCTGATCTTAACCCTTCCCACACACCATTCTCACAGGGCGAGAGGGCTTAAAATCGACCACAATGTGTTATTTCTAGCAATTAGATGTCACCAATGCCTATTATCAGTTCGAAATGATGCAGATTACAAAGTTACATCCATCAAGAGTTATAGATTAGCAAGGTCCTATCTTCCTGCTTGGCTTAACTATATTTAACAACTGTATTTTGCTTTGTTTCAGACACATGCTCTGTTGAAATGTTAATGAGCCTGTAGGGGGTGGTGGTGGTAGGGGTCAGCCTTACCCCTGACTCAGTGAGCAGTTCGAATCGCTCCCACGCCCCAGGTTCAAAACTTGGACTTATTTAGGGGTTGTGAATAAAGATGCAGTAGACAACAGGTTCCGATGAAAGAATTTTGACATTTATTAAAAGAAAAAGGTAACAAACTCAAAACACACTTCACACTTAAACAGGTTGGGGAACACACGGTACAGGCGAGGGAGAATGACAATATACAAAAACCCTTATCTCTGCCAAAAATCCCACTATCTAGCTAGGTTTCGGTTTCATGAGATCAGGGATAATGCTCACCAAACAGGGGTTTTAACAGTGCGAAATCCAGCCAGGTAAGTTGATGGTGGTCCGGTCGTCGAGTGTCTTCCTGGAACGTGCTGCTCCTGGAACAGAGCCGAGCAGGGAGAGTCCGGAGAGAGAGAGCCTCTTGGGGAATTACTTGGGGTATTATACATGTTCAGCTCCTTTGTTCTTTTCTTCGCTCCCAGAACCCCTTACTAAAAATGGTTTCGTGCTGAAGTGATTTGGTTTCAGTTGAGGCCTGTTCATTCCATTGTCTTGGTTCCTTGCAGGCTTGTTAGGTTTTGATGGGTTTAACTTGGTGTTAAAAACGTTCTGAACTCTCTTCTTCCTGAACTGTTGTAACTGCTTGATGGGCCTTCAATTATGCTAAACCAAATCAAATCCTGGTCATTGAAAGACCTCGTTACCAGTAACGGCTTTTTACTGAGTGTCAAATGGCTTGCGTCCTGTCGATCTGTTGTATAATCGGAGTTTGCATTGTCCTCATGTTTTGGGTTTCTTGCTGGGCCTAGCATTCCTATCTGTATGCGTCTCTTTAATGAGTTCTGTGTTTTGGGTGGGGCGGCTTTCTCCCAGGGCCTATTGTCCAAATGTTAATGTTTGCTGGGGCTTGAATTCCAGCCTTTTAAAATTGAGATTCCTTATGTTAGGCCCAAATGCATTTTTATCACTCTGGGGTAGTTCCAAAGTCCTTTTTTTTCCTTAGATTTATGGGGATCTGCAAATTTTGGAAACTTTACAAGCCCATTAAGGTGCATGGCAAAGATGGTGTTTGCATGTCCTTGGCTGTATGTTTGTGCTGAGTTAGCGGATCTCAGCTAATTATTGCAATGCGTCATCGTGGCGGGTCTGGACCGTATGGCCTAGAATCTCAGCAGCCCTCTAACCTCTCTGGCAGCCCTTCTCCACTCTTGCTCATCCGCCTTCCCGAAATCAAATACTGACAAGAGCACTGGGAAAATCCCTATTGTAGAGATCTGTCTGTCGATAAAATCTTAATGAAATGGCATCAGTTCTTACTGAATCTCGGCATGCGAGAAGCTGTCTCAGTTGCAACCCCCATTGCATTTGGGCAGAAGGAGCACAGTGTATGTGCGTAAAGAAGCATAGAATCATAGAATCTTACAAAGTTACAGCACAGAAGGAGGCCATTTCGGCCCATCGTGTCCGCGCTGGCCAACAAAGAGCTATCCAGCCTAATCCCACTTCCCAGCTCTTGGTCCGTAGCCCTGCAGGTTAGAGCATCCCAAGTGCACATCCAAGTACTTTTTAGATGTGGTTAGGGTTCCTGCCTCTACCACCCTTTCAGGCAGTGAGTTCGAGACCCCCACAACCCTCTGGGTGAAGAAATTTCCCCTCAAATCCCCTCTAAACCTTCCCCCAATTACTTTAAATCTGTGCCCACTGGTTTTTGACTCCTCTGCTAAGGGAAATAGGTCCTTTTTATCCACTTTATCTAGGCCCCTCATAATTTTATACACCTCAATAAGGTCTCCCCTCAGCCTCCTCTGTTCCAAGGAAAACAAACCCAGCCTATCCGGTCTTTCCTCATAGCTAAGATTCTCTACTCCCGGCAACATCCTTGTAAATCTCCTCTGTACCCTCTCTAGTGCAATCACATCTTTCCTGTAATGTGGTGACCAGAACTGCACGCAATACTCTAGCTGAGGCATAACTAATGTTTTATACAGTTGAAGCATAACCCCCCTGCTCTTGTGTTTTATGCCACGGCTAATAAAGGCAAGCATTCCGTATGCTTTCTTAACCACCTTGTCTACCTGGTCTGCTACCTTCAGGGATCTGTGGACATGCACTCCAAGGTCCCTTTGTTCCTCTACACTACTCAGTGTCCTACCATTTAATGTGTATTCTCTTTCCTTGTTAGCCCTCCCCAAATGCATTACCTCACACTTCTCCAGATTGAATTCCATTTGCCACTGTTCTGCCCACCTGACCAATTTATTGATATCTTCCTGCAGTCTACAGCTTCCTTCTTCAGTATCAATCACACAGCCGATTTTAGTATCATCTGCAAACTTCTTAATCATACCCTCTATATTCAAGTCTAGATCATTGATATATACCACAAAAAGCAAGGGACCTAGTACTGAGCCCTGCGGAACCCCACTGGAAACAGCCTTCCAGTCACAAAAACACCCATCAACCATTACCCTCTGCTCCTGCCTCCGAGCCAGTTTTGAATCCAACTTGACACTTTGCCCTGGATCCCATGGGCTTTTAACTTCGTGTCCAGTCTGCCATGTGGAACCTTATCAAAAGCCTCTACATCAAACGCACTACCCTCATCTGTAAAGTTTCCAAAATTTGCAGATCCCCAAAAATCTAAGGGAAAAAAAATAAGGACTTTGGAACTTTAAAGGAACATGTCTGGACATGCACAGCATGTGGGATCTACCTCTGTAAATAGCAGTCTTGAGGATTGCATTGTCTGGGAATTCAAGCCCCAGCAAACATTAACATTTGGACAATAGGCCCTGGGAGAAGGCCGCCCCACCCAAAACACACAACCCATTAAAGAGACGCATAAAGATAGGAATGCTAGGCCCAGCAAGAAACCCAAAACATGAGAACAATGCAAACTTCAATAAAACAACAGATCGACAGGGCGCAAGCCATTTGACTCAGTAAAAGCTGTTACTGGTAACGAGGTTTTTCAATTGACCAGGATTTGATTTGGTTTAGCATACTTGAAGCCCCATCAAAATTTAACAAGACAATGTACAGGCCTCACCTGAAACCAATTTACTTCATCACAAAACCAGCTTTAGTGAGGAGTTTTGGGCATGAAAAGGACTATAATTGTAGCATGACCCAAGACTCTTTTTCTTTTGGACTCGCCGACGAAGCTGGAACAGCTCTCCCTCTCAGCTCTGCCCAGAAGCAGCATGTTAAAGGAAGACACTCGATGACCAGAATCACCATCAACTTACCTGGCTGGATTTCGTACTGTTAAAACCCCTGTTTGGTGAGCATCATCCCATATCTCCTGAAACCGAAACCTAGCTAGATAGTGGGATTTTTGGGAGGGATAAGTTTTTGTTTTGTATATTGTACTTCTCCCTCGCCTGTAACCGTGTGTTCCCCAAACCTGTTTAGTGTGAAGTGTGTTTTAAGTTTGTTACCTTTTATTTTCAATAAAAGTTAAAATTCTTTCATCGGAACCTGTTGTCTACTGCATCTTTATTCACAACCGCTAAATAAGTCCAAGTTATGAACCTGGGGCATGGGAGCGATTCAAACCGCTCACTGAGGCAGGGGTAAGGCTGATCCCTACCACCACCCCCTACACATCTACCCTCCTTGTTACAACCTCAAAAAATTGAATCAAGTTTGGAAAGATTGGAAATTTGTGATTGGACTTTAATCATCAATAATCTGGAAATAATGTACACACAGCTAATGCATAGCTTGGGCGCAATAGCATGATGCAACCGTAACGAGCAATTTCCGGACCGGCAGAGTCTAGGAAGTAATCAAAGCCTTTCCACCATCTACAAGGCACAAGCCAGCAGTGTGATGGAATACTCTCCACCTGCCTGGATGAGTGCAGCTCAAACAACAGTCAAGAAGCTCAACACCATCCAGTACAAAGCAGCCCGCTTGATTGGCACCCCATCCAGCACCTTAAACATTCACTCCCTCCACCACCGGTGTACCATGGCTGCAGTGTGTGCCATCTACAAGATGCACTGCAGAAACTCGCCAAGGCTTCTTCGGCAGCACCTCCCAAACCCGCGACCTCTTCCACCTAGAAGGACAAGGGCAGCAGGCGCATGGGAACACCACCACCTCCAAGTTCCCCTCCAAGTCACACACTATCCTGAATTGGAAATATATCGGCCGTTCCTTCATCGTTGCTGGGTCAAAATCTTGGAACTCCCTCCCTAACAGCACTGTGGGAGCACCTTCACCACACTGACTGCAGCGGTTCAAGAAGGCAGCACACCACCACCTCTTAAGTGCAACTAGGGATGGGCAATAAATGCTGGCCTTGCCAGTGATGCCCACATTCCATAAACAAATAAAAAACAATCATGGGATAGACCAGATAAATTGCTGCGCATTGCTAATTGCTGGCCAGTAAAGCCCAATGCACTTACCATTAACCGGAATGCTGACAGCAGTTTTTAGTCTTATTTTTCTCATGTGCTTGTGCGTTTAATACACCGAAAGGCACAACCATCACAGGGTAGCCACTGCTATAATTTGTGATTTTAAACTTTACTTTTTAAGTGGTCTGTCCGAAAAATTTTAAGCTGGAAATCAGAGGTCAAAAAAAATGTCTTTCTACCTGAATTTTGGTTTAACACATTATTCATTTAGAATCCAAATGTAGACCTGCTTACAGATGGAAACATTAATTATTGATTTATAATGCTATAAAATTTTAGATGAGTTTTCAGTAAATCAAGCTCAAGTTTGCCGTTATTCTACCCCTTAACTGGTTTTGGGGCTTTGCAAATTGTTGAAACCTTAACACAACCACACAAGTAGACTAATAAAGCTCTTGTGTTTTATCTGAAACCTATGGCTGGAATTTTCCAGGGGTTCAGCGAACGGGATTGGTGGCGGGTCGGGTGGGAAATGTGATTATTTTGACAGCGATTCGGGACCCCTGCTGTCAAACCGCAGAAAACACGCCTTTCCCAATCTCGGGTCTGCCAGCGCTGAGCAGACCCAACAAGCAGCAGCGGTCAACCCAATTAAACTCATTACCATCTAGTTGACAGATCATTAAGAGGGAACCATGCTGTTCAGGGACCACGGCTGTCAACCTGAGGCGGGAGTTCAGTGGCCATTGCTCCAGCTGATTACTTGACCGCTTCAAATGTACAGTAAATGTTCCCACCTGACAGATCATCACTTTCCTCAGCCACAAGCTGTTTCTCAGTCTATTTCCAGCACAGATTCTGCAAGCTTTCCACTTTCTACTCTCTATTCATTCTTATCTCATTGGAAGAACTCTCTCATCATTGACAGATCGCTTTTGTCATCTCTATTTCACCTGCCAGCTATTCCATCAACATGGGTGCCATTTATACTCCCTCAAATTGGTCCACAGAATCTGACCACGATTAGCCCCAACACCAGCACCACCAGGCATACCAGCAGCAACAACAACACCAACTTTCTCCGCAATCACCTGATGCTGCACAGGATACAGGGCATCGGCACCCGAGCACCTTGCTGCCCGGGAGGCTGGGAATGGCCTCAGCATAGCCAGATTTACTTCACTTGACGCTGTACACCCTGGCTGCCACATGATGCGCCAGGTTGGAACCACCCCACACCAACAACATAAATCACCCCTACAATGCCCAAGCCATTCCTTTCACACTCAACACCATTGCGGGGGGCACTGTTATGTGTCACCAAACACTGCAACTCACTAAGCCACTTCCAAAGGTGCACACAAATCTGTCCAAGAATGCCAAGTGTTGAAAATAAAGGTTTCAAAGTTTAACACCACATTAACAGAAACTTTACATGAACATTACATAAAACACCCAAGTGGCTACCCTTGTGTGTTGTTAGTTGGTATGATTGCACTAGGATGAGGGTGAGTGTGAGGGGTGGCTAGTGAGATGGGGAAGTGATAATGTAGATAGAGAGGGATGGGTGGAGGTGCAAGGTAAGTTGGTGTGAGTAAGGATGTGCAGGAGTAGGGTAGGGAAGGCAGAGTGATGGGGATATGATGAGAGGCACAGCAGGATGAGGTTGAGTGTGGCTTTTTAATAACGTTTTGTGATCTAGTGAGATCATTGAAAGGTTTGTGCCACTGCACCCAGGTCCTCCTGACCACATCCCTGCTTGTGCCCTCCTCTGCAATGTGCAACTAGGCTGTGTTGGTCTCCTGGGGAGGTCTCTTCCACCATCGGAAGGGAAGAGGACCTCCCTGCTTGCTGTGACTCCCTCCATAAGCATATGGAGGGAGTCATGGGAGAGCCTGGCTGCAGCCCTGCACCTCTGTGCAGTGCTTGTCAGTGTTTGCAGCACCTCAATGCTGTAGAACACTGATAGCACAAACGTCAAGACAAATGTGGCCATGGTCCCTTTAAGGAAACCGGCTGATGATGCGTCATCAAATGATGTCACCAGACCTGCTTCCTCTAATTGGACTGGGAAACACGCTTAGCGGGCTTAACAAGCCCTATCAACGTAAAATCATTTTCCAGAGCGGGATGGAGCCAGCAGCGGGGTCGGGACCCGCCACCGACGTCGCCCGCCGCGGACCCGCCGAGGTGAGCAAAATCTCGCCCATGTCTCATTACTTGCCATTTAAAATATAATATAATAGAAGATAATACTGCTACTGACTCGAACTCTTACATCATCCAATGCCATCTAGACTTGCAAGACACCCTGCAGAATGTGATAACAAGCTTTCAAGGCACCATGCAGACTAACATGGCAGAAATTTGGCACACCATCTGATATGGCCAATGTGAGCAGTGATTCCCTGGACTAGCATGTCCAAAATGTGGGATACTGGATTATATCAAATTAACCTCACCCAGATAGAGAGAAACCCACCACAGTCGCACAGAACTCTTTCTTTGATTGTAATTTTATGGATGTTCTGTTGAGGCAGAATGCTCAGCAAGTTGATACTGCGGTCTACTGCACACTGTTAAGAATGGATAATCAGTGGAGAGGAAGGAATGATGAGAACGATAAACGAAGGGGTAAGAATGCGAGAAAGTGTTAAGCCTTGAAGAAAGGGAACCAAAGCAAAGTACTGCGGATATTGGCAATCTGAAATAAAAGGAGAAAATGCTGGCTGGTCATCGACCTGAAACGTTGAGAATTTTAACCCCCAAAAAACAGATGATTGGGGTTGGGTGGGAGGTTAAAGATTTAAAAATCTAAATCCCGACACCAACTCACGCCTGGTTTTAACGGAGGAGGGTTGGCACTTTAATGAGTACTTTGCATCGGTCTTCACCCTTGAAGATGACGCTCGACTATTAGAATTTAATAATGTTATTAACATAGATGAACATATTGTTTTAGAAAGAATTAAGAACTTGAAAATAGATAGAGCAGCCGGGCCGGATGATATCCACCCGAGGGTCTGCAGGGAGATGTGACATGTGCTGTACGATCCCCTGGGCTGTATTTTAATAGCTCACTGCATTCTGGAATGGTTCCTATAGACTGGAAGGAGGCTAATGTGGTCCCCATCATTAAAAAAGTGACAAGACGGACCCGAGTAACTATAAGCCCATTAGTTTAACATTAGTAATAGGTATGATGCTTGAGGGAATCAATATGGATGCAATATATGAGTGCTTGGATAGAGAGGGACATATTAGGGACACCCGACATGGCTTCATAAAAACGTCATGTCTTACAAATTTAATTGTATTTTTTGAAGATGTTACAAAGTTGGTGGATGAGGGAAGTCCAGTAGACATTGTTTACTTAGACTTCCAAAAAGCTTTTGATAAGGTACGACACAAGAGTCTTCTCTATCAGATCGAAGCCTCTGGTATTAGTGGTAATATATTGAGCTGGATTGAGAACTGGCTAGCAGGACGTAGGCAAAAAGTAGTTATAGATGGAGTTGTATCTGTTTGGAAACCGGTCATCAGTGCTGTCCCGCAGGGATCAGTTTTGGGGCCGTTGCCCTTTACTATTTTTATTAATGATCTGGATGCAGGTGTTGAGGGCACGATCTGCAAATTTGCCGTTGATACCAAGATCTGTGCGAGTGGGGTTAGGACTGTAGATGATGCTCGTCTGCTTCAGGCGGATCTTAATGTGTTGGGAGATTGGGCTCAAGACTGGAAAATGATGTATAACTTAGAAAAGTGCAGTGTTATGTATGTGGTCAGGGCAAATGCTCAACATTTATACGCCCTTCAGGGAAAAGCATTAAAGAAGGTGGAGGTAGAAAGAGATCTAGTGAATACATCTTTAAAGGTACATGAACAATGCCTTGAAGTGATAGCTAGAGCAAGTAGGATGTTGTGGTGTATCCATAGGACAATTGAATATAAGACAATGCATACTGTTTTGTCCTTGTACAAGACCTTAGTCAGGCCGCACTTGGAATACTATGTCCAGTTTTGGTCTCCTCACATGGTGGGTGTTATTGAGGCTTTGGAAAGGGTGCAGAGGAGGGCCACTGAACTAATTCCCAGTTTAAAGCATATTAGTTATCAAGATAGGTTAAAAGAGTTGGACTCTACACTTTAGAGAAGCGTAGACTTAGGGGTGATCTGATTCAGGTTTATAAGATAATGAAGGGAATAGATTGTGTTCCAGCTGACAGCTTGTTTCAATTAAATAGGTCAGGGAGGACCAGGGGTCGCAAATTTAAGTTGTATAAGGCCAGATCTAGGTTAGATGTCAGGAGGTGGTTCTTTTCCCAGAGAATAGTGGACCTCTGGCACAGACTGCCATCTCGTGCGGTGGATGCTGATTCACTGAATTCCTTCAAGCGAGAGCTCGATCTGTTCCTGGCTGGGGCAGCGATCACCTCTTATAGAAGGGAATTCAGGGCCAGAGTTATCTTCTGGTCTAGTTTCGATCATTTCGTTAAATTTGGCAGGGCCTGCAGGAAACCCAGCAGAACGGGTTTCCCTACTGCTTTCCAGCACCCCCCACCCCCGCACCCCCAACTCGCTGCCTGCCTCCTAATTAAAATTACAGCCATTAACTCTGTTTCTCTCTCTCTCCACAGATGCTGCCTGACCTGCTGAGCATTTCCAGCATTTTCTGTTTTTAGTTATTGAAGAAAAGAAAAGTGGGGAAAAAGAACAGCGTGGCACAAAGAACGGGAGTCAGCCAGCAGATTCAACAGAAGGACACAAATGATAAGGCTGCAAAATGGTTCCAACAGTGACACAGAGGATCCATGAATAACAGAGCATAAGCCACAACGGGAAGTCTCACATTTTTGATATATATAAAAAAAAGCGTTGTTTGTGTTTGCCTGTTAAATTCAGGTCAGTTATAGGTTACAAGCATTTTTTTTTTAAATAGAAGCATTTTTGGCACTGAAACACTCAGTTGTACCATAATATAAAGGATCCATTTTGCAGTAATTGAGAGAATTATTTCATAATATAGTAAGAAAGAAAGACATGCATTTATATAGCGCCTTTCAGGACCACCGGATGTCTCAAAGCGCTTTACAGCCAATGAAGTACTTTGTGAAGTGGAGTCACTGTTGTAATGTGGGAAACGCAGCAGCCAAATTGCGCACAGCAAGCTCCCACAAACAGCAATGTGATAATGACCAGGTAATCTGTTTTTGTCATGTTGGTTGAGGGATAAATATTGGCCCCAGGACCTCGGAAATAACTCCCCTACTCTTCTTCGAAATAGTGCCATGGGATCTTTTACGTCCTCCTGCGAGAGCAGACGGGGCCTCGGTTTAACGTCTCATCCGAAAGATGGCACCTCCAACGGTGCAGCACTCCCTCAGCACTGCACTGGGAGTGTCAGCCTAACTTTATGTGCTCAAGTCTCTGGAGTGGGACTTGAACCCACAACCTTCTGACTCAGACGCGAGAGTGCTACCCACTGAGCCACGGCTGATACTAAGTAAGTGAGAGAGTGCAATTTACTATAAACAGGTTATAGTAAACCATGTGACAAGTATACAGAAAGTGTCTGTATTTCAAGCTTTCATGATTACAGAAGATTCTGATTTTGGCTGGTTGGGGAGCCTAGGACAAGGGGACATAACCTTAAACTCAGAGCCAAGCCATTCAGGAGAGAAGTTAGGAAGCACCTCCTCATGCAAAGTGTGGAACTCTCTCCCACAAGAAGCAATAGATGCGAGCTCAATTAACAATTTTAATTCCCAGATTGATAGATTTTTGCTAGCCAAGGGTATTGAGGGATTTGGAGCCAAGGCGGGTGGATGGAGTTAGGATACAGGTCAGCCATGATCTCATTGAATGGCAAAATAGACTAGAGGAGCTGAATGGCCTAATCCCATTCCTATCTTCCTATACAGTAATATTTATGACTGATAATTAGTATTCTATCCAAGCCTATTATCTCTACACTCTCAATTCTCTTCTTCACGTAGCTAGCCTTTGTTTTTCTCTTCCCCTGCCCTGTTAATCATTTCCCCATTCATACTTCCTCTGATCCCCAGCATCCTAGTTCCACTCCATGCCACTCACAGTTCCACCCAAATCACTGCACTGTGCCACAAACTACATACATCAGCAACTTCCTTTCATGTGGCTCCTATAAGCTCGTCTCCTATGGTACCATTAGTTCCATCTTGTTCATGCTTTCTGTCCACTCTGACCATAGCGCAATATCTGCCTTAGATTGATCCTAATTATCCTCACCGGAAAACCGCCTGGTCCCAGAGTTCTGATATTAATTTTCATGCCAATAAATAATCCATCTTCCCTCCCTATATTCTACTATTCCACATCTGTTGCCCCTTTTTCACAAACTCAAACATTGCCTGCTCATTTTGCATATGAACACTCACTGAATCCCTCAACTGCATAGGATTACATAGGATATACAGCACAGAAACAGGCCATTCAGCCCAACCAGTCCATGCCAGTGTTTATGCTCCACCACGTGCTTAATAACCCGTGATATTCGACCATGGGTCTATGAGTACATGCCTAATGAAGGCCGTTAAGACCGGTTCCAAAATTGGTTAGCCCCTTGCCTGAAAATTCGTCCAACCTGAGAACCTCACCACGTCCCACCTCATTTGATTTGCCCTGATTAGCATCGCATCATAGAAACCCAGTTACAAGGGTCTCCAGGATGTGCTGCTAATTCCACTCGACAAGAAATTCTAGATCACTACATTCTCTCAATGCAACCCTGGTACTGTATCCATTAAACATATATTTTGAGACTTTGTGGTTCAAATGATAACTTGAATGGTGACTGGAGAGACACTACTTATAATATCAAAGGCACTATTTTGCATGGTGGCAGAAACCTTGAAGGAGAAATGGTTACAGCTGGACAGCAATGGGATTCGAACAGAACAAAGTCACAGGCAACTCTGGAGTATTTCTGTTGCATTGACATTAAGCAACCAATAAAACTAATAATATTTCCTACTGGCAGTTTCTGTGTTGATGAAATTCCCAAATTATATTGTTCTCGCTTGTAGTAGTAGTAGTACAAATAGTAGTTCAAAAACAAACAAAAGGGAAGAGAGTAGAGTACCAGTCAGAAATTGTGCTTTAGGCACTACAGGTAAAGGAAAAACTAAAAGATGCAAAGTGATTAAACCAGGAGAGAGAAATAAGAAACAAGTGAGTAAAACATTAGAGCTGAAGGACAGGCTCGGGTGTGTGGCCCAAATAAGTGTTCTTTTTACAAACGCAGAGTATAAGGAATAAATTGAATGAACTGCAGGCACAAATTCAAATTGGAGGGTATGACATGGTAGCCATTACTGGGACATGGCTGCAAGATGGTCAGGACTGGGAACTAAATATACCAGGTTATAAGGTCTACAGGAAAGATAGGAAAATGGCAGAGGGGTAGGAGCAGTCTTAGTGATCAAGGATGAAATCACTTCAATGATAAGAGAGGATACAACGAGAGGTAAGCAGGCAGTGGAGACTTAATGGGTAGAATTAAGAAATAGGAAAGGATTTAAGACTGTCGTGGGAGTTGTGTATAGGCCCCCTGGTAGCAGCTGTGAAGTGCTAAATTGTATAAATGCAGAAATTAGACAAGCGTGTAGTAAAGGCAGCGTGGTTTTCATGGGGGCATTTTTACTTTCATATAGATTGGGATAAGCAGACTAGCACCTGTCAGAAAGGTAGTGAATTTCTTGAGTGTGTCTGGGATAGTTTTCGACAACAATATATCCTAGAGGCAACAAGGGGCATGCCATATTAGATTTAGTAATGAGTAATGAGCCAGATTTAGTTAACAGCCTAACTGTGCGTGAACATTTATCCAATAGCGATCATAACATGATTGAGTTCAACGTAGTGTTTGAAAGGGAGAAACACGAAACAGCTACTAAGATTCTAGATTTAGGTAAGGCCGACTTCAATGGGATGAGAAAGAGACTGTCCACAGTAAACTGGGCAAATCTGTTAATGGGTGAAACAACAGAAGATCAGTGGGAGATGTTCAAAAAAGAATTTAAGGTGATACAGAACCAGTTTATAAACCTGAGGGGCAAGAGCTCTACTTGCCAAAAAAAAAAGACAAGGACGACTAAAGAGGTAAGGGACAGCATAAAACTAAAAGAAAAAGCATACAAAAATGCGAAAAATAGCACAGATCCATGGAAAATTGCACATGTCACTCCGCTATTTAAGAATGGCGAGAAAGGGAAACCAGGGAATTATAGGCCAGTTAGCCTAACATCTGTTGTCGGGAAATTGCTAGAGTCTACAATTAAGGATAATGAACACCTTGATAATTTTCAGTTGATCAGAGAGAGCCAGCATGGATTTTTGAAAGGTAGGTCAAGCCTGACAAACCTGATTGAATTTTTTGAGGAGGTGACTAAAGTAGTGGACAGGGGAATGTCTATGGATGTTAATTACATGGACTTCCAGAAGGCATTTGATAAAGTCCCACATAAGCGACTGTTAACTAAGATAGAAGCCCACGGAATTAAGGGCAAATTATTGACCTGGTTAGGAAATTGGCTGAGCGACAGGAGACAGGCAGTAGGGATTATGGGTAGGCACTCAAATTGGCAGGCGGTGACTAGTAGTGTCCCTCAGGGATCTGTGTTGGGGCCTCAACTATTCAAAGTATTTATTAATTAGATGATGGCATAGAAAGTCATATATCCAAATTTGCCGATGACACAAAGATAGGCGGCATTGTAGGCAGTGTAGATGAAAGCATAAAATTACAAAGGGGTATCGACAGATTAAGTGAATGGGCAAAACTGTGGCAAATGGATTTCAATGTAGGCAAATGTGAGGTCATCCACTTTGGACCTAAAAAGGATAGAACAGGGTACTTTCTAAATGGTGAAAGGCTAGAAACAGTGAATGTCCAAAGAGATTTGGGGGTCCAGGTACGTTGATCATTAGCTGCCAGACTGGGCCTGCGACAGGTGGTGAGAGAACCAACACGAGGGAAAAACCTACTTGACCTCGTCCTCACCAATCTACCTGTCGCAGATGCATCTGTCCATGACAGTATTGGTAGCAGTGACAATTGCACAGTCATTGTGGAGACGAAGTCCCGTCTTCACACTGAGGACACCCTCCATCATGTTGTGTGGCACTACCACAGTGCTAAATGGGATAGATTCAGAACAGATCTAGCAGCACAAAACTGGGCATCCATGAGGTGCTGTGGGCCATCAGCAGCAGAATTATATTCCACCACAATCTGTAACCTCATGGCCCAGCATATCCCTCACTCTACCATTACCATCAAGCCAGGGGACCAACCCTGTTTCAATAAGGAGTATAGAAGAGCATGCCAGAAGCAGCACCAGGCGTACCTAAAAATGAGGTGCCAAACTGGGGAAGCTGCAATACAGGACTACATGCATGATAAAAAGCAGAAGCAGCATGTTATAGACAGGGCTAAGCGATCCCACAATCAATGGATCAGATCAAAGCTCTGCAGTCCTGCCACATCCAGTCACGAATGGTGGTGGATCATTAAGCAACTAACGGGAGGAGGAGGCACCATGAATATCCCCATTCTCAATGATGGTGGAGCCCAGCACGTGAGTGCAAGAGACAATGCTGAAGCGTTTGCAACCATCTTCAGCCAGAAGTGCTGAGTGGATGATCCATATCGGCCTTCACCTGAGGCCCCCACCATCACAGAAGCCAGTCTTCAGCCAATTCGATTCACTCCACACGATATCAAGAAATGGCTGAATGCACTGGATACAGCAAAGGCTATGGGCTCCGACGACATCCTGGCTATCGTGCTGAAGACTTGTGCTCCAGAACTAGCCTCGCCTCTAGCCAAGCTGTTCCAGTACAGCTACAACACTGGCATCTATCCGACAATGTGGAAAACTGCCCAGGTATGTCCTGTCCACAAAAAGCAGGAGAAATCCAATCCGGCCAATTACCGCTCCATCAGTCTACTCTCAATCATCAACAAAGTGATGGAAGGTGTCATAAACAGTTCTATCAAGTGGCACTTACTCACCAATAACCTGCTCACTGATGCCCAGTTTGGGTTCCGCCAAGACCACTCGGCTCCCGACCTCATTACAGCCTTGGTCCAAACATGGACAAAGGAGCTAAATTCCAGAGGACAAGTGAGAGTGACTGCCCTTGACATCAAGGCAGCATTTGACCGAGTGTGGCATCAAGGAGCTCTAGTAAAACTGAAGTCAATGGGAATTGGGGGGAAAACTCTCCACTGGCTGGAGTCATACCTAGTACAAAGGAAGATGGTTGTGGCAATTGAAGGTCAATAATTGCAGCCCCAGGGCATCGCTGCAGGAGCTCTTCAGGGCAGTGTCCTAGGCCCAACCATCTTCAGCTGCTTCATCAATGACCTTCCTTCCAACATAAGGTCAGAAATGGGGATGTTCGCTGATTACTGCACAGTGTTCAGTGCCATTCACAACTCCTCAGATAATGAAGCAGTCCATGCTCGCATGCAACAAGACCTGGATGACGTTCAGGCTTGGGCTGATAAATGGCAGATAACATTTGCGCCACAGAAGTGCCAGCCAATGACTATCTCCAACAAGCGAGAGTCTAACCACCGCCCCTTGGCATTCAATGGCATTACCTTTGCCGAATCCCCCACCATCAACATCCTGGGGGTCACCATTGACCAGAAACTTAACTGGACCAGCCACATAAATACTGTGGCAAAAAGAGCAGGTCAGAGGCTAGGTATTCTGTGGCGAGTGTCTCACCTCCTGACTCCCCAAAGCCTTTCTACCATCTACAAGGCACAAGTAAGGAGTGTGATGGAATACTCTCTACTTGCCTGGATGATTGCAGCTCCAACAACACTCAAGAAGCGCGACACAATCCAGGACAAAGCAGCCCGCTTGATTGGCACCCCATCTACCAACTTAAACATTCACTTCCACCGGCGTACCGTGGCTGCAGTGTGTACCATCTACAAGATGCACTGCAGCAACTCACCAAGACTTCTTCAGCAGTGCCTCACAAACCCGCGACCTCTTCCACTTAGAAGGACAAGGGCAGCAGGTGCATGGGAACACCACCACCTCCAAGTTCCCCTCCAAGTCACAAACCACCCTGACTTAGAATTATTTCGCTGATCCATCATGATCGCTGGGTCAAAATCCTGGAACTCCCTAACAGCACTGTGAGAGTACCATCACCACACGGACTGCAGCGGTTGAAGAAGGCGATTCACCACCACCTTCTCAAGGGCAATTAGGAATGGGCAATAAATGCCGGCCTTGCCAGCGATGCCCACATCCCATAAAAACTAATTTAAAAAAAAAATGTCATGAACAGATAGAGAAAATAATCGAAAAGGCTAATGAAAGGATGGCCTTTATATCTAGAATACAAGGGGGTAGAAGTTATGCTGCAGCTATACAAAGCCCTGGTTAGACCACACCTGGAGTACTGTGAGCAGTTCTGGGCACCACTCCGCAGGAAGGATATATTGGTCTTGGAGGGAGTGCAGCGTAGGTTTACCAGAATGATACCCGGACTTCAAGGGTTAAGTTACGAGGAGAGATTACACAAATTAGGGTTGTACTCCCTAGAATTTAGAAGGTTAAGGGGTGATCTGATCGAAGTTTTCAAGATATTAAGGGGGGCAAATAGGGCAGATATAGAGAAACTATTTCTGCTGGTTGGGGATTCTAGGACTAGGGAGCATAATCTGAAAATTAGAGCCAGACCTTTCAGGAGTGAAATTAGGAAACACTTCTACACACAAACGGTGGTAGAAGTTAGGAACTCTCTACCACAAACAGCACTTGGTGCTAGGTCAATTGTTAATTTTAAATCGGAGATTGATAGCTATTTGTTAACCAAAGGTATTAAGGAATATGGGCCAAAGGCGGGTATATGGAGTTAGGTCACAGATCAGCCATGATCTCATTGAATGGCGGAACAGACTCGAGGGGAGTCAAAGAGCTCCTCCTGTTCCTATGTTACTAAATCATCGTGAGTGCCTTCATTGGTTCTGACAACACATGCAACTTACGTGTTGAACCAATATTTTGTTAGAAAGGACTGCAGACTGCGTTTGTGCTTCACTCGTCCAAAACTCTTAGTTCAGTCCCGAACTTATCATAGAATCATAGAATCATAGAAGATAGGAGCAGGAGTAGGCCATTCGGCCCCTCTAGCCTGCTCCGCCATTCAATGCGATCATGGCTGATCATCCAAATTCAGTACCCTGTCCCTGCTTTCTCCTCATATCCCTTGATCCCTTTAGCCTTAAGAAATATATCCAACTCCTTCTTGAATCTATTTAATGAATTGGCCTCTACTGCCTTCTGTGGCAGAGAATTCCATAGGTTCACCACTCTCTGGGTGAAGAAATTCCTCCTAATTTCTGTCCTAAATGTCTTACCACTTATCCTTAGACTGTGACCCCTGGTTCTGGACTCCCCGACCATCGGGAACATCCTTCCTGCATCTAGTTTGTCCTGTCCTGTCAGAATTTTATAAGTTTCAATGAGATCCCCTCTCATTCTGCTAAATTCCAGCGAGTATAAGCCCAATCGACCCAATCTCTCTTCATACGTCATTCCTGCCATCCCAGGTATCAGCCTTGTGAATCTTCGCTGAACTCCTTCCATGGCAAGAACATCCTTCCTCAGATAAGGTGACCAAAACTGCACACAGTACTCAAGGTGTGGTCTCACCAAGGCCCTGTACAACTGCAGCAAGACATCCTTGTTCCTGTACTCAAACCCTCTCGCTATGAAGGCCAACATACCATTTGCCTTCTTAACCGCCTGCTGCACCTGCATGCTTACCTTCAGCGACTGGTGCACAAGGACACCCAGGTCTCGTTGCACTTCCCCTTCTCCCAATCTATTGCCATTCAGATAATAATCTGCCTTTCTGTTTTTGACACCAAAGTGGATAACCTCGCATTTATCCATGTTATATTGCATCTGCCACGCTTCTGCCCAATCACCCAACCTGTCCAAATCATCCTGGAGTTTCTCGGCATACTCCTCACAGCACACACACCCACCCAGTTTTGTGTCGTCTGCAAACTTGGAGATATTACATCTAGTTCCCTTGTCGAGATCATTAATATATATTGTGAATAGCTGGGGTCCAAGGACCGATCCCTGCGGTACCCCAGTAGTCACTGCCTGCCACTCGGAAAAAGACCTATTTATTCCAACTCTTTGCTTTCTGTCTGCCAACCAGTTCTCTATCCAAGTCAATACCTTGCCCCCAATCCCATGTGCCTTAACTTTACACGCTAATCTCTTATGCGGGACCTTATCAAAAGCCTTTTGGAAGTCCAAATACACCACATCCACTGGTTCTCCCTTATCTATTTTACCAGTTACATCTCAAAAAATTCCAGTAGATTAGTCAAGCATGATTTTCCTTTTGTAAATCCATGTTGATTTTGTCTGATCCTGTCACTGTTTTCCAAGTGCTCAGCTATTACATCTTTTATAATGGACTCTAGCATTTTCCCCACTAGCGATGTCAGGCTTCCCGTCTGTAATTCCCCGTTTTCTCTCTACCACCCTTTTTGAATAGTGGGGTAACATTAGCTACCCTCCAATCCATGGGTACTGTTCCAGATTCCATCGAATGTTGGAAGATGATCAGCAATGCATCTACTATTTCTAGGGCCACTTCCTTAAGTACCCTAGGATGTAGATTATCAGGCCCTGGGGATTTATCGGCCTTCAATCCCGCCAATTTCCCGAACACCATTTCCCTACAAATACTGATTTCTTTCAGTTCCTCCCTTTCATCAGACCCTATGTTCCCCAACATCTCTGGGAGGTTATTTGTGTCCTCCTTTGTGAAGACAGAACCAAAATATGTATTTAATTGGTCTGACATTTCTTTGTTCCCCATTATAAGTTCCGCTGATTCTGACTGCAAGGGACCTATGCTTGATTTCACTAATCTTTTTCTCTTCACATATCTATAAAAGCTTTTACAGTCAGTTTTTATGTTCCCTGCAAGCTTACTCTCGTATTCTATTTTCCCCTTCTTAATTAATCTCTTTGTCCTCCTTTGTTGAATCTTAAACTGCTCCCAATCCACAGGGTTATGGCTTTTTCTGGCCATTTATATGCCTTCTCCTTGGATCTTATGCTATCCCTAATTTCCCTTGTTAGCCACAGGTTGAGTCACCCTTTTTGTTTTATTCTTATGCCAAACTGGGATGAACAAATTCTGTAGTTCGTCCATGCGGTCTTTGAATGTTTGCCATAGCCTATCCACCGTCAACCCTTTGAGTGACATTCCCCAATCAATCCTACCCAACTCGCACCTCATACCATCGTAGTTTCCTTTATTTAAATTCAGGACCCTAGTCTCTGAGTCAACTACTTCACTCTCCATCCTAATGAAGAATTCTATCATATTATGATCGCTTCGACCCAAGGGGCCTCGCACTACAAGATTGCTAATTAATCCTTTCTCATTGCATAATACCCAGTTTAAGATGGCCTGATCTCTGGTTGGTTCCTCGACATATTGGTCCAGGAAACCATCCCGTAAGCACTCCAGGAATTCCTCCTCCATAGTATTGTTACTAATTTGGTTAGCCCAATCTATATATAGATTAAAGTCACCCATGATGACTGCTGTGCCCTTATTGCACGCTTCTCTAATTTCCCTTTTAATGCCATCCCCAACCTCCGCATTACTGTTTGGAGGTCTATATATCACTCCCACTAACGTTTTCTGCCCCTTGTTATTTCTCAGTTCAACCCATACAGATTCCACATCATCAGAGCTAATATCCTTCCTTTCAATTGTGTTAATCCCCTCTTTAACCAGCAATGCTACCCCACCTCCCTTTCCTTTTTGCCTATCTTTCCTCTTTAAATCGTAGCAGTCAGTGTTTTGTAACAAATCCAAAACAATTATAAAATCTGAGTCAGTATTCTAGGTTTGCTCAACGTTTGTGGGAAGTATAGCAGCAATAATGGAATTTTTGTCCTGAAATTGGTACACAAGGAAATTCGGCACTGCACAAGCCGACTAATGGGTTCAAGAATCATGAGTATCCAGATAGGTTATGTCAGACATAAGAGCAGCTTGGATTGATTTGTATACGGCCATTGGGACTGCATCCTAATATATGTTGGTGAAATATGAAAACGATGTATTAAAACAATCTGGTGTTTCCGTTAGGAGCACAATCGGCAAAATGCGCCCAGAATGCGCTGGACACTGCGTTGGTTTTGCCGAGGTGAAGTCGCGCCCACGTTTCCACGCACACTCATTTGCATAATCCCGAACCGTAAACTCTCCCTCGAATCAGTGCAGTCGAGCAGCGCGGTCGATCCTAATCGATTATTGACTGGAGCCGGCTCAATGGGGCCTCAAGATTACTGCATTAAACTAATTAAGACTGAAAATTTGTTCAAGTAATTGCTACAGCTGAAGAAACAGGACAATCGGCAGTTTCAGTTGACTGCGGTTTAAATTCCGTGATCTTTTGTGCTATTGCTGTCGATTCTGCCCAAATTGTGCAGATATCTGGATGGAAACCATGAGGGAAACTGAACCTCCAGTTTTCGTGCTGCAAACTAGTTTGCATATTATCCAAAGATAATAAATACATTGGGGTCAACACAACCTTTGAGCTTCCGAGTACAAATAAAACAGCCCCGATTTTAAATGTTGTAGGAATTGGGCGGGCAAGTGACGGGGGGTGGGGGATGGGGGCAAGTGGCAACCCCCCCCCATTAAGTCTCCAGCCTGAGGCCAAGCAATTTTAAGTCCAAGGCCTCATTTTAATATGATTGATGGGCTACTCGCTCGATCACGTCAGGAAATTTGGCAAAACCAGGCCTGCATGCCTGGTTTAAAGCGACTGTTAGGCCACAATCAACAAGGTAAATTTTTAAAATATGCTGACCTAAACGTGGAGACGGGGCGGGGGGAAGCAGGTCCTCACATTAAAAGAACGTGGGAAGCTGCTGGCCGATCCCTGCCTGCCGCAAACAGCACCAACGCTGCCGTTCTGTCCTCCCCGCCCCCCCCCCGATCGTGGCTCCCTCCTACCCCGGTCAACAACCCCCCCCCCCACCCCATTTCTCATCTTCCGCAGCGGCCTGACCTTTAATCACGCTCCGCCAGCGAGCTCCCTGCTACTCTCCGCAGCTCACCTGTTTGATGGAAATGATCCCCGAGTCCAATTTTGGAGATGTCTTGGCCCTCACTATCCAGGCACAGGGGTTGATCCCTGGGTCCCAAAAATGGGGTGCAGCCGAATTCCTAGCCCAAAAAGCAAAGATCCGTATGTTCCAATCCCTCCATGGTCTCGCCCCTCCCTATCTCTGTCACCTCCTCCAGCCCTACAACCCTCCGAGATATCTGCGCTTCTCCAATTCTGGCCTCTTGAGCATCCCAGATTTTCATCACTCCACCATTGACGGCCATGCCTTCAGCTGCCTCGGCTCTAAGCTCTGGAATTCCCTCCCTAAACCTCTCCGCCTCTCTTTCCTCCTTTAAGACGCTCCTTAAAACCTACCACTTGTAGAGTTTCGCAATTATCGCGATTCAAAATAACATGAGAGAAGCAGATTCAATTGATCAGTTTTATTAAACAAAATGCTGTCCTGATAATAAAGGACACAGAAGCCTGTAAAATGGCCGCCGCGCTTCGTGGCAGAAGCTTCCAGAGACACAGTGGGCAGACAAGATGGCGTCGAATATACATTCAGTATGAGATTGGATCATACTCGGTACACATTGATAAAGACAGGATGCAACCCGTTTGCATTCTAAACAATAGCAATGATATAAGTGCTGGAATCGTTTTCCTATGCACAGTAAGGATCATTGAACTGGGCCATCGAGAACCCATCTAGACACATCAATACACAAATACCCCCCCCGGCTCAACAATGAGAGAGACATTGGCGGGTGATTAAGCCAGTATTCGGGGGGCCCCAAAACCAGTCGAGGAGACGATTCATACACATCCTGGCTGGCTCAACAATGGAGAAGGTATTAACGGATAGTTGGCCAGTTTCAGGTGCTACCGAAACCCGTTAAGAAGATAATCGCCCCATGCTGGGAGTTTTGAGCGCCAAAATCACACAAAGGATAAACATTTAGATTTGAGCGGGAGATAAAGCGGACACAACAGTATAACTATAGAGACAAATGTCCATCGCTCTCTTCCTTGACTCTGGGCTCTGGATTCGTTTGATTCTCTGCTGACTCTTGCTGAACTCTTATTTCTCTGGACTCGAACGTTTGACTCCTGACTCTTGATTTTCTCTCTGGACTCTGTTGACTTTTGACTCTTAGCCGTACTGGTCGGTTATTCGAGTGTTGGGTGGAGCTCAATCGGAACAAGCCGCCCCGACAAGGGCAAGTAACAGGGTACACCATCCCGAGTGTCGGTAAACGGTGTCTGGACCCGGAGGCCCGAGAAGACGAGAAGAGAAGACGAGAAGAAATTCCACGTGCCGCCACGGTCAGTAAACCCCGACCGTGCCCGAAAATATAACGACCGAACTTTCCTTTGAGTTCTACCGACTTCTACATGTACCGTAACACAGGAAGATCCTTCTTTGAATTCTAAGATGGTTTGAGTCCATCGACTGCTTCATGACATCAGGGAGCCTGGCTTGCCTTTCGCAGCAGCGAAAGTAAACAAGTGGGGTGCAGAAACCCTTCCAAACACGTGACAGTCAGGCGCTGCAGCGAAACGAGCTGAGTGCCTCATTTTAAAATCTCCGAAGTAAAACGAGTGGTGAGCATGTTTTCCGATCCTACAAATCCAGACGTAGTTTAGGCATTGTTAAGGGAGGGTGGTTTTTAATAAGGTTAAGGTATAATGTGTTCCCCTTTTTACGATGTGCCGTGTGTTCTCCATTTCCATAGACCAAGCTTTATGAACGTGTGTATACTTGTACTCTCTTTGATTTGCGCCTATGACATGTATTTCATGATTTTAGACGCCATGCAATAAAGATATCCATTTTGTGCTATTCAACCGGGTCTATTTGAGTTTTCTCTGCATTACTGCTCCTTGCATCTAAGTCCAGGTGTCAGAACCGTAAGGGCGAGTGGGTCGAACCACTCACAGGTGCTTATTGCAAAAAGGCTGGCCGGAGACCAGAGCAAGCAATAGTATAGGCAACGAAGGCCTAACCTCGCACCAGCACCGTCTGAGACACGCCCCCTTACAGACTTGTCACCTGCCTTAATTTCTCCCTTTGTGGCTCGGTGTCAATCTTTTGTCTGATAACACTCCTGTGAAGCGCCTTGGAACAATGTACTGCACTAAATGCGCAATATAAATGCAAAATTTGTGTTGTTCTTGTTGTTGATTACCCTAATTCAGCGTTCCCAGCGAAGAGCACTGGTCACAGGGAGCACTGGTTGGAAATCTCAGGTGCACAGTGACAAGAATGAAACTATGCAGACCAGGGCCTTCCTTAACTATACATGTCAGTGTTTGATCTATTGAAATGTCCTTAAAACCCAACTCTTTGACTAAGTTTTTGGTCACCCCTCTGAACCATTCTCTGTTTGGCTCAGTGTCTGTTTTCCTTACACCTCTGGGAAGCACCTTGGGATATTTTTCTATGTTAAGGGCGCTATATAAATGCAAGTTGTTGTTATCATTCTGGTGCAGTGGTGGATGCTTTTCCAAGGGTTGGAGAAGGAGGAACTTCAACCTCGGGCATGACGGCATGCACTTCATCACAGTGATCCTTTGGCAATTCAAGATTTAGACTTTGGAATCAAAAACACAATTTCTAAATTTGCGAACGACACCAAATTGGGAGGGATAGTCCACACTGAGGAGGACTGCAACACCTTACAAGAAGACATTAATAAACTTGAAGAATGGGCATATAATTGGCAAATGAATTTCAAGTGTGAGGTATTGCATTTTGGTAAGAAAAATAAGGAGGCCACATATTGCTTGGAAAATAAGAATCTAAATGGGATAGAGGAACAAAGAGACCTGGGAGTACAAATACACAAATCACTAAAAGTAGCAGCACAGGTTAATAAGGCCATATAAAAAAGGCAAACTAACCACTACGGTTTATTTCTAGAGGGATATTTATGCTAAACTTCTATCGAACCTTGATTAGACCACACTTGGAGTACTGCGTACAGTTCTGGTCGCCATATAATAAAAAGGATATAGAGGCACTGGAGAGGGTACAAAAAAGATTTATAAGGATGATACCAGAAATGCGAGGATACACCTATCAGGAAAGGATGAACAGGCTAGGTCTCTTTTCTCTTGAAAAGAGAAGGCTGAGGGGTGACCTAATAGAGGTCTTTAAAATTATGAAGGGTTTTGATAGAGTGGATACAGAGAGAGTGTTTCCACTTGTGGGGAAGAGCATAACTAGAGGCCATCAATATAAGATAATCACCAAGAAATCAAATAGGGAATTCAGAAGAAACTTTAGGAGAGGCTCGTGTGGAGCATAAACGCCGGCATGGACCAGTTGGGCCGAATGGCCTGTTTCTGTGCCGTATATCCTATGGAATTAGGTTGATCATTTATATTCTATCAGACTGAGGCTCGGGCTATAAACCAACAAACAAATTTAACGTTAAATAAGCAATTGGAAAGTATTCAGTACAAGCAGTAGTTGACAAACTGCGCGATCCTCCCCAAAGTCAAAAAGACAAAGGTGCTTCTGCTGTTAACATCAGGGTGGTTCTTGAATCACAGTCACTGACTTCTTGTGAGAACGCACCACAGAGTCACTGTAGCTCAGTTTCTCTGCTGGACTCTGACTGACTGGCTCAGTCAGCCATGGATATTTATTCAAAATCCTTTTGAAGATATAATGAACCAAGAAAGCATTGATAAAAAAACGTAACCCTTCTAACTATGTTAGATTAACTTCCATTCTTAGCATTCAAACACAGACAATGCGTGTAGATTAAGCCTGGGCCTACTATGGATCGGTAGATTTGACCTGAAATCTTGGCCATTCGAACATGTTAACATGACCAAGCCAGTACTGCTGGATACAGCTCCCCATCCGAGTATATGAAACTATGCATATGAAACCTTCCTCAATTGTACATGTCTCATACAACTTGCAGAAACAGTGACTGACCCGAATCCGGTTTGTGCCATGTTCAGCAAGAAAGAAGCTGATGAATAATCTAACATAGACAAAAATGTCACACTGCACTCCAAAAGAGCCAGCAATAAATGTCAACAGGTCTCTAAAGCACCAATGTCCAGATGGTGCACTCAGATTTTTTGTTGGATATGGTCCATGATTTAAGTAACATCCTCCTCACATTCTCTTCATAAAGCACTTAAGGCTCAATGTCAGAGGCAGATCACATCCATCTGCTCTCTCTGCATAGGCATTGCCAAATTAGGCCATTTCGCTGATATGGTTCAACACTGAGGTCGCACATTTTCAATGCTGAACTTCTGCTTGGTTACCACAGTTACACAGATTCTGCCGTGGGGCTGGCAACCTGGGTTCGTAGCCACCTGAAGTCAGGCTGCAGCTGGTTAGCATGGTGCGATGGAGAGTGAGAACAGACAGCACATCTGTGCTTTCACAGCGTTTATGGCAGAGCAGCAGTTAGGTTTATTCTCTGGATGGTAAAATGACTAATTAGTCAGCCCAAATCAATCCCTTCCAATAAGGCAATGCACAGTTTCACAGAGCAGCACAATTGTCCACCGTGTACGGTATCTAGTTCAAAAATAGGCTCCAAATCCCAGAAACACCTGTTACAAAGTGCAGTGCTGTGCAGATGGTAAAGTCTTCTGTGATCATGGAAAAGGCAGTTTTGAAGATGCTGATAAAGTTGAAGTGACTCAACTTTTCTTTTTGAAGTTTAAAGTTATGGGGGCAAATTTTGTGAGGTCGTTCACTGCTGCCAGGATTTCTCATGCAGACAGTGCATATTGGAATGTCATCGTACTAGCTGCCCTGATAGCAGTGTAGGGCCTTGTAAAATGTACCCTGTCATCCTCAGCTTTTGTCAAAATAATAGTCAATGTAGGAGCACTGCAATGTTAATCCTAGAGTTAGTTCAAAGACCATATAAACAATAAATATGCAGGTCATTTTATAATACAACCTTTTCCAGTTATAATTCAACAACAACAACTTGCATTTATATAGCACCTTTAACGTAGTAAAACGTCCCAAGGCGCTTCACTGGAGCGTTATCAGACAAAATTTGACACCGGGATACATAAGGAGATATTAGTACAGGTGACCAAAAAGCTCGGTCAAAGAGGTAGGCTTTAAGGAGCGTCTTAAAGGAGGAGAGTGGTAGAGAGGCGGAGAGATTTAGAGAGGGAATTCCAGAGCTTAGGGCCTAGGCAACTGAAGGCACGGCCTCCAATGGTGGAGCGATTAAATTCGTGGATGCTCAGGAGGCCAGAATTGGAGGAGCGCAGAGATCACGGGGGGTTGTGGGGCTGGAGGAGATTACAGAGATAGGGAGGGACGACGCCATGGAGGGATTTGAAAACAAGGATGAGAATTTTAAAATCGAGGGGTTGTTTAAATCGGGAGCCAAAGTAGGTCATAAAGAAATGCAAGATCTCTTAATAAATCTGCTAACCATCAGCAGTTCATGCTGAAATAGTGCCAGTTTGAACTGGGGGTGGGGTGGAAGAGATGTGCTGTTAATAAATTGACACTTCATCTCATTTGCTTTCTTTTGCTCTACATCTCACTCTCTTTTAAACATGATGTGGAGATGCCGGCGTTGGACTGGGGTGGACAAAAATGAGAAGTCGCACAACACCAGGTTATAGTCCAACAGATTTATTTAATTTTACAAGCTTTCGGAGCTATCGCTCCTTCGTCAGGTAAGTTAGCAATGAGAGAATCTCCCAGAATTCACAATTTAAACCCAGACAAAATCTATTCACATTATTCGCTACAACAAAGAGCACAGCCAAGACAATGAGATGTGTCCCAGGGGGTCCAGCGTGTCAAACCACCTGCTGGCTGCATATCCTGTCAATTTGTGTTCTTGTGTTTTTAAAAAAAAACACCTGGGAAGACCGGCCATGATGTCAAGTCACGTTCTGTATCGTGACATGAACCCGATATCGCGATTGAGGCCATCCTCATGAGTGCGGAACTTGGCTATCAGTTTCTGCTCTATGATTTTGCGCTGTCGTGTATCTCGAAGGCCGCCTTGGAGAACGCTTACCCGCAGATCCGAGGCTGAATGCCCCTGGCTGCTGAAGTGTTCCCCGACTGGGAGGCAACCCTCCTGCCTGGCGATTGTTGCGCGGTGTCCGTTCATACGTTGTCTCAGTGTCTGCATGGTCTCGCCGATGTACCATGCTCTGGAGCATCCTTTACTGTAACGTATCAGGTAGACAACGTTGGCCGAGTCACATGAGTATGTACCGTGTACCTGGTGGGTAGTGTCCTCACGTGTAATGATGGTATCTGTGTCCATGATTTGGCATGTCTTGCAGAGGTTGCCGTGGCAGGGTTGTGTGGTGTCTTGGTTGCTGTTCTCCTGAAAGATGGGTAATCTGCTGCGAACGATGGTACTTTTGAGGTTAGGCGGCTGCTTGAAGGCGAGTAGTGGAGGCGTGGGGATGGCCTTAGCAAGGTGTTCGTCATCATCGATGACATGTTGAAGGCTGCGAAGAACATGGCGTAGTTTTTCCGCTCCGGGGAAGTACTGGACGACGTAGGGTACTCTGTTGGTTGTGTCCCGTGTTCGTCTTCTGAGGAGGTCTATGCGGTTTTTCGCTGTGGCCCGTCGGAACTGTCGATCGATGAGTCGAGCGTCATATCCCGTTCTTACGAGAGCGTCTTTCAGTGTCCGTAGGTGTCCATCGCGTTCCTCCTCGTCTGAGCAGATCCTGTGTATTCGCAGGGCTTGTCCATAGGGGATGGCTTCTTTAACGTGGTTAGGGTGGAAGCTGGAGAAGTGGAGCATCGTGAGGTTGTCCGTGGGCTTGCGGTAGAGTGAAGTGCTGAGGCGTCCGTCTTTGATGGAGATTCGTGTGTCCAAGAATGAAACCGATTCTGAGGAGTAGTCCATGGTGAGTTTGATGGTGGGATGGAACCTGTTGATGCTATCGTGTAGTCCTTTCAGTGATCCTTCGCCGTGGGTCCAAAGGAAGAAGATGTCGTCGATGTATCTGGTGTACAGCGTTGGTTGGAGGTCCTGTGCAGCGAAGAAGTCTTGCTCGAACTTGTGCATGAAGATGTTGGCGTATTGGGGTGCGAATTTGGTCCCCATGGCTGTTCCGTGTGTTTGGGTGAAAAAATGGTTGTCGAAGGTGAAGACATTGTGGTCAAGGATGAAGCGGATGAGTTGTAAGATGGCGTCCGGAGATTGGCTGTTGTTGGTGTTGAGTACTGAGGCTGTCGCAGCGATGCCGTCATTGTGGGGGATATTGGTGTAGAGTGCCGATACGTCCATTGTGACGAGGAGTGTTCCTGGTTCAACTGGTCCATGGGTGCTGAGTTTCTGCAAGAAGTCTGTAGTGTCGCGACAGAAGCTGGGGGTTCCCTGTACGATGGGTTTCAGGATGCCCTCGACGTACCCAGAGAGGTTCTCACACAGGGTTCCGTTGCCTGATACGATAGGACGTCCGGGTGTGTTGGCTTTGTGTATCTTTGGGAGGCAGTAAAAGTCTCCTACGCGGGGAGTACGTGGGATGAGAGCGCGTAGGATGTTTTGAAGGTCTGGATCGAAGGTCTTGATCAGTCTATTGAGTTGGCGGGTGTGTTCTTTGGTCGGATCTGCGGGTAGCTGTCTGTAGTGTTCCTGGTTGTCCAGTTGTCGGTATGCTTCTTTGCAATAGTCCGTTCTGTTCTGTATGACGATGGCTCCTCCTTTGTCCGCTGGTTTGATGACGATGTTGCGGTTGGTCTTGAGTGCGTGGATGGCGTTGCGTTGTGCTCGGGTGACATTCTGGACTGTCTTGTGAGTACGGCTGATGAATCTGGCGTTGATGCATTTCCTGACAGCTTGAGCATACATGTCAAGCTTAGGGTTGCGACCCTCCGGAGGGGTCCAATTAGACTCTTTCTTCCTCGGTTGCAGCACTGCGGTTCCCTCTGTCTGCTGTTCCGGATCATTGATTGTCCCATTAGGAATGTTGCTGACATCTTGGGATTTGTGGTAGTATTCCCGGATCCTCATTCTCCTGATGAATTCCTCTGTGTCCGCCGCGAGACCGATGGGGTCCATTTTGGTGGTGGGGCAGAACTTGAGCCCTAGGGCGAGAACTTCGATTTCGTCTGGTTGAAGGGTGTGGTCCGACAGGTTGACGATGGACTTCCCTGTGGTTGCAACCGTGGTACCGGGGGAGGCTTGGTTGTAGCTGGTGGTTACGCCGAGTTTCTCAAGCTTCCTGTTCTTGATGCGCATGTAGGTAGCGTAGTTCCGTTGCCTCGTCTGTTTGGCGGTGTCTCGTAGCTGGTCTGCTGTGTCCTGAGCACAGGCTGAGAGCATGGACTCTACCTTTGCTTAACAAGATTAGGATTTTAACAAGCATTTCCTCATGACAAGGTGAGATTTTGTCAGTCAACAAAAAAATCCAAGTGAGATAGAGAGTGCAACTGTGAGGCGGGTGGTTTTTGCATATCACAGAGAAGTACATAGACTATACAGCACAGAAACAGGCCATTCAGCCCAACCCGTCCATGCTGGCATTTATGCTCCACTCGAGCCTCTTCCTACCCTTCTTCATCTAACCCCATCAACATATCCTTCTATTCCTTTCTCCTTCACATGTTTATCTAGCTTCCCCTTAAATGCATCTATGCTATTCATAGAAACATAGAAAAATAGGAGGAGTAGGCTATTCGGCCCTTCAAGCCTGCTCCGCCATTCAATATAATCATGGCTGATCCTCTGTCTCAATACCATATTCCCACTCTCTCCCCATACCCCTTGATACCCCTTGGATCTAGAAATCTATCTGTCCCCTTCTTAAATATATTCAGTGACTTGGCCTCCACAGCCTTCTGTGGTTGAGAATTCCACAGGTTCACCACCCTCTGAGTGAAGAAATTTCTCCTCATCTCAGTCCTAAATGTCCTACCCAGTATCCTGAGACTGTGACCCCTCGTTTTAGACACCCTCAGCCAGGGGAAACATCCTCCCTGCATCCAGTCTGTCTAGCCCTGTCAGAATTTTATACGTTTCAATGAGATCCCCTCTCATTCTTCTAAACGCTAGTGAATACAGGCCTAGTCGACCCAATCTCTCCTCATACGACAGTCCTGCCATCCCAGGAATCAGTCTGGTGAACCTTCGCTGCACTCCCTCTATGGCAAGTATATCCCTTCTTAGGTAAGGAGACCAAAACTGCACACAGTACTCCAGGTGTGGTCTCACCAAGGCCCTGTATAACTGTAGTGAATATTCGCCTCAACTACTTCTTGTGGTTCCACATTCGAACCACTATCTGGGTAAAGAAGTTTCTCCTGAATTTGCTATTGGATTACTGACTATCTTATAGTCATGGCCCCTAGTTCTGGTCTCCCCCGCAAGTGGAAACATCTTCTCTACGTCTACCCTATCAAACCCTTTCAGAATCTTAAAGACCTCTATCAGATCATCCCGCAGCCTTCTCTTTTCTAGAGAAAAGAGCTCCAGCCTGTTCGATCTTTCCTCATGGGTATAATCTCTCAGTTCTGGTATCATTCTAGTACATCCTTTTTTGCAACTTCCCCAGTGCCTCGTGTGGCAGCATGTGATATATTTCTGTAACGAAACAAGGCTTCTCTATTCAGCCCATGGGACTCACGAGACTTACCTGGATATCGGGCAGATAATGTACCCACACTGGTTCATAGAAGGCACACTGGGGCTGATGACTTCAATGGAAATAATAATCGGGAGAGTTGTAAAGCGGGCTGCCGATTTGCTATCACCTGTTTTGCACTATCGCACAAAGTCAAGACCTACCCCCATGTCTCATCACAGAAGTGGTCATTGAGGCTGTACTCAAGCAGAATATCTGGCATAAAACCCCAAAGTGTAACATGCAGTTCTACTGGCACTTTTGCATCACTGCACAGCAGCGTTAAACTAGCTTCAAAACGTGCACATTGGGCCTCTTTGACACTTGATAAAAAAAAGAAAAGAAAGACTTGCATTTCTATAGTGCCTTTCATGACTACTGGACATCCCAAGTATTTTTGGAGTGTAGTCACTGTTGTAATGTGGGAAATACGGCAGCCAATTTGCACACAGCAAGTCCCCACAAGCAGTAATGTGATAATGTAAAAAACAGATCTGTTTTTGTTATGTTGATTGAGGGATAAATATTGGCCAGGATACCAGGGATAACTCCCCTGCTCTTCTTCAAAATAGTACCATGGGATCTTTTACATCCACCTGAGAGAGCAGACGGGGCCTCGGTTTAACATCTACATCCGAAAGATGGATCCGCACTGGAGTGTCAGCCTAGATTTTTGTGCCCAAGTCTCTAGAGTGGGACTTGAACCCGCAACCTTCTAACTCAGGAGACGAGAGTGCTACCCACTGAGCCACAGCTGACACTAAACTGAAGCAAATAAACTGAAGCAGAGTTTTAAACAAAATGTTTTGAGTGAGACGATCCTGCCTACAAGCTACAAATGCTCATCATTTGCCTGGGAGCAGAGCTCTGAGCATGCCTAGGAACACTCATGTGCAGAGCTCGCTCCTGGCCCTGAGTGCAATGCCAGCCACTCCGGCAACATAAGTCAGGGTGCGGCTGGCTGACAATTGCTTCTGTGGCTACCGATTTTAAACATGCAACACAGTAGAACTGCAGTCTTAAAGAGCACAGGTGATTATTGATGCTTGCACTAAATTTACAAATTGTGGGTGTGCATATGAACCAAGTATGAAATTCAAAATAATACGAGGTTTTCTGCATCCATTAAATACTGATGTAGATGAACACAAAGGCATATTTGTCATTTCCTTTGTCGACTCTGGACTAAGTGAAAGTAATTGAAGCTCAGCATATCAACCCGATTGAAGTATTAACTGTGGTATTTCATCGCAAACCTGAAACCTCCACCACCTAGAAGGTCAAGGGCAGCAGGCTCATCGCCTGCCTCCAAGGGGACACCACCGCCTCCAAGTTGCCCTCCAAGTCACACTTCATCCTGACTTGGACATATATCGCCATTCCTTCATCGTCGCTGGGTCAAAATCCTGGGAGTCCCTACTTAACCGCACCGTTCACCACACCACACGGACTGCAGCGGCTCAAGAAGGCGGCTCACCACCACCTTCTCAAGGGCAATTAGGGATGGGCAATAAATGCTGGCCTTGTTACTGATGCCCATATCCCAAGATGTGTAAATCGTTTAATCATTATTTCATTCCACATGTAACATATAAGAAATGCTAATGTGGCTATGCTTTCATAAAGTAAATAAGACACAAGCTTTTACAAATTTTATGCTTACAAGGACTGATTTTACAACTGGGATGAATGCTTATTGGGACATCACAGGTTGTGCTCTGCTTAATCTTTTGGCCTTTTAACAGACAGAAATTCACGTGGAACGCACCTGCAATTTCCCGCTACGTGGTCCCGGCGAGCAATGCTCTCAATGGAGCTGAGTGTTGGCCGGGGAGTATAACGGGCGACTGATGTGATACCGGCCAAGGCGAGCTTCTACCCCTGTGTTTTTCCCCTTTCCAAGTGGAGTTTTTCTACTTGTGTTGTTCAAACATATCGCATAAAACCTGTCTGCAGATTTAACATTTTTGGCCCAATGACATTAGACCAAAAAAAGACGTCCAATCACAATGCAATAAAGAAAGCAATCTTCCGAGACACAACAGCCCCTCACCCACTCCACTGCAACCTGCCGAAGCATAGAATATAAGAGCAGGGAGGTTATGCTTGAACTGTATAAAACACTAGTTAGGCCGCAGCTAGAATACCGCATATAGTTCTGGTCATCACATTACAGGAAGGATGTGATTGCACTAGAGAGGGTGCAGAGGAGATTTACGAGGATGTTCCCTGGGCTGGGGAATTTTAGCTATGAGGAAAGTTTGGATAGGCTGGGGTTGTTTTCTTTGGAACAGAGGAGGCTGAGAGGAGACCTAATTGAGGTGCATAAAATTATGAGGGGCCGAGATAGAGTGGATAGGAAGGACCTATTTCCCTCAGCAGAGGGGTCAATAACCAGGGGGCATAGATTTAAAGTAATTGGTTGGAGGTTTAGAGGGGACTTGAAGGGAAATTTTTTCACCCAGAGGGTGGTGGGGGCCTGGAACTCACTGCCTGAAAGGGTGGTAGAGGCAGAGACCCTCATGACATTTAAAAAGTACTTGGATATTCACTTGAGGTGCCATAACCTACAAGGCTACGGACCAAGTGGGATTAGGCTGGATAGCTCTTTGTCAGCCGGCACAGACAAGATAGGCCAAATGGCCTACTTCTGTGCTGTAGATTTCTATGATTCTATGAACAGCCCCTCTCCCACTCCACTGTATACCCTGAAAAATAACAGTTCTGCTCTCTTTAAAGCATAAACGAGGTAATAATGCCCCTAATACAGGTTCACTGCACTTTGTACATTGGAAATAGGAAGATAAGCATTTTAATTCCAAGCCTCCAAAGTATCAAGACTGCCATCTGCTGGCCTCCACTCCTTGAACTCCTGTTCGCCTTCAATGTGACCACCAGTCGTCAGCTCCACACAGGGAGAGATTTTATATGGAAGGCAAGTCAGGTGGGCTCCGTTACAGTCTCTAGCTCACAACTGGATTTTCAAACCAATTCAATATCAAAACTATCAAGTAAGTCCCATGCCAAATTTCTCCACCATCAGGACCCCGGCCTCCCTCTACACTGTGCTCACCAGACTCTCACTGCTTTTCTCCAACTCGAGTATGAGGGATCATCTCTGCTCACACTTGTAGCCCATTGGCTCATTAGTGTAGTTTGAAAGCAGCTGGAATTAAAACTTGCAGCATGCAGTGTGAAAATTCAACATGATATCCCCTAAAGCAGCACAGGCGCAGAGAAAGAAACTTGATTCCGCACAAAAATGAAAAGGCAGGGAACGTGCAGGGGTCAGGGAGTGTGCAGGGAGAGCGTGGGGAAGGGGGAGTGTGCTGGGGGAGCGTGCAGGGGTCAGGGAGTGTGCAGGGAGAGCGTGGGGGGAGCGTGCGGGGGGGGGAGCGCGTGGGGGGGGAAGCACGCGGGGGGGAGCGCACGCGGGGGGAGCGCGCGGGAAGCGTGTGCAGGGAGAGCGTGTGCGGGGGGAGCGTGTGCAGGGGGTGGGGAGTCAGCAGGAGTAGGCCATACGGCACCTCGAGCCTGCTGCACCATTCAATAAGATCATGGCTGATCTTCAACCGCAAATCCACTTTCTTGCCCGATCCCCATTACCCTTGATTCCCCTCGAGTCCAAAATGTATCTATCTCAGCCTTGAATATACTCAACGACTCAGCATTCACAGCCATTTCGGGTAGAGAATTCCAAAGATTTACAACCCTCTCAGTGAAGAAATTCTTCCTCATCTCAGTCTTAAATGGCCGGCCCCTTATCCTGACACTATGCCCCTAGTTCTAGACTCCCCAGCCAGGGGAAACAACCTCTCAGCATCTACCCTGTCAATCCCCCTCAGAATCTTATATGTTTCAATGAGATCACCTCTCATTCTTCTAAACTCCAGAGAGTATAAGCCCAATCTGATCAATCTCTCATCATAGGACAACCCGGTCATCCCAGGGATCAATCTAGTGAACCTTTGTTGCACTGCCTCTAAGACAAGTATGTCCTTCCTCAGATAATGAGACCAAAACTGTACACAGTACTCCAGGTGTGGTCTCACCAAAGCCCTGTACAATTCTAGTAAGACTTCCTTACTCTTGTACTCCAACCCCCTTGCAATAATTTGGCGTTCGACAAAGTGCCACCTAATAGGCTTTCCAGAAAAATTGAAGCCCATGGAATAAAAGGGACAGTGGCAGCATGGATACAAAATTGGCTAAGTGACAGGAAACAGAGATTAGTGGTGAACAGTTGTTTTTCAGACTGGAGGAAGGTATACAGTGGTGTTCCCCAGGGGTCGCTTCTAGGACCACTGCTTTACCTGATATATATTAATGACTTTGATGTGGGTGTACAGAGTACAATTTCAAAATTTGTAGATGGCACAAAACTTGGAAGCATAGTGAACAGTGAGGAGGATAGTGATAGACTTCAAGAGGACATGGACAGGCTGGTGGAATGGGCGGACACGTGGCAGATGAAATTTAACGCAGAAAAGTGCAAAGTGATACATTTTGGTAGAAAGAATGAAGAGAGGAAATATAAACTAAATGGTACACTCCTAAAGGGGGTGCATGAACAGAGAGACCTAGGCGACATGAGGAAAAACTTTTTTACTCAGCGAGTGGTTAGGATCTGGAATGCACTGCCTGAAAGGGTGGTGGAGGCAGATTCAATCACGGCTTTCAAAAGGGAGTTGGATAAGTACCTGGAGGAAAAAAATCCGCAGGGCTACGGGGAAAGGGCGGGGGAGTGGAACTAGCTGAAGTGCAGAGAGCTGGCACAGGCTCGACGGGCCGAATGGCCTTCTTCCGTGCTGTAACCATTCTATGATTCTATGAAGGCCAACATGCCATTTGCCTTCCTAATTGCTTGCTGCACCTGTATGCTAACTTTCTGTGTTTCCTGTACGAGGACACCTAAATCTCTCTGAACACCAACATTTAAAAGTTTCTCACTATTTAAAAAATATTCTGTTTTTCTATTCTTCCTACCAAAGTGAATAACCTCACATTTCCCCACATTATACTCCATCTTCCACCTTATTGCCGACTCACTTAACCTGTCTATATCCCTTTGCAGGCTCTTTGTGTCCTCCTCACAGTTTACATTCCCACCTAGCTTTGTATCATCAACAAACATGGATACATTGCACTTGGTCCCTTCATCTAAGTCATTAATATAGAATGTAAATAGCTGAGGCCGAAGCACTGATCCTTACGGCACCCCACTCATTACAGCCTGCCAATCGGAAAATGACCCGTTTATCCCTACTCTCTGTTTTCGGTCCATTAACCAATCCTCTATTCATGCTAATATATTACCCCCTAAGTCCTTATCTTGCTTAGCAACCTTTTGCGTGGCAACTTATCGAATGCCTTTTGGAAATCCAAATATACTACATCAACTGGTTCCCCTTTATCTACCCTGCTAGTTACATCCTCAAAAACTCTAATAAATTTGTTAAACACGTTTTCCCTTTCGTAAAACCATGTTGACTCTGCCTAATCATATTATGATTTTCTAAATGCCGTCTTACCACTTCCTTAATAATGTATTCCAGCATTTTCCCAACGACTGATGTCAGGCTAGCTGGCCTGTAGTTCCCTGTTTTCTCTCTCCCTCCTTTCTTGAATAGCGGGATTACATTTGCTACCTTCCAATACACTGTAGAGAATTTTTGAAAGATCGCAATCAATGCATCCACTATCTCTGCAGCCACCTCTTTTAGAACCCTAGGATGTAGGCCATCAGGTCCAGAGGATTTGTCGGCTTTTAGTTGTATTAGTTTCTGAAGTAATTTTTCTCTACTGATATTAATTACTTTAAGTTCCTCACTCTTATTAGCCCCTTGGTTCCCCATTATTTTTGGTATGCTTTTTGTGTCTTTTAATGTGAAGACAGATACAAAATATTTTTTTTAATTTTCTGCCATTTCTTTATTCCCCATTATAATTTCACCTGTCTCAGCCTCTATGGGACTAATGTTCACTTTTGCTACTCTCTTCCCTCTTGCATATTTGTAGAAGGTTTTACAATCTGTTTTTATATATTTTGCTAATTTAATTTGGCAACCAATTTGCACACAATAAGGACCCACAGCTGACAGCTAGATGGAAAGTGCTAGAAAAGCAAGGAAGTGCTTCTGCAGTTACAGAGCGCAAGTCATACCTCATTTGGAGGTAGTCAGTTGTGGGCACCCCATCTTTGGAATGATATACTGACCTTGGAGAACACCCAGCAACAATTCCAGGACGATAACAGGACTGAAGCAATTGGGTAAACTTGGGTAATATTTCCTGGAGATAAGGGGTGATATGATTGAAGCGTTTCAAATAATTAAGGGAATAGACAGGGAGAATTCAAAAGCAGCGGGAGCAGAGTGAGAGCGCCAAAATCCGGGAGAGTTCAAAAGCAGCGGGAGCAGAGCGAGAGCGCCAAAACCCGGGAGAGTTCAAAAGCAGCGGGAGCAGAGCGAGAGCGCCAAAACCCAGGAGAGTTCAAAAGCAGCGGGAACAGAGCGAGAGTGCCAAAACCCAGGAGAGTTCAAAAGCAGCGGGAGCAGAGCGAGAGCGCCAAAACCCAGGGAGAGTTCAAAAGCAGCGGGAGACGCTGAGATACAAAGGACCAGTGAGTGTAAAGAAGTAAAAAGTAATCGAAGTGTGACATCACCAGAAAGCAGGTAATTGATTGGTTGGTGAGTATTTCTCTATTTCTCGCTTTTGTTCCAAATTTGAGCATCTAAATTTAAGTGCCTTGGTGTAGATTAAAAGATATAAGTGTTCCAAATTTTAAAACTGATTAATTAATTGAGATGGGAGACCAGGCAATGTGTTGTTGTTGTTGCATGTGGGAGCTCGTGGACACCATTGAGGTCCAGGGCGACCACATCTGCAGCAAATGTTGGCTGCTCGAGGAACTTCGGCTCAAAGTTGACGAGCTGGAGTCCGAGCTTCAGACACTGCGACACATTAGGGAGGGGAGCGTTACCTGGACACTATGTTCCAGGAGGCAGTCACACCCACTAGAATAATTACTTCCAATTTGGCCATGGTCTGGGACAGGAGGGTGTGACTACAAGTGAGTCAGGTATTGGGATCCAGGAGATAGTGGTGGAGGAGCCTCAGCCCTTGGCCTTGTCCAACAGGTATGAGATTCTTGCTCCCTGTGTGAACGATTCCAGGGACTGCAGGGAGGATGAGCAAACTGACCACAGCACCGTGGGGGAGCAAAAAGAAATGTTGTAGTGATTGGGGACAGTATAGTGAGGGGGATAGATACTGTTCTCTGCAGCCGAGAGCGTGAGTCCTGAAGGCTGTGTTGCCTGCCCGGTGCCAGGGTTAAGGACATCTCCTCTGGGCTGGAGAGAAACTTGGAGTGGGAGGGGGAAGATCCAGTTGTCATGGTCCACATAGGTACCAATGACATAGGTAGGACAAAGAAAGAGATTCTGCAGAGAATATGAGCAGCTAGGGGCTAAATTAAAAAGCAGAACCACAAAGGTAATAATCTCTGGATTACTACCTGAGCCACGAGTGAATTTGCATAGGGTAAATAAGATCAGAGAAATGTATGAGTGGCTCAAAGACTGGTGTGGGAGAAATGGGTTTCGATTGGTGGGGCACTGGCACCAGTACTGGGATAAGAGGGAGCAGTTCCATTTGGACGGGCTTCACTTGAACCATGCTGGGGCTAGAGTCCTGGCAAATCGAATAACTAGGGCTGTAGAGAGGGCTTTAAACTAAATAATGTGGGGGAGGATCCAGGTGAGCAGGAAAATAAAAAGTCAATGAGAAATGAGAAAGCAATAGAGCAGGCTAGAGATGGGGGAAATAATAACCAGAGTGTGACAGGAAGGGACAGAATGTTTAAAAATAAGAGCGTAACAGGAAAAAAGGCCAAAACAAGGAAAAATGGTAAAAAGACAAAGTTAAAAGCTCTATATCTAAATGCACGCAGCATTTGTAACAAGATAAATGAGTTGACGGCACAAATAGATACAAATGGGTATGATCTGATCGCCATTACAGAGACGTGGTTGCAAGGCGACCAGGGCTGGGAACTGAATATTCCAAGGTATATGATAATTCGGAAGGATAGAAAGAAAGGAAAGGGAGGTGGGGTGGCTTTGTTGGTAAAAGATGGGATCAGTGCAGTGGTGAGAAGTGATATTGGCTCAGAAGATCAAGATGTAGAATCGGTTTGGGTGGAGATAAAAAATAATAAGGGGAAAAAGTCTCTGGTGGGCGTAGTCTACAGGCCCCCGAACACTAGCAATGCTGTTTGACAGAGTATAAATCAACAAATAATGGAGGCCTGTAAAAAAGGTACGGTAATAATCATGGGTGATTTTAATCTCCATATTGATTGGACAAATCAAATTGGCCATGGTAGCCAATGGAGGAGGAGTTCATAAAGTGCATCTGGGATGTTTTCCTAGAACAGTATGTAATGGAACCAAACAGGGAGCAGGCTATCTTGGATCTGGTACTATGTAATGAGACAGAATTAATAAATGATCTCATAGTAAAGGATCATAGCATGGTTGAATTTCAAATTCAGTTGGAGGGTGAGAAAATTGTATCCCAAACCAGTGTCCTGATCTTAAACAAAGGACAATTATAATGGCATGAGGGCAGAACTGGCTAAAGTGGACTAGAAAAACAAATTAAAGGGTAAGAAAGTTGAAATGCAGTGGCGGACATTTGAGGAGATATTTCATAACGCTCAACAAGAATATATTCCAGTGAGAAAGAAAGATTTTAAGAGAAGGGAGCATCATCCGTGGCTAACTAAGGAAGTAAAGGATGGTATCAAATTGAAAGCAAAGGCATACAATGTTGCCAAGATTGGTGGGAGACCAGAGGATTGGGAAATTTTTAAAAACCAGCAAAGGATGACTAAAAAAATAATAAAGAGAGAGAAGATGAATTATGAGAGTAAGCTGGCAAGAAACATTAAAACAGATAATAAGAGCTTCTACAGGTATATAAAAAGGAAGAGGGTAGCTAAAGTAAACGTTGGTCCCTTAGAGGATGAGACTGGGGAATTAATAATGCGGAATGGGGAAATGGCAGAGACTCTGAACAAATATTTTGCATCTGTTTTCACTTTAGAAGACACTAACAACATCCAATAATGGATAATCAAGGGGCCACAGGGAGTGGGGAACTAAAGACAATCACTATCACTAAGGAAATAGTACTCGGTAAAATAATGGGACTAAAAGACGACAAGTCCCCTGGACCAGATGGCCTGCATCCCAGGGTCTTAAAAGAAGTGGCTGCAGAGATAGTGGATGCATTGGTTGCAATATACCAAAATTCCCTGGACTCTGGAGAGGTCCCAGCGGATTGGAAAACCGTTAATGTAACACTCCTATTTAAGAAAGGAGGGAGACAGAAAGCAGGAAACTATAGACCAGCTAGCCTAACACTTGTCATTGGGAAAATGCTGGAGTCCTTCTTAAGGAAGCAGTAGCAGGGCATTTAGAAAAACATACTGCAGTCAAACAGAGTCAGCATGGTTTCAGGAAAGGGAAATCATGTTTAACAAATTTGCTGGAGTTCTTTGAGGATGTAACAAGCAGGTTGGACAAAGGTGAACCAGTGGATGTGGTGTATTTGGATTTCCAGAAGGCATTCGATAAGGTGCCACATAAAAGGTTACTGCAAAAGATAAGAGCTCACGGAGTTGGGGGTAATATATTAGCATGGATAGAGAATTGGCTAACTAACAGAAAGCAGAGAGTCGGGATAAATGGGTCATTTTCTGGTTGGCAAACGGTAACTAGTGGGGTGCCACAAGGATCGGTGCTGGTGCCCCAACTATTTACAATCTACATTAATGACTTGGATGAAGGGATCGAGTGTAATGTAGCCAAGTTTGCGGATGATACAAAGATGGGTGGGAAAGCAAGTTGTGCAGAGGACTCAAAGAACCTGCAAAGGGATATAGACAGTTTAAGTGAGTGGGCAAACATTTGGCAGATGGAGTATAATATGGGAAAGTGCGAGGTTATCCACTTTGGCAGGAAAAATAAAAAAGCAAACTATTATTTAAATGGAGAGAGATTACAAAATGCTACAGTTCAGAGGGACCTGGGGGTCCTTGTGCATGAAACACAAAAAGTTAGCATGCAGGTACAGCAAGTAATCAAAAAGGCAAATGGAATGTTGGCCTTCATTTCAAGGGGGTTGGAGTATAAAAGCAGGGAAGTCCTGCTACAACTGTACAAGGTATTGGTGAGACCACTCCTTGAGTACTGCGTACAGTTTTGGTCTCCTTATTTAAGGAAAGATATACTTGCATTGGAGGCAGTTCAGAGACGATTCACTAGGTTAATTCCAGAGATGAGGGGGTTTGACTTTTGAGGAAAGGTTGAGCAGGCTGGGCCTATACTCATTGGAACTTAGAAGAATGAGAGGTGATCTTATCGAAACATATAAGATACTGAGGGGGCTCGACAGGGTAGATGCAGAGAGGATGTTTCCCCTCATGGGGAAATCTAGAACTCGGGGGCACAGTCTCAGAATAAAGGGTCACCCTTTTAGAACTGAGATGAGGAGGAACTTCTTCTCTCAGAGGGTCGTAAATTTGTGGAATTCTCTGCCCCAGAGAGCAGTGGAGGATGGGTCATTAAATACATTTAAAGTAGAGATAGACACATTTTTGCAAGATAAGGGAGTGAAGGGTTATGGGGAGTGGGCTGGGAAGTGCCTTTGAGCCCAAGATCAGCCATGATCTTATTGAATGGCGGAGCAGGCTCGAGGGGCCAAGTGGCCTATTCCTGCTCCTATTTCTTATGTTCTTATAGGGAATGACTGTCTCCGGCTGGGGAATCTAGAATAAGGGGACAATTTTAGAATTAAAGCCAAGCAAAAGCAGATCCTTCTGATAAGTCCTGGATACTCTGAATGCACCAATCTTTCATCAGAAGCACGGTAGGGAAGGACCTCTGCCCGTCGCTGTGACTCAGCACTGACCCCGTTGCTATTTCCAGTATCAGCCTCAATTGTTTAATTTGGGTTAGCGCCTGACAGTAGTACCGCCCGCCATTGGAAGCTGTCTGTCGGTGGGGGAGGGGAAGGGGGAGGAATCTAAGCTGCCGCAGCAGTTAGGGTGCTGCAGTGGTTTAACAGGGGCAAGCCACAAAGTGTTAAAAGTGGACTTATTCCTGAAGGTTTCCTGCAAGCATTTCAGCGAGTGGATCTTGGAGCGTCATGGAATATCTGGCTCCAGCTCAGGAGTATCAGGACTCAGATCTCAGGGGTCTAGCTTTTAAAAAAAGGATGATATCTGGGCATCAAACATCTGTTAAGGCATTGGGGAAGGTTTTCAGGAATCTCTGTTAGATAATATAGAATTTACAGCACAGAAACAGGCAATTTGGACCAACAGGCCCACCTTAATTCATCTCACCCGATCAACATAACCTTCTATTCCTTTCTCCCACATGTACTTCTCCAGCTTCCCCTTAAATGCATCTATGCTATTCGCCTCAACTTCTCCATGTGGTAGCGAGTTCCACATTCTCAACACTCTCTGAGTGAAGAAGTTTCTCCTGAATTCCTCATTGGATTTATTAATGACTATCTTATATTTATGGTCCTTTGTTTTGGACTCCCCACAAGTGGAAACATCTGCTCTCGGCCTACCCTATCAAACCCTTTCATAAGTTTAAAGACCTCTATCAGATCACCCCTCAGCCTTCCCTTTTCTCGAGAAAAGAGCCCCAGCTTGTTCCGTTTTTCCTGATTGTTATAACTTTTCAGTTCTGGTATCATCCTTGTAAATCTTTTTTTTGCACCTTCCCCAGTGCTTCTATATTCTTTTTTACAATATGGAGAGCTGAACTGTGCACAGTACTCTAAGTGTGGTCTACCCAAGGTTCTATATAAGTTTAACATAACACCTCTACTTTTGAATTCTGTAACGGGTAAATTGGAGGAGTCTGCTAGTCATATTTGCATTAGCCTGATGGGTACAAGTCCACTCTGGAACATGTGGCAGCTCCAGACCTATCTGCTATGAGTGTCCTCAACACAACGGCCCAAAGCCATAGCCGCTGGCATGGATGTTCAGTCTGCTGCCATTGAGATTAGGTGACAGATTAGAGAGGTCTTTCTCAAATGGCTTTGGAACCTTGCAGACAACCAACTCTCAGGCTTTCAACAACCTGAAAGGTACTGTTCATTCTGCTCTCCATCAGTGGCCAAGCAGCGCCGCTGCCCAGTACTAATGACTTGGCAGAAATGAAATCGCATGATGCTGCTCTTCAAGATAGCAGCGTATACATCCACTTCTGCCGGTTCCCTCAGATGCCTCCAAAAGGGGGCTTGGTGAGGTTGACTTTGTGCTGGTACAAGAGATGCAGCTTGCATCAAGTCCCTCTTAGGATTTGGCTACCCTGAGATAAGTTCCGTTCCAATAGGTTTTTATTGAAGTAGAGCAGCTAGCAATCATCTCACAAACTTCTGCCACTCAGGTCCACTCAGACTGGGTCATGAGGTTGAAAAGCACAAACTGACATGAAGAAGCAGGGTGGTAAGAAAAAGTAGACAAATGTTGTATTTTTGCAATAAAAAATTTGCAACAGTGAAGCCCGTTGAGGGATACTTTCTTCAGGGCAGCATATTGGTGGGGCAAGACTTTCAAATTTATGAAGGGTTTTGATAGATTAAATAAAAAGAAACTATTTCCAGTGGCAGAAGGGTCGATAACCAGAGGACACAGATTTAAGGTATTTGGCAAAAAATCCAGGAGGGAGATGAGGAGAAATATTTTTACGCAGCAAGTTGTTGTGATCTGGAAAACACTGCCTGAAAGGGTGATGGAATTGGATAAATACTTAAAAACGAGATCATAGCAGGGCTATGGGCAAAGAGCAGGGCAGTGGGACTAATTGGATAGCTCTTTGAAAGAGCTAGTACATACAGGATGGACCGAATGGCCTCCTTCTGCACTGTATGATTCTACGACTTCGACCCATCCCTCCAGATTTTCCACAAACCCAACCCACTTTCCTGGGTTGGGGTTCAGTCCATATGTACGGTGGGCTCCTGGCAAGATTTCCTCCATCAAAATGGGGCTTGCCAGTGTGAGGGCAAAAAATCCTGCTGGTGTGGCAGTGGGGATGTCGTTGAGCACCGAAAGAGGCAGTGAGGGACCTTAAAGGGGCAGAAAGAGGGCAGCAACGCTCCCACTGAAGTCCTAGGCCAAGACCGACGCCTTCAGCTGGCAAGAGCTAGGTCCAACCTCGAGGGAGAGGAGGCCATGACAAGGCCCTCTCCCTCCGCTGTGGGACCTTAGATCATTTGCTGCTGTTTGCCGGGGCCTACATCTACCACCCGCACGTCTACCCTGGGAAGCAACGGTAAGTAGGACGGACGGGAGGGAAATCCACCAGAGACACGACCACTCCTCCTCCGTTTGCATGTGGTCCGTGTGGGAGGAGCAGCCATTGGCGGTTCCTGCGGATACGGGGTAAGAAAACCCTATCCAGGCAGTGAGGCAGTACGAGGACCTCACCGTATGAATATTCCATCAGTGCTGCCTGACCACCCTTGCCTCCCTGCATTCCTCGTCCCACTCCTCCTCCAAGCATAGATAGAGGAGTATTGTCACTTTCTGTTGACTATCTCATGGCTCAAAAAACAAAGCAACAGACACAAACTCTAATGTTGAAGCAGCGAAAATGATTCAGTGATGCGCATTTTGCAACGTTTTCCCCAGTGAACTTAGAATGATCCTTTAAATGACTTCCACCTTGATGTGGTCGACTCAATTATCAATGGTAGATGCATGCTATATAGTGGATGATTCAGCGTTGGGTATTAAATAAGCATTCAACTTGCTAAACCGGACGTCAGCATCTCGTTAACATTTCATTATTGTGTACAGTATTGGTCTCCTTATTTAAGGAAGGATGTAAATGTGTTGGAAGCAGTTCAGAGAAGGTTTACTAGACTAATACCTGGAATGGGTGAGTTGTCTTATGAGGAAAGGTTGGACAGGCTAGGCTTGTATCCACTGGAGTTTAGAAGAGTAAGAGGTGACTTGATTGAAACATAGAAGATCCTGAGGGGTCTGGACAGGGTGGATGTGGAGAGGATGTTTCCTCTTGTGGGAGAATCTAGAACTAGGGGTCACAGTTTAAAAATAAGGGGTCGCCCATTTAAGACAGAGATGAGGAGAGGGTCGTGAGTCTTTGGGACTCTCTTCCTCAGAGGGCGGTGGAAGCAGAGTCTTTGAATATTTTTTAGGGAGAGGTAGATAGATTCTTGATAGGCAAGGGGGTGAAAGGTTATCGGGAATGTGGAGTAATCAGATCTGCTATGATCTTATTGAGTGGCGGAGCAGGCTCAAGGGGCCGAGTGGCCTACTCCTGCTCCTAATTCGTATCTTCGTATGTTCATTCAAATTTCACCACCCATATTTGGAGAGGAAGAGGCATTTCCTCTCCCTGAGGTCATTTCCAGTAGAACCTTGCATACACCGTTCCCGGAGGCAGGTATCTGGTGTTAACCCTCCCCACTCCGCTCTGTGTTCTTGCCCACCCCAAAACTGCAAAAATATCAGGCACAAAAATCTCAAAAAATTCAAAAGGATCGTTAGAACGTGCTCCCGCAGGCTATGGATGCAAAGTCAAATGAGATGTTTGAAAGCGTGATAGACACTTGGGAAGCAAGAGTATTAAGGGATTTGGAGAAAAAAGCAGGGGAATAGGATTAAGTAGATGGACTTGCCATTCCCCCAGAGTAAACGCAATGGACCTATATTCCGAAAAGGTCTTCATTACGTCAAAAGCAAAATACCTCGGATGCTGGGAATCTGAAATAAAACCAGAAAATGGTGGAAGCACTCAGCAGGTCAGGCAGTATCTGTGGCGCGAGAAACAGAGTTGGGTCAGGGGGAAGGGGAGCGAGTGTTGGGGGTGATGGAAGAGTAGACCAGGGTGTCGCGGAGGGAACCCCAGAACTCTGTTTCTCTCTCCACAGATGCTGCGTGTTCCCAGCATTTTCTGGTTCTATTTCACGATGTCAGAATATATAAAAATCTATTTGGTGTATGAGTTCAGCATTTGTAATAGGAATATATAAAATCGATTTTCTAATTACTTGTTATCAAGCTATACCGGACACTGTGCTGCAACAGTTGCTATTTCAATCGGTGCTCAACTTAGGTCAGTTCTGTGTAACGGGCCAAATAATACTCGGATGTATCAGCAGAGGGTGCCGTTCCCAACTCAGTGAGTTCAGGAGCAGGAATCACCACTTACATTTCACTCTGCAGCATAGTGGAACAGCTCTGTCGTTGTCATACAGTCCAAAGCCATCTAAAAGCAACAAAAGCAAAACTATGCACACAAATTTCAACAACAACAACAACAAGAATTTGCATTTATATAGCGCCTTTAACATAGTAAAACGTCCCAAGGCGCTGCACTGGAGCGAGTATCAAACAAAAATTGACACCGAGCCTCACTTGGAACAGGCTTGGTTAAAGAGGTAGGTTTTAAGGAGCATCTTAAAAGGAGGAAAGAGAGGTAGAGAGGCCGAGAGGATTAAAGATAGAAAGACTTGACTTTATACAGCGCCTTTCACGACCACCGCACGGCCCAAAGTGCTTTACAGTCAACAAAGTGCTTTTTGAAGTGTAGTCACTGTTGTAATGTAGGAGGGAATTGCAGAGCTTAGGGCCAAGGCAGCTGAAGGCATGGCTGCCAATGGTGGAGCGATTAAAATCAGGGATGCTCAAGAGGCCAGAATTGGAGGAGAACATAAGAAATCGGAGCAGGAGTAGGCCATTCGGCCGCTCGAGCCTGCCTCGCCATTCAATAAGATCATGGCTGATCTGATCTTGGCCTCAACGCCACTTTCCTGCCGCTCCCATAACCCTTGACTCCCCTGTAGCTGAAATATCTGTCTATCTCCGCCTTGAATATATTCAATGATTCAGTCTCCACAGCTCTCTGGGGTAGAGAATTCCAAAGATTCATGACCCTCTGAGAGAAGAAATTCCTCCTCATCTCCGTTTTAAATGGGCGACCACTATTCTGAAACTATGCCCCCTAGTTCTAGATTCCCCCACGAGGGGAAACATCCTCCCTGCATCTACCCTGTCCAGCCCCCTCAGAATCTTATATGTTTCAATAAGATCACCTCTCATTCTTCTAAACTCCAATGAGTATAGGCTCAACTTGCTCAACCTTTCTTCATAAGACAACCCCCTCATCTCCAGAATCAACCTTGTGAACCTTCTCTGAACTGCCTCCAATGCAAGTATATCCTTCCTTAAATAAGGAGACCAAAACTGTACACAGTACTCCAGGTGTGGTCTCACCAATGCCCTGTACAGTTGTAATAGGACTTCCCTACTTTTATACTCCATCCCCCTTGCAATAAAGGCAAACATTCCATTTGCCTTCCTAATTAATTGCTGTACCTGCATGTTAACTTTTTGTGTTTCATGTACGAGGACCTCCAGATCCCTCTGTACCACAGCATTATGTAGTCTCCATCCATTTAAATAATAATTTGCTTTTTTATTTTTCCTACCAAAGTGGATAACTTCACATTTTCCCACATTATACTCCATCTGCCAAATTTCTGCCCACACACTTAACCTAACTTCATCCCTTTGCAGACTCTTTGGGCTGGTGTTTTACCTGCCGAGATGAGTTGGGGGCGGGACTGCTGCCTTCTGGCGCTATTTTCCCCTGATTGGCCTTGTTAAGCCTGCCCTACGGGCGTGCCGGCCAATTAAGGGAAAGCCGGTGTCAGATTACGTCAGTTGATGACGCTTCATCTGCCTGTTTTCTTAAAGGGACATGTACCATTTATTTTTGACAGATGATCTGTCAGTGTTTGACAGCATTGAGGTGCTGTCAAACACTGACAATCACTGTACAAAGGTGAGCCCTTTCACCCAGGCTCTCCAATGAATTGTTCCTTAGGATAAAACAGATGGCAGCTGCAGGTGAAGTTACAGAGGTGATCTGTCACATCTCCCAATGACGTGAGGCCACACAAACACTTCAAAGCTTGTCACCTACAGAAAAATCTAAACACATTAAAAATGACTTTCCAACATTTCCTTACCTCTGATACTCACCAGTGTCTCATTGCATCCTTCACACCACTTCTGCAGCTGTCATCTATACACAAACATAACAACAGACCCACAGCACGCCTCACTTACCCTGGCGGGGTTCCCCGACGTTGGAAAGCCTGCAGCAGAAGTCTCAAAATGGAAAAAAGCCTCTTAACTGCCTGTTAACTATGTGTTAACAGGTAGTTAAGTGGCTATAATCCTCTTCCCGCCGGTAGGAGTCGGGTCCCTGCGCAAATCGGGGACCTGACTCCCGGGAAGATTGTTTGGAGGCCGGTTGGAAGCGGGTTCGGGACCCGCTCCCTTTCTTTTTGATTTTGCCAGGAGTCCCGCCTCCAAACCCACCTCCTCAGGGCTGATAAAATCCAGCCCTATGTGTCCTCCTCAAGAGCGCAGAGTTCTTGGAGGGTTATCTTCTGGAAGAGGTTATAGAGATAGGGAGGGGTGAGGCCATGGAGGGACTTGAAAACAAGGATGTGAATTTTAAAAATGAGGCGTTGCCAGACCTGGAGCTGATGTAGGTTAGCCAGCACAGGGATGATGGGTGAACGGGACTTGGTGTGAGTTAGGATACGGGCAGCAGAGTTTTGGATGAGTTCAAGTTTATGGAGGCTGGAAGATGGGACGCCGGCCAGGAGAGCGATGGAATAGTTGAGTTCTAGAGGCAACAAAGGCATGAATGAGGGTTTCAGCAACAGGTGTTACGGAGGTGGAATTGGTGGTCTTGCTGATGGAGCGAATGTGTGATTGGAAACTCAGAACCGCCTTTCATATTGTGCCTGGAAGGATGGTTTAGAGGGGAAGGATTCAGATTTCTGGGACTCTCACGTTCAAGAGAGTGGGAGGGGAAAATTCACACTGTGTAAATAAGTGTGAGCAAATGTCCAGCAGGACATAGGGACAGCATGGGGACAGTTACCCAAATAAGAGGGTTGCACAAAAGTGCATGTAGCAAAAGAAAGTTATGTTAGAAGCAAAATTCAGCTTGAAGGGTATGATGTATTAGCCATAATGGAGACCTGGCTGCAAGCTGGGCATTACCGGGAGCTAAATATTCCAGGCTATAGGATCTTTAGAAAAGACAGGAAAATTGAGAAGGTGGGGTAGCAATATTGATAAAAGCACAACTACCACAGTACCACTTGCCTGGATGAGTGCAGCTCCAACAACACTCAAGAAGCTTGACACCATCCAGGACAAAGCAGCCCGCTTGATTGGCACCCCATCCATCACCTTAAACATTCACTCCCTCCACCACCGGCATACCGTGGCTGCAGTGTGTACCATCTACAAGATGCACTGCAGCAACTCACCAAGGCTTCTTCGGCAGCGCCTCCCAAACCCGCGACCTCTTCTTCCTAGAAGGACAAGGGCAGCAGGCTCATGGGAACACCACCAGCTCCAAGTTCCCCTCCAATTCACACACCATCCTGACTTAGAAATATATCGCCGATCCTTCATCGTTGCTGGGTCAAAATCCTGGAACTCCCTCCCTAACAGCACTGTGGGAGTACCTTCACCACACGGACTGCTGCGGTTCAAGAAGGCGGCTCACCACCACCTTCTCAAGGGCAATTAGGAATGGGCAATAAATGCTGTCCTTGCCAGCGACGCCCACATCCCATGAAAGAATTTTTAAAAAGTAAAAGGAAGGTTTTCAGTAAGGGTGAGCTGGCAGTGGAAACACTATGGGTAGCTTTAAGGAACAGCAAAGGATGCAGGATTCTAGTACGAGTTGTCTACAGACCTCCTGATGTGGTTGGAGGATGTTTAGATACGAAGATCAGGCAAGCATGTAGGAAAGACAACGTGGTTATAATGGGAGATGTTCATTTTCACATAGACTGGGAGAAGCAGAACAGCTCAAGTAGTAAAGGTAGTGAATTTCTAGAATGTATTCATAGCAGTTTTCTAGAACAATGGGCTAAAAATTTGTGTCTTCTGCGCCACACGTTAGTGCCACGAGATGGCGCTAAAACACCGGCTGGCGCTCTACCGGCAGCTGGTGGTGGTTCCAGTGGCGGGCGCCATTTTTGTGTTGCTGGTATCGATGCCGGTAAACTCCATCGCCGGGGACATTTAAATCACGGAGATCATGATGTCAGTGAGTGTGCAACGCTCACTTGATGCCTGATCTCCTAATTTGGTATTGGCCATTGCAGTTACTGGCTGGAGAAAGCAACAACAGGTTAAGCTGGTGTGCAGCAGCAGGAAGCCGGCTCCAGCGACAATATTTAAAGGGATCCTCACCAATTACTCGCACTCGACAGGGTTTTGCAGTTTGAGTGGCTGGATGCTACTTCTTGCTACTGGAAGAGTTTTCTTTAGTTATTTCAAGGTTCTTTGGTATCAGGGAGTGTTCTGGCAAGTACAAAACTCTCTCATTATTTTTGAAACGCTTCAAAGTACAACACTTGCTAAAAGTCATGGGGCTGTACTGGCAGTCGACCTCACTCTCCAGGATTTACGGCGGAGGGAGCGAAGGCAGCGAGAATCACGGGAACATGTGTGCAGAGGGAGGAGGAGGGCCACCAGGGCTCTCAACGAGAGGCCTTACCCACCTAGGGTCTTCCGACAGCACTTCTCCTACCTCCAATTAAGTGAAGAGCAGTGTATGAGGAGGCTCCGCTTCACCAAGGAGGTGGTCACAGAACTCTGCCACCTCCTGCGACCAGTCCTCCAGCCTCAGACCAGGGCGACTACAGCTCTCCCAGTGGCAGTCAAGGTCATCGTGGCTCTCAATTACTTTGCCAGCAGATCCTTCCAGTCTGCAGCAGGAGACATAGCTAACATCTCTCAGTTCACCATCCATCGCTGCATCTGGGAGGTCACTAAGGCTCTCCACACCAGGAGATTGGCCCAGAAATTAAACATCGATGGTTCCCGCGGGGGTAAGGATTCCTCGCGATATCGCACTCCGCGCCTACCTTTTTGTTTCGGGCCCACACGAACTTCAGTTTCAGGGCCTCTCCCTGTTGCCAGCGTGCAGTGCTTGCGTGTCCCAGAGGCGCAATTAGTTTGTGCGAGCTCTGGGATCACGTGATTAAGTTAGAGCCAATGGCAGCACACCATCTTTCATTCATAGTTTTGACAGCAAAGGCTGTCAAAGCTATGAATACTACAAGCCCCCAAAAGAACAGCTAAACCTCAATTAAATTTAAAAAAAGCCATCACATTAATAAAATAACTATAGTTAAATAAATTAACCACTTTAAACAAAAAATTAAATTTTTGAAAAAGTTTAAAATCTTTTTAAAAGTTATAAAAATAAACTTACCTTTCTTTAAAGTCTCTAAAAAAGATAAACCTGTTGAAAAAAATTTAAAATAACACTTAATTAACTACTTACCTTGTTAAAAGTGGGTCCTACGCCTGCTTTCTTTATGTGTAAAATCTTCACCACTTACCTGCGCGTTCAAACCTGAAAAAAAAACTAAGTGCACTGCGTGCGCGCAGCCTGTAGCACGCACGCGGTTCACTTAGGAACCGCCCCCTTTGCAATACACGATGTGCCGGTTTCCCGCGCATGTGCAGTGCATGCAGGAAACCGGCAATTCGGGAACTAATACGTGAGAGTACACAGTGCGTACTCTCGCGTATTAGGTCTAATTTTCGGGCCATTATCTGAAAGCAGAAAGGCACAAGAGTCGGGTTATGGCGAGGGCCGGGTCAGGGTGGGGGGGGGGGGGGGGGGGCGAGAGAGAAATGCATGCATATAGCCTGAGTAGCTTGAAAGTGAGAAAAGATTGTGGGCTGAGGGGGAAGTAGCGAGTGAGAAGAAGATTAGGAATGAACATACCGTTGTTGTCCCCAAGGGGGGCAACGTCACCGGTGACCACGGCGACGACAATGCGGCGCCCAATTATACCAGCTCTCGATTTTCTAGCTGGCTCAGCTCTTCAATGTCGGCCTGGCCCCCGCCCGTCCGTTCCTGCTCCCGGCGATTCTGTGCCAGTTTGGCCTGCAAGAGAAGTGTTGAGTGAGTTCAGTGCAATGTGACTGGGTGATGTGCCTGCCATAGTTGAATAGCTGTCATTGTGTGCAAGGTGTGAAATATGGGTGTGAGTGTGGATAGGTAGAGATTGTTGGTAGGTGAGTGCTGGGGGTGTGGTGCACTGAGCAGTGTGTGAAGCTTGTGGTACAGATGGTGGTATGTGGCATTTGCTGAAGCCGTCATTCACCCTGACCACCCATGCGAGTTTGTTAAACTACTTCCTGCACTGGGTGTGGATCCTGGGGACCACAGTGCTGCCTGTGACATAGAGTGCCATCTCCCTCCACATAGTCCGGGATATTTGTGGCGAGGGCCTCCTGCCAGTTTGCGGGTATAGGACTACCCGCCTCCTCTCCACCGCGAACACCAATGCCTCAAGAGCTTCATCTTAGAACCTACGGGCTCTCTCCCTCCGTCTCCGGTCTGCCATGGCTGCAATTGATCTCTTCTTAATGTCGGTTGCTTTGCTGTTAGGGCAGCTGCAGATCTAACAAATCTGACAATGATGTGCTGCAGCATCAATTATCCTCCCCTTTAAGTAAGGGAAAAAGCCTGTGGCAATCATGAGTTGCAATTAGACTGCCCCCGATACTGATCCAGCTGTTCAGTGTCACGGCAATGAGCTTGAGTTTTAAGACTAAAATCATGAGTAAAATCATGTTAATGAGGAGCGAGCATGAATTTTGCGTGCTACCTAGACCATCTCCAGGTGGCGCAGCTTAAACATTTCTTGGCTATAACAAATTTCTGGAATTGACAAGAAAACAATCAATTCTAGATTTAGAGATGAGAAACAAACTGGAACAGTCACCATAATATGATTGACCCATTCGGCTTAAGCTCCATTTGAGCTTCCTCCCACTTACTTAATCGCACCCTATCTGTGGGGAGTCCAAAATTGGAGGCCATAAATATAAGATAGTCACTAATAAGGGCAACACGGTGGCATAGTGGTTAGCACTGTTGCCTCACAGCGCCAGGGACCCGGGTTCGAATCCGGCCACGGGTGACTGTCTGTGTGGAGTTTGCACATTCTCCCCGTGTCTGTGTGGGTTTCCTCCGGGTGCTCCGGTTTCCTCCCACAGTCCAAAGATGTGCGGGTTAGGTTGATTTGGCTATGATAAATTGACCCTTAGTGTTAGGGGGATTAAATACGTGGGGTTACGGGGATAGGGTGGGATATGTGTCGGTGCAGGCTCGATGGGCCGAAATGGCCTCTATCTGCACTGTGGGGATTCTGTGATTCTGTGATTCTGTGAAATCCAATAAGGAATTCAGGAGAAACTTCTTTACCCAGAGAGTGGTGAGAATGTGGAACTCGCCACTAGATGGAGAAGTTGAGGCGAATAGTATAGATGCATTTAAGGGGAAGCTAGCTAAGCACATGCAGGAGAAAGGAATAGAAGGATATGCAGATAGTGTTAGAGTAAGTAGGGTGGGAGGAAAGTTGTGCGGAGCACGAACACCAGCATAGACCAGTTGGGCTGAATGGCCTGTTTCTGTGCTGTAAATTCTATGGACCTGAGTTTGTGGTCGGAGGCTTCCCGCGGGCGGATGCCTCTGAATCGCAATAAATTTAAGCACCTACCCCACGGAGACTCGCGCTCCTGGGCCTCTCTGCATAGACATGCGTAATGGCCCACATATCCCAGAGGCGCAGGCGGTTCACAAGTGTTCCTGGGATCACGTGAGCCGGCCCAATCAATGAGAAAGGGGGATTCCCATTATGCCGTTTACGTACGGAATTCCCATAAGCATGAATAGGAATCACATAAAAAGCACATTTTTACAGCACTGAAATAAAAAATTGCTTAAAATTAATTAAAATACAATTTAATTAAACATTTAAAACAAAAAATTAAATTTTTGAAAATAAATTTAAACATTTTTCAAGGGGCCAAAAATAACACCAACTTATTTTACAGGTTTTTGAATGTTAGAATGATTTAAAAAATTTATTTTAATATTTATTTTCATCCTTACGCTGCCAAACGAAGGCCTTCCGACTGCTTTTACCAGGCGTAAAAGAGTTTCATGGGCATTCACTGGGCAAATAGCCCAACTCTCCACCCACGAATGTCCATTCCCTGCGCACGCGGAGGATCTGTCAAACCTGACAGACCGCAAGTTCCAGGTTTTCGCGCCTGCGCAGCCCATGTGTAATCCTGGAACTTGCGAGGCACTTACGGCCGCCACGTACGTGGTAATAGGCCAGGGAAAATCCAGACCTATGTAATGATGCCCTGAGACCAAGGTAAGAAATGGGTCCTGGATTTCCAGTGAGCAATGCTACATGAGACCTACGATCACATCAAGCATTTTTGCTTTTAGACAATAGAACAAGCTGAAATAAATATTTCAGTCACTCTATTAAATGCTGATTTTACTTCTGTTGCCATATTCAGCCACAAGATGACAGCAGTGCTCCTGCATTACCCGCCTATCACCAACCGGAGCCACAAATAAATTGAGCCGAGGCAAATAACAAGGCTTTATTTTGCGTGCGGTGGTGAGTTTGTTGCCCCATTAGCACCAGGGCGTAAGTAGCTGCTATTCACCTACTATGCGCTCACAGACTTAACTTTTCTGTGGACTATCCTGTGTAAAAGGGGCAGGTCAAAAGTATCTTACATCAGCTCCCAATTTTCCCTGGTTCTGTAGCACAGTTCTAGACCACATTGAATCACCAAAACCACGTTAAAATCCCGATATTCCGAGGCCCCACTTATCACGCCGAATCTTACAACTTGTGGGCGAGGTTCTGCTCACAGCGTATTGCTTGGTCATTTATATTCCGCAAATGGCCGGGTCAATTTTCCTCCCCTCCTCTCCCCACCCCAAGTGCAATTTGTCTGGCCTACAGTTCCTGGTGGTAACCATTTTGATGGGCCACCGTACCCTGGCGCCGGTCTGCTCTTTAACTTGGCTTTGCACCTGGAAATAGGAGGTGAAAGTCAACTGTTGCTACAGGCCTGAGACCTGCAGCAGGAGTAATAGCTAACTATTTTGGGAGGTGCTTCTGGTTGCTGTCCATAAAACGCTGCCAGAAGGTCTCTAGCCCTGATTGTCTTCCTACTGGACTTGGAAGGAAAAAAAGGTACTTAGGGGTAAAAATTCAGTTGGTTGCACCTCCCGTTAGCGCCTTAAATGGGCGCTAATGGGGCGTTAAGGCGCTAACGCCCGGGCGCAGCGCTGTTTGCGCCGCTCGAGAACTTAACTTGAGATTGTGCGGCGGCGCTAAAACTTACCGCTGCGACCACCTGCGCGCGCAGATTGTGACGTCAGTCCGTGGTGCAACGCCCTTGGGGCGCCCCGGAGCGGAAATTGAGTGGCGCCCCCTGCCTTACCGCCTGGCGCTTCCAACGACCGGAAGACTGGAACGTTATCAATCGGTCTGGGGCTGGGGGGGGCGCTATTTAAAGGGGGCCTCTTCCTGTCTTTTTCTGTGGTCGACATTTATGCACCACTCGTTCTGAGAGAGAGAGAGAGATTCGGAGAGAGAGAGAGAGAGACTTCTACATTGACTCAACGCTTTGTGAGGTAGTTTTGCCTAGTTCATCCTAACTTTGCTGCTACTTTCGTTGCTGTACCTCATTACTTTTCTGGCAAAGAGAAGATGGGGGCTGCAATGATTGGGGGCGTCGTCCTGCTCCAGCTCAATCGGAGCAGAGTGAGACGCAGACAGAGAGTGGCAATGATGGCCAGACGGAGGAGGCCCATCAGGCGCATGTACAGGAGAGCTTACCCTCCCAGGGTATATCGTGAACAGCTCTCCTACATCCACATGTCCGAGGAGCTGTGTTTGCGAAGGCTGCGATTCAGCAAGGAGGTGGTCACTGAGCTCTGCCACCTGCTGCAGCCAGATCTGCAGCCTCAGCTGAGGTCCAGGACGTCTCTGTCGGTGGCAGTGAAGGTCACAGTGGCCTTGAACTTCTACGCCACTGGCTCATTCCAAGCTGCTGTTGGGGACCTCGCCAATATCTCCCAGTTTGCGGTGCATCGCTGCATCCGGCAGGTCACCAATGCCCTCTTCACAAGGAGACGAGACTTCATCTCCTTGCCTATGACCCCAGACAAGCAGCATGACCGTGCTATGGGCTTTGCGAGGGTAGCGGGCTTCCCCATGGTGCAGGGCGCCATTGACTGCACGCATGTGGCTTTGCGTGCTCCGCGAGAGAATGCAGAGGAGTTCCGGAACAGAAAGGGGTTCCATTCCTTGAATGTGCAGTTGGTCTGTGACCACAGACAGGTGATTCTCGCTGTCAATGCCCACTATCCGGGCAGCTGCCACGATGCTTTCATCCTGCGCCAGAGTACTGTGGCAGAAATTTTCGAGGCACCGCATCAGCCAGTCGGTTGGCTTCTGGGGGACAAGGGGTACGCATTGAGCACCTGGCTGATGACACCGCTCCGTGCGCCAAACACCCCTGCTGAGCTGCGGTACCAGGAAAGCCAACAAGCAACGAGGAACATTATTGAGCGCACAATCGGCGTGCTCAAACAACGATTCCGCTGTCTGGACCATTCCGGAGGAGCCCTGCAGTACTCGCCTGAGCAAGTTTCCAAATTCGTAGTGGTGTGCTGCATGTTGCACAACATGGCAATCCTCAGGACGCAGCCAATGCCACCAGGCCTTGCAGCACCACAAGAGGAGGAGGAGGAAGAGGAGGAACAGGCCGAGGACGATGATCAGCAGCAGCACCAAGGCAGGAGGGCGGCCCACAATGGTCAAACTGCAATGGCCGTCCGTCAACGACTAATAGCAAGCCGCTTCTAGGGCCCCTGCCAGTGCTACAAACACGAATCAACCCAGCACGCAACCCCTAAGCCGGCCAAGGCACCAATAATTCCAACCACCAGCCATGTATATTTTGAATACAGAAACTTATTTATTGTACAAACTCTGTGTGTGTCAATTCCTCATGACAAACTCATAGAAATAAACACAAAAAAACAGTCAATAACATAACTGGTTCTCACAACCTGGAGATAATGTCCAAAACACTAAACAAAAGTTGGGCCATGAACCTCGGCCTTTAATAAAAAAATGACCAGCATTTTGGCACACCTCCTACTTTTTGCCCTTCGAGGGTGATCTCCTTCCCTTGCGCACTTCCCCCCTTCTAACCCTACTGCTCCTCCGTAATGGGACCTCAGTGGCTGCAGCAAGGCTGGTGGAAGGCTGCTGCTTGTCAGACCCTGACACTGCAGATGCCCCTGAAGGACGGCCTCGACCACTTCTGGGCCTGGAGGGCCCGGCTGCAGACTGCACCAACTCTGCATGGGCGGCAGCAGTCTGTCCTACAGGCGGTGGCAAGTGCAGTGGAGAAGTGACAGTGTTGGCAGCAGGAATGCTGTCATCGTGAGAGAGGACAGCAACTCCCTGCTCGCCCGACACACTGGCACTCCCACGGGGCAGCACTTCAGCATCCGGAGCAATTTGCCTGAGAACAGATTGCTGGCCTGCTGCGGCGCGGTGACAGCCCCGGGGACATGTGCACGAACCATCGAGGATGGCAGCAGTCAGTGCTCGCGTGGCCTCAATCTGAGTCTGCATGAGAGCAGGCTCAGATGGGTTCCTGGCAGCCAGTGACTGAATTGCAGCAGTAAGCTTTAGTGTGGCATCCGCCTGTGCTACAGCGAAGTGCTCCACACTCCTTGCCAGTGCCTCAATGCATTCGGGCACCCTTCCCACTGCACCCATGAGCTCAGTGTGCATGACCACCGCCTGGCTGTTCATTTCTGCAATCATCCGCTCCTCCTCTGCGTCCATTGCATTAGGAGTGTCTGGCATACTCTCCCTCTGGGGAGAAGGCTCCCGTTCTTCCCTCCCCCCCCCATGGCGTTGCTGCAGCCCGCTGGGTCCTGGAACTTCACCATCATCAGCCCCTTCCCCCCTGCTCCCCCGTTCTTCCCTCCCCCCCCCATGGCGTTGCTGCAGCCCGCTGGGTCCTGGAACTTCACCATCATCAGCCCCTTCCCCCCTGCTCCCCTCCGGGGAAGGCGTGTTCCCAGTGTGGCCATGGGCTTCCTCGGGAGAGGGTGGCACTGATGCTCCGGCTTCCTCTTCCTCCTCAGCTGCAGCATCACTCCCAGTGGCAGCTTCAGGGACCATCTCCTCAGCTGGTGAATCACCATCTGAAAGCAGGGAGGTACAAGAGTGGCTTTAGCGTGAGGACAGGGTGGCAGTAAGGGAGGAATAAGTGCAGCGAGTTAGCAAGTTGGATTGAAAGTGTCAAAGGCTGGTATTGTGAGGGACAAGTGGAAGGACAGAGGACAAAAAGGTGATGACCTTACCATTGCTGTCCACAACGGGGTCGGCGTCTCCAGTGGCGACGGGACCGATCACCCGGCTTGCCACAATCCTGTGGACGCGCTCCTCCAGATCGCTGAGGGGTTGCAGCTGAAGCCGCCCTCCACCCGTCCATTGCTGCTGTCTCCGATTATGAGCCAGCTTAGCCTGCAAGAAAAAGGACAGCATCTGAGTCAATATACAGCCATGGTCTTGCCTGATGTGCCTCCCATAGGTGAATAGCCCTTACAATATGCAGCCATGGTCTTGCCTGATGTGCCTCCCATAGGTGAATAGCCCTTACAATATGCAGCCATGGTCTTGCCTGATGTGCCTCCCATAGGTGAATAGCCCTTACAATATGCAGCCATGGTCTTGCCTGATGTGCCTCCCATAGGTGAATAGCCCTTACAATATGCAGCCATGGTCTTGCCTGATGTGCCTCCCATAGGTGAATAGCCCTTACAATATGCAGCCATGGTCTTGCCTGATGTGCCTCCCATAGGTGAATAGCCCTTACTGTATGCAAAGTGTGGAATGTGTGTGTGTGTTTGATGAAAGGGCCATAGGTGTTGGATGAGTGTTGTGCATTGGGGTTTTAAGACCCTCTGGCCATAGAGTGAGGTTGAGATGGAGGGATGGAGAGGTATTGAGAAAAAGCCACTCACCCTGACGACCCGAGTGAGGTCGTTGAACTTTTTGCGGCACTGGACATGGGTCCTGGGCACCATGCTCCTGGAGGAGACGCTCTGAGCCACCTCCCTCCACACTCTTCTGAACTCGCGTGGCAAAGGCCTCCTGCCACTCTCTGGGAACAGCATGCATCGTCTGCGCTCCACTGCGTCAACCAGAGCATCCAAGGCCCGCTCGGCAGCAAAATGGATTACAGGTCTCTCCAGGCTGAGATTCAAGGCTGCAATGAGCAGGGTGTGGCTGGGGAGCAAGTGGCCCCCCCCGCTTTAAGAAGTGTCCGGCGCCAGTGTGTCTGTGTTACCGCGCTAACTGGCAGCAGCTGCGCTGCGCTCGTGCGCTGAGTTAGCGCCTCACTCCTAGGCCTTTGTGCCTTAAGAGAGGTGTGCAGCGCCTAATTTAGCGCTCCACTCACCTCCCGGGGCGGTAAAAGTGAAGTTTCCTGTCAGTGCCGATAATTAGCGCCAGGCGCTAATATTTGCGCGCGGACGATATTTGCGCCCCAAATGGGGCGCGACCTAATTTCTACCCCTTAACTTTTTGGACCTTCCACGTGTTATGTCCAAATAAGCACTCGTGGGCTTTTACTTCCAGAAATTCTTGTCAAAGAATAACAAAAACAATACAAGGTACACCTTGGAGTGAAAATGCTATAATGGTCCGTAATTTCTGATAGGAGGCTTCCTGCGTGCGGAGGCCTCCTATCGGGAAAAAATCTACGCCCTTACCTGAGGGCTCCCGAGGTCTGGCCATTTCCGATCCTGGGCCTCTCCACAGTCGAAATGCGCAGGGCCCACGTATCCCAGGGGCGCAGGCGGTTCGCAAGCGCCCCTGGGATCACGTGGGCCAGGCAAGCCAATGGGAGAAGGGAATCTCCCTTCATGCTTTTGACAGATAGACCCGTCAATAGTATGAATAGGGATCACTGAAAAAAGACACTACAACATTAAATAATTTTTTTTTTAAATCACGTTTTTAAAATGAGTCAAAATTACATTAAATTAAATATTTTAAACAAAAACTTAATTTTTTGAAAAAAATAATTAAAGTTTTTTACGGGGCTAAAAATAAACTTACCTTTTTTAAAGGTATTTTTAAATTATAAATGAGTGAAAAAATATATATTTACTTTTTTAAACTCTTATGCTGGTAAAAGCAGGCCTTACGCAGGCTTTTACCAGGCGTAAGATTTCTAAGGGTTTTCTGCGGGCGGAGGTTCTGCAGAAAGCGGAACTCTCCACCCGCAGAGGCCCTTCTCCAGGGCAGGCGTCCGATCTGTCAAGAGGATTCTTGACAGATCGGAAGTGCCGGTTTTCAGCGCATGCGCTTTGCATGCCTGAAACCGGCACTTGCGAGGTCCCTACGGGTGGGTACACAGCTCGTACCCACCCGTAGGAATCGGAAAATACGGGCCCATGTGTCTCCTCCCATCAGGGGGCCATCAACAACACAACTACCAGTATGACTGCTTGGCTGACATCAAGTCATGGATGAGGCAATGATTTCTCCAACTCCAGTATGGGTAAGACTGAAGCTGTGCTCTTTGGCTTGCGCTAAAAATTCTGCAACCAAACCTTTCATCCTATTCCCTTCTCCAGCTTTTCACTTGGACTGAACTTGGCCCTGCCAAACCTGTTTGACATGACCAAAAAATCGCATCGCCCACCTCTCCTTGTCCCACCCCCACCACAGCTGAAACCGTTGGTCATGCCTTCATCATCTCCAGGCTCAACTTCTCCAACAAGCCTGCAACACCAAGTACCACCCAGTTATAACCTGGTCCTTGTTGACCTCCATTGGCTCCCTGTCGCCCAATACATTGAATTCAAAATTCCTGTCTACAAATCCAAACCATGTCTCACCTTTTCCTAACTTTGCGACCCCTTCTAGTTGTACATTCCAGCGCATGCCCTCTGCTCTTTGAACTCTATTTGGGATGCATGGAGAAATTCAACTTGTCTGCAGCCACAGTTCCTTGTACTGATGGTTTTAGCAGCTACAGCAATGGGCACCAGGCCAGAAACCCAGTCAGGCCACGAGCTCCTGGTAGCAAGTCTAACAAGATAGGATTAATTTCTTTAGATGGTATTGACATCACAAGGCCGGATTGTGCTCCAACTGTGCTGACTACAAAGACAGTAATAAAGAGTCAAACCAAAAGGGGATTCTTTCAGTGAAGGATTCATTGTCAGTAGTAAACATTTCAGAGCACTTAAGGGGTAATTTTCTAACTTTGTGTACTTGGTAGGGAAGGGAGCCTAGTCTGCTGGGGGTACGTATTGGAAATTTGGGTATCTGCAGTGGTGGCTCCTGATCCCTATAAGAGTATGCTCTTATACTGTTATATGGCATCTTAAATCTGAACAAACTTAAATCCATTAACAACAGTTCACAACTAAAGGCTTACTTCAGGCAATCTGATCAATTACTCTCCATCAAGATTGAAATTCCAATTAAAAACACACAAGCACATCTTTACCTCTTATCTGTGTGACTAACTTTATCTCTGCAAGATGTTCGACATCTGCATTTAATTAGAAGATAGCAAGTTACACGTTATTATTGATAAAACTGCCTCAAGGGGTAATTTCTTTTTCCACGCTCCAGGCAGAAAGCCTCACCTGCCAGGCTCGCATATTGGAAATTCAAGGCATAGGCCAATCGTGATTTTCTAATCCTCTAAATTGATGGGTATGAAGTCTGAAAATTATCCCTCATAGCAATATGCATTATAACAGTGAAAGTCGAAGAGCAGTGTTGAATAAGTAAGTATAAGTGTGTCTCAGACACTGCCTCAGCTCATCTGCTGCTGAAACCTTCATCCATGCCTCCGTTACCTCTAGATTTGACTATTCCAGTGTTCTCCTGGCCGGGCTCACATGTTCCACCCTCCATAAACTAAAGCTCATCCAAAACTCTGCTGCCCGTATCCTAACTCGCACCAAGTCCCGTTCACCCATCACCCCCTGTGCACGCTGACCTACCTTGGCTCCCGGATCCGGCAACGCTTCAATTTTAAAATTGTCATCCTTGTTTTCAATTCCCTCCCTGGCCTCGCCCCTCCCTATCTCTGTAACCTCGTCCAGCCGTACAACCCTCCGAGATCTCTGCGATCCTCCAATTCTGGCCTCTTGCGCATTACTCCACCATTGGCGGCCGTGCTTTCAGCTGCCTAAGCCCTAAGCTCTGGAATTCCTTCCCTAAATCTCTCCCCTTCTCTACCTCTCTCTCCTCCTTTAAGATGCTCCTTAAACCCTACCTCTTTGACCAAGCTTTTGGCCTTATGTGGTTCAGTGTCAAATTTTGTTTGCTAATGCTCCTGTGAAGCGCTTGGGAGTTTTTACTATATTAATGGCGCTATGTAAATGCAAGTTGTTGTTGTTGTTGGCTAAGAGAAATGAAAGGATAAATGTTCATCTTCACTGCCTGATTGGTAATCTGGTGGAGTAGATCATTTGCCCATTATGGAACACCCGGCCCGTACCCGACTTATATTCCATTGAAATCAAAGGAATGATAATCAGGTGAGGTCTATAATGGGTGGGAGATCTGCTCCACCAAATTACCAACCAGGGGATGAAGAAAAACATTTTGCCCAGTAGTATTTTCACGTTGTAAATGCAAAATGTTACATAAACTATTAAAAAGGAATAAATAAATATTACTAGGGAACCAGGAAGACAGAGAAAAAGCTGTGGAATTCCCTCCATAAGCCTCTGCCTCTCTCTCCTTCATTAAGACGCTTCTTCAAACCTACCTCTTTGACCAAGCTTGTGGACACCTGTTCTCATATCTCTGTGTGTGGCTTGGTGTCAAATTTTGTTTGATAACGCTCCTGTGAAACACCTTGGAACATTTTACTATGTTAAAGGCACAAGTTGTTGTTGTTGATGCTGACACATGTCTTACTTAGGTTCCTTTTTCTGTCACCATATGTTGATTATCTTTTTCTAATTGACCTGTTGTTGGGTATGATATTGTCCCCATTACTACTGGGGACCAGCATTTTAGAACCTCTAACCTATATAACTAAATCTACATGGATCACAGTTCCTAGCGGGAAAAATTTGGTACTTTAGCGCCTCCCGTCGGGGCGCGAGAGCATTATTGCCGGGGCAAGGCGAATCCAACGCCGCACGCCAAATCCCACACCCTAGAATAGAATCATAGAAAGTTACAGCACGGAAGGAGGCCATTTCGACCCATCGTCTCCACGCCGGCCGACAAAGAGCTATCCAGCCTAATCCCACTTCCCAGCTCTTGGCTCGTACACCCTGCAGTGCCGCCACTAACAGTTATCGCCGGGAGCCTCAACGCCAGGTGGATCATGACGTCAGTTACTGTGCAACGCTCACTGGCCACCCAATCTGCAAAATTGATTATCGCCACCTACCTTAGCGCCTGGAGTAAACGGCGACAGGGAGAGCTGATGTGAAGCAGCAGGAAGCTGGCTCCAGGGTTGTTATTTAAAGGGATCATCAGTAATGAGTCACAGCTGTAGGTTAGTGGAGTTTTGTGCTTTCTTGTCAGATTCACATAGTGCAACAGTCTCATTCCGTAATTACAACGTTATTTTATATGCGGAGTGTTGTGGCAACTAAAAAGTAGCTACATTTATTCTTCAAAAAATCAATCTGCTACATTTGGTTACATTAATGGACACTGTACTGGCAGTCGACCTGGCCCTCCAGGATCTACAGCGGAGGGAGCAGAGGCAGCGAGAAAGATGGGAACATGTGGTCAGAGGGAGGAGGAGGGCCATCAGGGTGGCCTTACCCTCTGAGGGTATTCTGAGAGCACTTCTTTTATTTCCAATTGAGCGAGGAGCAGTGTATTAGAAGGCTCTGCTTCACCAAGGAGGTGGTCACAGAACTCTGCCACCTCCTGCAACTAGACCTCCAGCCTCAGACCAGGGCGACGACGGCTCTCTCAGTGGGAGTCAAGGTCACCGTTGTCCTCAATTTCTTCACCAGCAGATCCTTCCAGTCTGCAACAGGAGACATATCTAACATCTCACAGTTTGCCATCCATCGCTGCATCTGGGAGGTTACAGAGGCTCTCGACAGTAGGAGAAGGGATTATATTTCCTTCCCCATCACCAGAGAGAAGCAGGACGAGCGTGCATGTGGCTTTGCCAGGATAGCGGAATTCTCCATGGTGCAGGGCGCCATTGACTGCACCCATGTGGCTTTACGGGCACTGCATAACAATCCTGAGATCTTCCATAACCGCAAAGGCTACCACTCACTTAATGTGCAGTTGGTGTGTGACCGCAGACAGCAAATCCTTAATGTCAATACCCGCTATCCTGGCAGCAGCCATGATGCCTTCATCCTGTGCCAGACCGGTGTGTCAGCAATCTTCCAGCCACCATGTCAAGCTCGCGGCTGGCTGCTCGGAGACAAGGGCTATACGCTCTCCACCTGGCTCATGACTCCCCTCCGCAACCCCAACACTCCTGCCCAGCACTCATATAATGACAGCAATGCTGCCACCAGGAACATCATCGAGCAGACCATCAGCCTGCTGAAGCAACAGTTCTGCTGCCTTGACTGCTCGGGAGGAGCCGTCCATAGCTCGGCTGAGCGGGTGTCCCATTTTGTTATGGTCTGCTGCATGCTCCACAACTTGACCATCTTGAGGGCCCAACCTTTTCCACCAGGGATTGCGGGACCACCTCAGGAGGAGGACGAGGAAGAGGAGGAACAGGAGTAAGGGAGGAGGCAGCCACTGAATCGGCCTTCCGGAAGGGCAGTCCATGACCACCTCATCAGACTGCGGTGTCAATGAATTAAACCCCAGATTCCCGTTGCTCACCACATCCCCATTATTCCATCCCTGTCGCAGGCCATATCACAGCGGAAAGTTGAAATGAGACACACCACAAAAGAGTCCAAACTGAATTAATAAATTTATCAAATATCAGTGAACACATATTTACAACAAAAATATTAACTATTCACCCTTGTGCAATCCCTTAGTGCCCCTTGTTACAGTGGCTTTGCCTACTCTAGTGCTCCTACGAAGTGTTGGCCCAAGTGGCTGCAGCAGGGCTGGTGAAAGGCTGCTGAGTGTCCATGCGGGAGACTTCAGATGGCCTTGCAGGACACCCTCGACCAGCTCTGGGCCTGGAAGGCCCGGCTGTAGACTGCACCACCTCAGCATGGGCGGCAGCAGTCTGGGCTGGCTGGATGACAGGCAGTGACAAGGGCAATGGCGGAGTGGCAGTGGTGGGAGCAGGAATGCTGTCATCCTGAGAGAGGACACCAGGTTCCTGCTCCACTGACCCACTGCCACTCCCCCGGGGCAGCATCTCAGCATCCCTAGCAATCTGTTGGAGCACAGATTGCTGGCCTACTGCGACACTGTGAAAGCCTCGGTCGATGGTGGTAGACCCAGCCATGATGGCAGCAGTCAGAACTTGTGCAGCATCAAGTTGAGGCTGCATGAGAGTAGTCCGAGATTGTATACCATCAAGCATAGGCTGTATTACATCACTAAGATGTTGCGTCGCTTCCGCCTGTACTGCAGTGGAGACTGCCAGATCTTTCATCACATGCGGCATCAGGTCTGGGTTGCCACGGTCTCTCTGGGAGTCTACCATCCTGTGCAGACTGCTAATGATGGGCTACATCGTGTGCACAGAGCCTTGTGCAATGTTGGAGTTGAACTCTTCCACGCTCCTTATCATTGCCGAGTGGCTCTCGGTCACCCTTGCCATTGCACCTATCATCTCCGTGTGCATGCCCATCACCCTTCTTCTAAAGGCCTCCCCATCGAGTTCCTCATCTGAGTCCTGTGCAGCAGAGCTCGCACACGAACTCGCCCTCCGGGGTGCTGACTCCCGAGCTACCCTTTCCCCCTGGTCTTGCTGCAGCCCCCTCATCCCCAGTGCATCACGCTGTGCAGTTCCTGCTACTGTACTAGCTACTAGCCTCTAAAGAACGCGTAGTGCCAGTATCTGAGCTGGTTCCTGCGGGTGAGACATGCAGTGACGCGATGCGTTCTTCGTTCTCCTCTTCTTCCGCCTCGCTCTCTATGGTACCTTCAGGGAAAGGCTGCTCAGCTGCTTGCTCATTATCTGAAAGCATAAAGGCACAAGAGTCGGGTTAAGGTGAGGGGAGAGGGACAGGAAGGGAGAAATGTATGCATACCGCATGATTAGCTAGAAAGTACGAAACGCTTGTGGGGTGAGCGGGAAGTGGGATGTGAGAAGAAAGAGTAGGGATGAACATACCGCTGTTGTCCCCAAGGGGGTCAATGTCGCCAGTGGCCACAGCGCTCAGCACCTGGCGCCCAATAATCTCCAGCACTCGATTTTCCAGCGCAGACAGCGGTTGGGTTTCGACTTGTCCCCCACCTGTGCGCTCCTGCTCCCTCCTGTTGTGAGCCACCTTAGCCTACAAGAGAAAGGAAAGTTTATAAGTGAGTGTGGAGCAATGTGTTTGGGTGATGTGCCTGCCATAGTTGAATAGCTGTCATTGTGTGCAAGATGTGAGATGTGGGGTGTGAGTGTTGGTTGGTAGAGATTGTTGGTGGGTGAGTGCTGGGGGTGTGGTGCTTTGGGCTATGTGTGAAGACTATGGTTCAGATGGTGGCATGTAGCATTTGTTGAAGCATTCACTCACCCTGAACATCTGAGTAAGATCGTTAAATTTCTTCCTGCACGGTGTGTGGGTCCTGGGGACCACAGTGCTGCCCGAGACATGCTGTACTACCTCCCTCCACGTGCTGTGGAAGCCTTGCGGCGAGGGCCTCCTGCCACTTGCCGGGTGGAACATTGCCCTCCGTCTCTCCACAGCGAATACCAATGTCTCCAATGCTTGATCGCGGAATCTGTGGGCTCTCTCCCTGGGGCATGGATCTGCCATGAGTACAGCTGCTTCAGTCCTTCTGCTCCTTCTCCTTGACTTGCTGCTGCTTGCTGAGGCTGCTGCACAGTCAGCAATGCTGAGAATGAGGTTCTGCAGCATCAATGAACTTCCCCTTTAAGAACTGAATAAAGCCTGTGGCAATCATGACTTGCAATTAGACTTCACCTGATATTGGTCCACCCTTTGAGTGAAATGCCAATGAGCTTGGGTTTAAAGACTTGAATTAGCGCGCCAATAATTTCTTTGAGCAGTGAGCACGAATTTTGCGTGCAGTCTAAAGCATTTGTGCTTGGCGCTAATTCTACAACTTTTCTAATTTTACCTCCCTCTCCTGGGCTCTCTTATAACCTTGGCTACTAGAAGCTCCGTCGTGGGCATGTGACCCGTAATTTAAATTCTCATTGATGTAACAATCTGGTTAATCTCACTGATGTTTCTTTGTGAAACAGCGATCTCATCTTTCTCTGTCTTCGATGATCTAGGTACCCTTTCAATGGCATTTTCACCCATGCGAAGGTTGCGACATTCTAATCTAATATCCTCATGTGCTATCTCCATGAAGGAATAAGTTGAGGCATCTCAATTGATTTGAATATCTTCCTCAGGTCTCACTACACCCCTGCCTGCAAAGTGAATGTAATGTATTTGCCAGTGAAAGGTTTTTGGGTCCGCATTTCTTTGTTGTTTTGTATGGGATGCTGTTATAATGGCTTCGTTTACACTATTAAATCTACTGTATTCCCCTTTTAGTAACTCACACAGCTCTGCATTTTCCTGCCATCTATCTCAACTTGGATCTATCCATCTTCATACATCAGGGCTCACAGTGAGAGATATAAATCAATCACTCTTTTCTCTGGGTATATCACATCACTTCTCTTCATGGGAGTTAACCATTGTTAAATACTCCAATAGAAATATGGAAAGCCTGTGGGTCAAATTTACTCATGCAAGGTACTGGCTGGCAGTATTTGTCTTGTTTTTCCTTTCTGAGCTTTAAGGTCAGTACATTGTCCTTTATATTGTTAAAGTTCTTGGGCTGTCTCCCTCAATTTGTATTTTCCTCGGCCTCTGTGATTTGTCAGTGCATGCACTGCTCACTCTGCAGCTAGATACACTCATCACCTCAGTGAGCTGCTAGTTAACTGGTGATATTGAACTTCCTGCCTGATCGATGTCTGCCAACACCATTTAAGTTCCAGAGATTTCTTTTCAACATCACATTCTGTGCAGTGGGGTTTTCCGTCTAACCTGTTGCTCTCCTTTTTTTTTACGTTTAAGATCCTTAATTTCCTCCTAACTTGTGCAGTTATATTCTTCAAATATTTTACCTCACCATGCTCTGACTACTTTTCGCGGGTGCCAACTCTAGTTGTTATACATGCTTGTCTTTGCAGACCAGCTTTATTGATATCTCCTTGATTTTTGCTTTGGCCTTTTTGATCTGTCATTTTAAACAGGGAATGATTGTTTCTCGCAACCTTGCAGCATCAATCCTGTATTTACTATCAACTGACCCCACTGTTTGGCATAGCCCTTTTAATTCTTCCTCTTTACATTCAAGATCTTTTGGGTTATGTTCTTAACAGATAGAGCAGTGTCTTTACTGTTTCCCATGCCTGACTGCAGACTGCTTCTAGTCCTACTAACTCTACCCTGTTTCCTGGGAGTTTTTATTCTTACTCTACTGAAAGAGATCTGGTTATTTATCACATTGTGAGATCTTGCTGTGTGTAAATTGGCTGCCATGTTTCCTTCATTGCAACAGTAAATACACTTCAAAAGTACTTCCATCAGGTGCACATTAATTTAAAAACTGACCATTGCTCATCGGATAGTCCAGATACTAATCCTGCTCTATTACCTGCAACGGAACTGCTTCTGGCTTTCCCGTGAAGCTTTAACGTTGCCTGCTCCTTTAATGGAGCTGATGCCTTTAAGGCCCAGGATGTGCCCCTCTTCTGTCATCGTGGCTGCGATCAAAAATCTGCCCAAAGTGTGTTTATGTGGCACCTCCTTTTTTTAACTACGGCCGGAGAGCAAGTTTGAACGCTCAGCTCTTGGTCCCAACGCAGCACCCTATTAGAGTGCTCTGCACGAATTGGTCCTGGACAGAGCCAGGAGAGGAAGATCAGCCCTGATATTTTAGCATTCATTGGGTTTTACTTAATAACTGTATAACAGAGCAACATTTAAAATCCAAGATTACAGTACAGTCTTGGCAAGATCAAAATTCACCACATTCAAAGTGGATGTTTTCCAGTGTTATTTCTGTTCCTTTGGCTGATATTAGCATAAAAGTATACCACCATTTCTAGTTGTGGATTTACACAATTCATTCTCCTGTGATTCTCCAGTTTCACCAGTTAGGGTTTATCTGTGGTGAATCATTTGTGGTTGTCTTTCCTTGTTCTTCCATTGTTTTGCTTTCTTGAACTTCAACTAATTTGCACATACTATTGCAGTGTACTGTGTCTGTTGGCTATTAGACTCTCATTTCTTTATGTGCTTCAAAACTTACATTAACTGTTGGAATGTACTTAATGTTCTCCACTTCTGCTTTGATCTTAATTAGGAAGGCAAATGGTATGTTGACCTTTATTGCAAGGGGATACACTTGCCTTGGAGGCGGTGTAACAAAGGTTCACTAGATTGATTCCTGGGAAGAGAGGGTTGTCCTATGAGGAGAGTAGGTTGGGCCTATACTCTCTGGAGTTTAGAAGAATGAGAGGTGATTCCATTGAAATGTATAAGATTCTGAGGGGGCTTGACAAGGTAGATGTTGAGAGGTTGTTTCCCCTGGCTGGAAAGTCTAGAACTAGGGGCATAGTCTCAGGATAAGGGGTCGGCCATCTAAGACTGAGATGAGGAGGAATTTCTTCACTCAGAGGGTTGTGAACCTTTGGAATTCTCTACCCCAGAGGGCTGTGGATGCTGAGTCATTGAGTATATTCAAGGCTGATATAGATAGATTTTTGGATTCTAGGAGAGAATCAAGGGATATGGGGATCGGGCAGGAAAGTGGAGTTGAGGTCGAAGATCAGCCATGATCTTATTGAATGGTGGAGCAGGCTCGAGGGGCCGTATGGCCGACTCCTGCTCTTACTTCTTATGTTCTTATGTTTTAACAAATTCATCCTTCTGAAACTTGCCCTTAACTTCCTAAGCCTTTCTCATCTTTACTTTCTTAAATCTTCTTCCTAACATTCCTAAGCCTTTGAACCCCTTTGTAAAACTTGCTTTAACCATGATCTCTGTCCCAAACACATTCCATGATCTAACAACTCTCTGCAGAAAGAAACTTCTCCCATCCTCTCTGTTCAACTCTGAGTGATAGTTCTGATTGATCACCTTGATCACTGACTCCCCAGCAGTCATTCACTATTCACTCTATCAAAACCTTCTTAAGTTTAAACACCTTTATTAAATCTCCTTTTGGCTTCCTCTGCTCCAGTGGAAGTAGTCCCTGTATTTCAGGTCTCTCTTCGCAACTACATAGTGCACCCTTTATGATTTTAACACCCTTTCTATATTGGGGTGCCCAAAACTACGCACAGTACTCGAACTGTGGCCTAAACCTTGCTTTGTACAAATTTATCATAACCTTTTTGCGATTGAAATGCATGCCACTATTTATAGATACCAAAATGTTATTGGCCTTTTTTATGGCTTTACCTACCTGCACTCGCACTTTCAAGGAATTATGTATTGCACCCCTAGGCTTCTCTGTTCATCGACATTCTTCAGCATCTTTCCATTGAGTTTACACTCTCACAGAGTTCGAGAAGAAAACATTAATGGGGTAGAAATTCAGTATCGCCCCGTTTGGGACGCAATTATCGGCCGGGCGCAAAGTTTAGCACCTGCCGCTAATTATCGCCTCCGACTGCAAACTTGGCTTCTATCGCCCCTGGAGGTGATTGGAGCGCTAAATCAGGCGCTACACACCTCTCTTAAGGCGCTGACGCCGAGGAGCGAGGCGCTAACTCAGAGCGCTGGCGAAGCTCAGGTGATGTCAGTTATCAATTGAATGCAGACATACTGGCGCCGGCCAGTTCTTAAAGGGGAGGGTCGATCTTGCTCTCCAGCCACACCCTGCTCATTGGAGCCTTGAATCTCGACCTGGACAGACCTGAACTTCAAATCTGCTACAAAGAACAATGGAGAGTCCCAAGGAAAGAGCTCAGAGTGCAGCCCCCAAAGTCTCTTCCAAATCAATGCAAGGAAGGTCAAATCAAAAAGAACCTGCAAAATGCTGCTCAGTACCCAAAACTCCTTCACACAGTGTTGAATCTCTCCAGAAGTCTCTCTCTCTCTCTCTCTCTCTCTCTCTCTCAGAACCTCTCTTTCTCTCTCAGAATGCGTGGTGCAGAAATGTCTCCGACAAAAACAGGCAAGAAGAGGCAGCCTTTAAATAGCGCTCCCCCAGCCCCTTCCCAACTGTAAAATGTCCCCCTCTACCTGTCATTGCTAGCGGCAGGCGGAAAGGAAGGGGGCGCCACTCAATATCTGGTCTGGGGCACTACCAGGGCGTTGCACGCTCGACTGACATCACGATCTGCGGGCGCAGGAGATCGTGGTGGTAGTGTTTAGCGCCGCCGCAAAAAACTCTGGGCAATTTCGCGAGCGGCGCAAACATCGCCGTGCCCAGGCGCTAGTTGCTTTGCGCCCCGTTAGCACCCTCTTAGGGCGCAAACGGGAGGCGCTAATCAATTGAATTTTTCCCCCTAAAAGCCTAGCATTTAAATGTGATGCCTTTGCACCTTTGACTGGGACCAAACTTTCCTTGTAAAGTTAAGAATTTTGCAACAGGATAGGCATCAGTTCAGGCCTGGTCTTTGCAGGCACAGAAGGAGCAATTACTGAACAACCTGAAGCCACAAACAGGACACTGCTATAAATAATATAAATAATGTGAAGCCGTTATTTGAAATGGCAGCTTCAGGACAACGGATTATTATCCAGGTGCCTCACGACTGAAAACATTTTTTTTTTAAACCCAGAAAGGTGTAATAAGATTTAATTTTCCATCTCTATGGTAACATACATAATGAAACTACGTAATTAAGATTAAAAATACCTATGAGCAGATTGTGGTAATCAAGTGAGACAAAATTCAAGGGTAGCGCTAAAAACGAAATACGATATTTGTATCATACAGTTTGCTACAGAGATATCAACGAATGAAACTATGCATGATTCAGATGTATTTTGTCAAGATTGAGATGAAAATGACTTATTTTCTATTTGAATATGGGCAAATCAAGGGTATGATGGATTTCTGAGGACAAGTGACTAGGTTTAAGGAAGCTCTGAGCTAGTGTGCAAAGGTTGATAGGCTGTCAGTTGAGGTTCATGAGCTAGTCTGTCACATAGTAGCTAACTGCTTCAGAGGGACCATACTTTCCTTCGTTCAATAATTTTATCAATGACACAGACAGCAGTAAAAGGGGCGAAATGCCAGTAGAAAACATGCGTGGACTGTCCATGTTCCAGCCCTGCTCACAGGTTTTGTACCCCTCTAATAATTAATAAATGATTACGAGTTAAAGTGCGAGAAAACACCTGATTCTTTTACTTGTTAAGACATTTTCAAAAGTCATTAATGATGAACTTGTTGAGCATTTTCACAGTCCAATCAAAAGTGAATATATTACTACAGCTCGGATCCGGCATTAAAGAACTTAATGAACAAGAAACTTTTAGAGCATTGCAACATCTATAATAGAAGTGAATAATGCACTGGAGCATTTTTTTTTAAAAGGGTATGGGGAAAAGGCAGGGGAATGGGACTAAGTGAATAGAATTACAATGGCCTGTAATTTCCGATAGGAGGTTTCCTGCATGCAGATGCCTCCTATTGGAAAAAAATCTACGCCCTTACCTGAGGGCTCCTGAGGTCCGGACACTTCCGCTCCTGGGCCTCTCCACAGTCGAAATGCGCAGGGCCCACGTATCCCAGGGGCGCAGGCGGTTCGCAAACGTCCTGCAGAAAGCGGAACTATCTGCCTGCAGAGGCCCTTCTCCAGGGCAGGCGTCCGATCTGTCAAGAGGATTCTTGACAGATCGTAAATGCCGGTTTTCAGCGCATGCGCTTCGCATGCATGAAACCAGCATTTCCGATGCCCCTACGGGTGTGTACACAGCCCGTACACACCCGTTTGTATCGGAAAATATGGGCCATAGAATTTACATCACAGGAACAGGCCATTCGGCCCAACTGGTCCGTGCCGGTGTTTATGCTCACACAAGCCTCCTCCCATCCCTACTTCATCTCACCCTATCAGCATATCCTTCTGTTGCTTTCTCCCTCATGTACTTATCTAGCTTCTCCTTAAATGCATTTATGCTATTCGCCTCAACTACTCCTTGTGGTAGCTAGTTCCACATTCTCACCACTTTTTGATTAAAGAAGTTTCTCCTGACTTCCTTATTGCATGTATTAGTGAATGTCTTATAGCTCTTTCAGAGAGCTAGCTCGGCATAATGGGTTGAATGGCCTTCTGTGTTGTGAAATTCCATGATTCCATCAACGTCCAAATGGTCAGGACCAGCGGCGTAAAGTCATATGGCAAAGTGTCCACTTTCCAGGGAGCGGGAATGATTAATACCGGCTGGTTTACTTGAAGAAAAAGGACACAATTGAAGGGTGGCTTCTGGAAGGTGAAGGCTACCGTATGCAGTCTTGGCTGTCCGTCAGAAAGTGAGCACAAATACAATGGAGCCCATGCAGTCACCAGGGTTATTCACAGATCTATTGGCATCTTGAAGCAGGGTGTCCAAAATAAATTTTTATCCGCAGTATGCTCCACAATTTTGCTATCCAAGGAGGCCTAACCATGGAGAATTGGGACGAGGAGAAAGCCTATCTGCAGCTAAGACTAGAGGATGACACTGACTATAATCCACAGGATGTTGCTTTAGAAAAACCTTTTTAGCCAGAGGAATAGTACGCCAGGCTGTCATAGAGGAATCACTTAGCTAAGTGTTTGAGCTGCCTATTTCAATCAGACTTTTATCTATATGTGCACTATGCAGTGGCTCAGCATTGTCCTCTACGCCATCTAACTACACTGGAAGCCCTTATTGTGATTTTCTGATATCTGAGCAGAAAAGTTTGTGAAGCCCTGCATAATGCCTGCCTTGCTCTGATCTTCCAGCATGCTAACGCCATATGAGAATGCCTACTATACATTTAGAGTTCAAGGCCTTCATACTTGCAACATGAGCTTTCATGAGAGATACTCCAACTCTATGAACTAACCACCATCACTGTGGTCTTCACTCCAGATGTCCCTGGATTTGTCATGTTTTCCACGGTGAAAGTCACTCCAATAAGCCATGATACGCCTCACAGTCGCTGCTAGATCTCGCGAGGTGCTCTGAAAAGTCTCAAAATGACTTCATAAGATGACCGTGCTCAGCTAGCAACCTTCGTTTATAAGCAGGTCCCGTGAGGTTTGAATCCCTGGGCTTCGCAGCTGAGGAAGGACATGAGTTGGTCTTCCGACCTGCAGGTTCCTGGTCTGTCATTTGCAGCTTCTCATTCATGGTCATTGCTTTACCTAGGTCCTCTAAATTCCCAGGGATGGATGTACTGTGCTGATGCTTGCAATAGGTGGAGTGAGTAATGCAGAGGGCTGTAAGCTGCTGGCTTCTTCTGTGGTTTTGGGAACTGAGAATGGTTCTTAAGAGAGACACCCATAGAAACAGAAGAGGAACATATATTAAAATGTTAGCCTCACGACGCCTTCAAATATTATGTACATAGCTCTATACAGTGGGCCATAGTGTTGTGCTCGACTATATGCCTGTGTGATAGTGAAAGTGAGTAAGGAAGCAGAGAACAAAGAATATAAGGATGAAGGTATAGCCCCGAGCTGGTGGAAGACCACTGAGTTCACTATGCTCCAGTCCTTCCATGCTCTTAATCTCAAGGATTTCCAAGCACTCAAGAGCTTATAATTGTGGGGTCATCCTACATTTTGGGTTTCCTCTTTTCTGATATGTTCCACCTTGTCCTGCAAACGGAATTAGTGTTGAGGTGATGAGACCTGGACAGGAGAATGGCAGAGGGGCTGCCCTCCCACTGGCTGGGAACACATGGAAAATATACTCCATCTCCAACCATCCTTTCCTCTCCAAAGTCCTTGAACATGCTGTTGACTCCCAAATCCAAGCCCATCTTTCCCACAACTTCTTTTTTGAATCCCTCCACTGTACCGAAACGGCTCTCATCAAAGTCACAAATGACATCCTATGTGACTGGGACAAAGGTAAACAATCCCTTCTCATCCTTCTCAGCCTGTCTGCAGCCTTTGACATGGTTCACCACATGATCCTCCTCCAACGCCTCGCCACCATCGTCCAGCTGGGTGGGACTTGCACTCGCCTGGTTCCATTCTTAGCTATCTAATCGTAGCCAAAGAATGGCTTCTCATCCCTCTCCCGCACCGTTACTTCTGGAGTTCCCCAAGGATCTATCCTTGGCCCCCTCCTATTTCTCATCTACATGCTGACCCATGGCGACATCATCCAAAAACACAGCATCAGTTTCCACACGTACACTGATGACACCCAGCTCTACCTCACCACCACCTCTCTCGAATCCTCCACTGTCTCTCAATTGTCAGACTGATTGTCCGACATTCAGTACTGGATGAGCAGAAATTTTCTCCAACTAAATATTGGGAAGTCTGAAGCCATTGTCTTCAGTCCCCGCCACGAACTCCATTCCCTAGCCACCGGCTCTATCCATCTACTTGGTATCTGTCTGAGGCAGAACCAGACTGCTTGCAACCTTGGTGTTATGTTTGACCCCAAGATGAGCTTCCGACCACATATCTGCGCTATTAATTAGACCGCCTATTTCCACTTCTGTAACACCGCCCAACTCTCAGCCATGCCTTTGTTACCTCTAGACTTGACTATTCCAATGCACTCCTGGCCGGCCTTCCACGTTCTACCCTCTGTAAACTTGAGGTCATCCAAAACTCTGCTGCCCATGTCCTAACTCGCACCAAGTCCCGCTTACCCATCACCCCTGTGCTCGCTGATCTACATTGGCTCCTGGTTAAACAATGCCTCGATTTTAAAATTCTCATCCTTCTCAACCAGCCTACTAAGCCCTCAATATGATGGGCAAGAATCGCGTGCCAATTTCCGGCCGGAGGTGCGCCGTATTGGTGAAGTGAAATAATTGTCGTACTGTAACAAATTTCTACTCCGTGCACACAAGTGCACAAACGTGTGGAAAAAGTTGTCCTGCATATGTTAAATGAACTGATCCAAATTTTATACTCACTTTTTTCATCGACTCTGAGTTTCGGCTGTTACGTTGGAACCCTCTAAAGTAAAGTGATTAGAAAGTATAGGATCATAGGAACATAGGAACAGGAGTAGTCCATTCTGCCCCTCGAGCCTGTTCTGCCATTCAATGATATCATGGCTGATCTGCGACCTCACTCCAGATACCCGCTTTTGGTCCCATATCCCTTAATACCTTTGGTTAACAAAAACCTATCAATCTCAGATTTAAAATTAACAATTGATCTAGCATTAATGGCCGTTTACGGAAGAGAGTTCTAAACTTCTACCACCCTTTGTGTGTAGAAGTGCTTCCTAATTTTCACTCCTGAAAGGTCTGGCTCTAATTTTTAGACTATGCCTCCGTCCTAGACTCCCCAACCAGCAGAAATAGTTTCTCTCTATCGACCTTATCTGTTCCCCTTAATATCTTGAAAACTTCGCTCAGATCACCCCTTAACCTTCTAAATGCATAGGAATACCACCCAAATTTGTGTAATCGCTCCTCGTAACTTAACCCTTGGAGTCCGGGTATCATTCTGGTAAACCTGCGCTGCACTCCCTCCAAGGCCAATAGTATCAAGTTTAAACACTATAGAGATGGAGAGCAGGGTCTTATATTTTCAGTCATGCCAATAAGCTTGGTGCACCACAATGTCTAGTACAAATGCTTATTATCATGATAGAAAATAATTCTAGTTCGTTTTTTTTGTTGCCGCAGCACTGATGCGTGATGGCCGGATGGTTTGGAAGGCAAACTAATCGATGAAAATTTACCACAAGTAGCGCAATGCTAATTTGATATGCAGTTTTAAAAGTGACGGCGCTGGCACATCAGATTCCAGACATGCACACAAACGGCAAAAAAGCAGCTACTAAAACGGTGCTGTTGATTAATGAGGTGCTGCACCATGTAAAATACAACATTTGCGCTCGCATGCAAGGAGCCAATGCGAATAACAACTAGGAAGTCACGGCCGTAATGTTTGTAATAAGCGAATGTGTTATCTGCAAGTAAAGTAAGAAGTATAGCGAAGGCAGCTGTAATTCTCCGCAAATTTATTAGGATGAGTAATTGTTCTCTTCTCCTTTTATGAATAGGCATGATGAAGCTTATAATGAGAGGACTGATTGGAATTTTAAAGAATCCATTCCATACAGTAAAGGTGTCTAGACCACACTGCTGTAACAAAAACCATAATTTATGTCTAAAACTCATTTTAGTGCTCTCCACCATTCAGCTCAAATAAACTTGCACTCTCCTGTGTCAAAGCCATTCTTCAGGAAACTATATGAAAATGTTAAATCTTTCAAACTTGATGTAAAATAAATTGCATTATGATTTAAATGTCAGTGTGTTACAGGGCTGGGCTAAAACAGATGAAGGCATGAATCATTCAGGAGACCAGTTTAACCCTAGATTGTAGAAAATTGAAAACATCATTAAGGGAAACATTGCCGCCGCGAAAACCGCACTTAAACCCTTTAATCAAAAGGTTTCTTGATTGAACCTAGAGTCTGAAGGCAAAGCAAAGTCTAGAGGCTGCACTTTTTGTTCAAACTGCATTCTCATTCTAGACAGAAAAATTATGGATTCGCCAGTGCTGATTTTCCAGCCCCCCCACCCGCCCAATTTTGGAGTGGCTCGCATGTCGGTTTGAGGTCACAGTCCCTGCTGTTTCCAATGAATCCACTTCAAAATACATGGCGAGTCACAGCGACATCACCGCAGTGGCACAGCAGTAAACGAGACCCATCTCCATGGAGATTAAGTGTGTTTTAGTTCGTTTGGCTACAAAACGTTGCTCTTTTCTTTTCGTTAGCTGCTAAATGGTCAATCTAACCAGGTCCTCAGCAGAGTCATTCATCATTTCCAACTAGATAGGTTGTGAGGGGACTAGGGGACATCAAGGAGGAATAAGGGCCCCAGTCAAGACTGAATGTAGAGCAGACCATAGTCAGCAGGTGTAGTATGGACGCAGAGAATCAGAGATACACACGTGAACTAAAGACCAGGAAAAGGCACAAACTCGGGGCCATGAAAGGAGAGGGTGCAGAGGAGATTCACCAGGATGTTACCTGGGCTGGAGCGCTTCAACTATGAAGAGAGACTGGACAGGCTGGGGTTGTTTTCCTTAGAGCAGAGAAGGCTGAGGGGGGACCTGATTGAGGTGTACAAAATTATGAGGGGCATAGATAGGGTAGATAGAAAGGAACTTTCCCCCTTAGTAGAGGGGTCAATAACCAGGGGCCATAGTTTCAAGGTAAGGGGCAGGAGGTTTAGAGGGGATTTGAGGAAAAACTTTTTCACCCAAAGGGTGGTTGGAATCTGGAACTCACTGCTTGAAAGGGTGGTAGAGGCAGGAACCCTCAACATTCAAGAAGCATTTAGATGAGCACTTGAAACGCCATAGCATACAAGGCTACGGACCAAGTGCTGGAAAATGGGATTAGAATAGACAGGGCTTGATGGCCGGTGCGGACACGATGGGCCGAAGGGCCTCTTTCTGTGCTGTATAACTCTATGACTCTATGGGCTGGATTTTCAATGACCCGTGGAGTCGGGTTTGGAGGCAGGGGGGGGGGGGGGGCGGTTAAAGTTGCAGATTCGGGTGTCCTGATCCCATCCCGCCTCCAACCCGCCTCCATGCCAGTTTCTCTGGCGGCAGGTACCCGACCTGTGCTGAGACCCGACTCCCCGAGGCGGGAAGGGATTAGTGACAATTAACTGCCTGTTAACAGGTAGTTAACAGGCAGTTTTTTGCCTAATCCCTATTTTAAAAGGTGAAATGTGGGCTTCCCGACAGGTGGCAACCACGCCAAGTTATCGGGGCAGACTGTGGGTCTGCAGGGGTTGGAGGGGTCGATATGTCCGGTGGGCAGGTGAGTGATGAGTGCATGTGTGCAGAGGTAAGTGTGTAAGGTAAGTGCTAAGTGTGGGAAAAAGTTTTACTTACCTTAACTTCCTCCTGCAGGTGTCAGCCCTTCAGTTCTCGGGAATCAGAAATCTCATCGGCACAGAAAGCAGAAAAGCCGTGGTTCTGTCAAAAACTGCAGCCTTCTGTTTTCTGTGGTGGAATGATTTCTAACTCAGCCTGAGAGGAAGGACTCAAGTTAGAAATCATATTGTCAGTGTTTGACAGCTTCACAGAGCTGTCAAATGCTGATATTTCATCTGTCAAAAGCTTTTGACAGATGAAATGTCAATCTGTGACATCACCTGTTGCCGGGTGGCCCTTAATTGGCCTGCTGAGCCCACTGGGCGGGCTCAACAAGGTCAATCAAGGGAAAATACAGTCGGTTGGCCACATCTCGATGGAGGCGGGTCTACAACCCAAAAAGTGGGATTCACGACACCAACCCGACCCCAGTATCAAAATCCAGCCCTATGACTCTATGAGGCAGATCTACATTAAGGTGCATAATTATGAATGCTAGAAGCAGTGGAAACAGATTGCTGGATCTGGAGACTGTCATGGTAGCAGGGAACTATGATGTAGTAGGGATTTCAGAAATGTGGTTAACTCCAGAAGATTATGGGGGGAATTTTTCGGGGGTCAGCGGGAGCATTTGGTGGCGGGTTGCCTGGGATAAAAACATTTTTGACAGTGGGTAGGGAACCCGCTGTCAACCGCCTCCACGCTAGTCTCCAGATGTCGGGTCAGTCATCGCTGAACAGACCTGACACCAAGCGGCGGGGGAGGCAATTTAGATCATTAGAGGGATTGTTAAGAGGCAATTAAATCATATTTTAAGCTCACCTTTAGATTTTTAGAGTTCGCCAACTGCTTCCCCGCTGCTCGGGGATCACGTCAGGTAAGGAGGTCGGGAGTTGTGTCAGCATGTGATGGTTTCTTTACTTGACAGCTGCAAATGGCCTATAAAAGCACCCATTTCATAGGTCTTCACTTTCCAAGGTTAGAAGCTGTTGCTTACTGCATTTGGAAGACAGAATGAGCTTTATGCAGCTTGCAAGTGTTTGGAGCAAACTTTCTATCCAGTGTCAACTCATTGGAAAAACCTCTCTCACCATTGACAGATCGCTTCTGTCATCTCAATTTCAGCTACCATCTATTCCATCAGCATCGGTGCCCTTGAAAAAATCTCACCTTGGTGCTCAGAATCCCACCACGATCAGCCCCAACACCAGCAGCACCAGGCACACCAGCAGCACCAACAACAACACCAACATTCTCCGCAATCAACTGATTCTGCACAGGAAACAGGGCATCAGCAGCCGAGCACATTGCTGCCCGGGACACCAGGGTTCGCCTCACCATGGCCAGATTTACTTCACTTGATGCTGTACACCCTGGCTGCCACATGATGCGCCAGTTGGCACCACCCCACACCAACACCATAAAGCATCCCTACAATGCCCAAGCCATTCCTTTCACACTCATCGCCATTGCGGGGGGTACCGTTATGTCTCACCATTCACTGCAACTCACTAAGCCACTTCCAAAGGTGCACACAAATCTGTCCAAGTACGCAAAGTGTTGAAAATAAAAGTTTCAATGTTTAACAGCACTGTAACAGAAACTTTACATGAACATTGGCTAAAACACCCAAGTGCCCACCCTTGTGTGTTGTTAGTTGGTATGATTGCACTAGGATGAGGGTGAGTGTGAGGGCTGGCTAGTGAGATGAGGAAGTGATAATGTAGATAGAGAGGGATGGGTGGAGGTGCAAGGTTAGTTGGTGTGAGTAAGGATGTGCAGGAGTAGGGTAGGGACGGCAGAGTGATGGGGATGTGATGAGTGGCACAGCAGGATGAGGTTGAGTGTGGCTTTGCAGTAACATTTTGTGATCTACTAAGATCATTGAAAGGTTTGCGCCACTGCAGCCTGGCCCTCCTGATGACATCCCTGCTTGTGTCCTCCTGTGCGATGTGCAACCAGGCTGCGTTGATCTCCTGGGGAGGTCTCATCCGCCCATGGGAAGGGAAGAGAACCTCCCTGCGTGCTGTGACTCCCTCCATAAGCACATGGAGGGAGTTATGGGAGAGCCTGGGTGCAGCCTTGCACCTCTGTGCAGTGCTTGTCAGTGTTTGCAGCACCTCACTGCTTTAGAACACTGACAGCTCAAATGTCAAAATAAATTTGGACATGGCCCCTTTAAAGAAACCGGCTGATGATGTGTCATCAAGTAACGTCATCAGACCCGCTTCATTCAATTGGCCGGGAAACGCGCTGGGCGGGCTTAACAAGCCCAATCAGCGTAAAATTCATTTCACAGATTGGGATAGAGCCAGCAGCATGGTTGCACCCCGCCACCGACCCCGGCCACACCAGATCCGCCTCGGTAGGTGAAATCGCGGCCTATAGCTCTTTGTTTAGCACCAGCAGCTTCACTTGTGCTTCAGCAAAGTATCTCGTTAATATCCTTCCCCTGCTGTGGTGGGCACCCCAGTTGTATCAAAAAGGGATTGGGCTCCTGCCCAAAGTATGACAATGATCTTGACACAAGAATTTGTACAGGGTCAGGGATGTATCCATGGGGTAGGTGAAAAGTCCACTCCGCCCCAATCTGCTCCCAGTGCGTTGCCCCCTGGAATCTCCAGGTTAAGAGCCCTCATCTCTGCTAGCCTGAATTTCCTTTGTTCTTTCCTATATTGTACTGTTTAAGCAATATAACCTACTTGAGCTTTTCATTACCTTTGTCTAGATCTAACTGTCTCCTTTAGAAGTGAGAGCAACATTAACACATTGATGTTAGATTGGCTGACGATCAGCTCCATAAAAACAGTTTTTTTTTAGCCAAACAAGGCACAGAAAAGATTAAACACAGTCATGTCGTACATTATTAGCTCCAGTTGTTTGGGCCACTTAGGTCATCTTATTTCACTGGGAGCACTCTTGCTTTTGAGTCATAGGTTCAAGTCCTATGCTAGATGTTGATGCAGTCCTGAGGGAATTCTGCGTCGTTACAATCTTTTGGATCAGATGTTAAGCTGAGGCCCCATTTGTCTGTTCCATTGTGTTTGGAGATGTTTCTGACAGTTGTGATGGAGCACCATGTAACTAGTCTCTCTCTAGATAATGGGGGAGAAATTCGGTTGGTTAGCGCCTCCCGTTAGTGCCTGGCGGGGGCGCTAATGGGGAACTAATGAAGCAGCGCCGGGGTGAGGCAAATCCAGTGGTGCACGCCAAATCCAGTCGCCCCTTAGCGCCGCCACTAACAGTTAGCACCTGAGGCTTTAGCGCCAGGCAGATCATGATGTCAGTGAGCGTGCAACGCTCACTCAGCGCCCGATCTGCCAAATTGATTATCGCCCCCTGCCTTAGCGCCTCGCCCCGACAACAACAGGGGGAGGAGGCGTGAAGCAGGCGGATGACAACTCCAGGGGCAATATTTAAAGGGATCAGTCGCAGTGTCAGGTTAGTGCCGTTTCACTGCTTCCTTGTCAGTTTGCGATTGTGCAAGAGTTTAATGCAGTCATTTAAAGGTTCTTTAGTAACAGGAGTGTTGTGGCTACTAAAAATGTGTTACAATTATTCTGACAAAATTTCAAAGTGCTACACATCGTTACATTAATGGGGGCTGTACTGGCGGTCAACCTTGCCCTCCAGAATCTATGGTGGAGGGAGCGGAGGCAACGAGAAAGATTGGAACATGAGCCCAGAGGGAGAAGGAGGGCCATCAGGGCTCTTAACAGGAGGCCTTACCCTCCGAGGGTCTTCCGAGAGCACTTCTCCTACCTCAAATTAAGTGAGGAGCCGTGCATTAGAAGGCGCTGCTTCACCAAGGATGTGGTCACTGAACTCTGCCACCTCCTGCAACCAGACCTCCAGCCTCAGATCAGGTCGACCACGACTCTCTCAGTGGCATTCAAGATCACCGTCGCCCTCAATTTCTTCGCCAGAGGTTCCTTCCAGTCTGCAACAGAAGATATAGCTAATATCTCACAGTTCGCCGTCCATTGCTGCATCCGGGAGGTCACAGAGGCTCTCTACAGTAGGATAAGGGATTACAGTTCCTTCCCCATCACCAACAAGAAGCAGGACAAACGTGCATGTGGCTTTGCCAGGATAGCGGACTTCCCCATGGTGCAGGGAGCCACTGACTGCACCCACGTGGCTTTGCAGGCACCGCATAACAATCCTGAGGTCTTCCATAACCGCAAAGGCAACCACTCACTTAATGTGCAGTTGGTGTGCGACCACAGACAGCGAATCCTCAATGTGAATGCCCGCTATCCTGGCAGCAGCCACGATGCCTTCACCCTGCACCAGACTGGTGTGACAGCTGTGTTCCAGCCACCACATCAAGCTCACGGCTGGCTGCTCAGAGAAAATGGCTATCCGCTCTCCACTGGCTCATGACGCCTCTCCGCAACCCCAGTACTCTGGCTCCGCAATCATATAATGAGAGCCATGCTGCCACCAGGAACATCATTGAGCAGACCACCAGGGTGTTCAAGCAATATTTCCGCTGCCTTGACCGCTCAGGAGGAGCCCTCCAGTACTCACTGGAGCGGGTGTCCCATTTTGTCGTGGTCTGCTGTATGCTCAACAGCATGGCTATCATGAGGGCCCAGCCCTTGCCACTAGGCATTGCGGACCATCACAGGAGGAGGAAGAGGGAGAGGAGGAGGAGGACGAGGATAAGGAGGAAGACGAGGAGGAGGAGGAGGAGGAGGAACAGGAGCGAGGGAGGAGGCAGCCACTTAATCGGCCTTCTGGAAGGGCGGTCCGTGACTACCTCATCAGACATAGAAACATAGAAACATAGAATCTAGGAGCAGGAGTAGGCCATTCGGCCCATCGAGCCTGCTCCGCCATTCAATACGATCATGGCTGATCATCCAAATCCAGTACCCTGTCCCTGCTTTAATCCCCACAGTACACATATCCCACCCTACCCCCGTAACCCCACGTATTTAATTCCCCCTAACATATCCCATCCTATCCCCATAACCCCACATATTTAACTGCGGTTCCAATAAATTAAACCCCAGATCCCCATTGTTCACCACATCCCTATCATTCCATCCCTGTCGCAGGCCATATCACAGTGCAAAGCTTAAATGAGAGACACCACAAAATCTTCCAAAGCCAATTAATAAATTTATCAATAATCAGTGAACACATATTTACAACAACAATATTAGCTGTTTAGACTTGTGCAATCCTTTAGTGCCCCTCCTTACAGTGCCTTTGCCTACTCTAGTGCTCCTACGAGGCGTTGGCCCAGTGGCTACAGCATGACGGGTGGAAGGCTGATGAATGTCCATGCGGGAGGCTTCAGATGGCCTTGCAGGACGCCCTCGACCAGCTCTGGGCCTGGAAGGCCCAGCTGTAGACTGCACCACCTCAGCATGGGCGACAGCAGTCTGGGCTGGCTGGATGACAGGCATTGACAAGGGCAATGGCGGAGTGGCAGTGGTGGGAGCAGGAATGCTGTCATCCTGAGAGAGGAGCCATCATATTATGATCACTGCTCCCCAGAGGCTCCTTTACTACAAGATTATTAATTAACCCTGTCTCATTGCACAATACTGGATCTAAAATAACAAATTCCCTAGTAGGTTCCTCGACATACTGATCCAGAAAACTATCTTGAATGCATTCCATGAACTCTTCCTCTGCACTATTACTGCAAGTTTGGTTTGCCCAGTCTATATGAAAGTTAAAGTCCCCCATGATTACTGTATTGCACCTATTACATGCATCTCTAATTTCCTGATTTATACACTGCCCGACACAACAACTATTGTTAGGGGCCCTATAAACTACTCCCACTAATGTTTTCTGCCCCTTGTTGTTTCTTAGCTCCACCCAAACTAATTCTACATTTTGTTTTTCTGAGCCAAGATCCTTTCTCTCTATTGTCTTTATCCCCTCCTTTATTATCAGGGCTACCCGCCTCCCTCCTTTTCCATTCTGCCTGTCTCTTCTAAAAGTCAAATATCCTGGAATATTTAGTTCCCAACCTTGGTCACTCTGCAACTATGTCTCTGTAATGGCTATTAAATCAAACCCATTTATTTCTATCTGCGCCATTCATTCATCCATTTTGTTGTGAATGCTGCGTGCATTCAGATATAGTACTTTTAGCTTTAACTTTTTTCTATTTTTCCCTGTTGTCACTTTAGTCACTGGTGCACTATTACCTTTATTAATCTCTCTGTCCCTTCCTGACCCACTCTGCTTATCTTTACCCAGATCACTACTCTGCTCTACAGCCTTGACATTTTTCTTACTGCTTTTGAATTTACCCTTTCCTGAATCTTCCCACCCCCCCTTCATTAGTTTAAAACTTTATCTACCACCCTAGTTATTCAATTCTCCAGGACACTGGTCCCAGCCTGGTTTAAGTGGAGCCCATCCTAACAGAACAGCTCCCTCTTTCCCCAGTACTGATGCCAGTGTCCCATGAATCGAAACCCCTTTGTTCCACACCACTCTTTGAGCCACGCATTTAACTCTCTGATCTGTCTGTCCCTATGCCAATTTGCATGTGGCTCAGGTTACAATCCAGAGATTAATGGGCCGAAAATTGATCCCGGGACGCGAGAGTACGCACTGCGTACTCTCGCGTATTCCCACTCCAATTGCCGGTTTTCTGCATGCCCTGCGCATGCGCTGAAAACCGGCAATTGCTCTTCTGAAAAGGGGGCGGGTCCTCGGTGCATCGCGTGCGCGCTACAGGCTGCGCGCACGCTGTGCACTTCATGCTTTGGACGCGCAGGTAAGTACGGAAGATTTTGGAAATGTAAAAAGGAGCAGTAAGACCCACTTTTAAGAAGGTAAGTAGTGAATTAAGTATTTTTTTGAATTTTTTTTAACAGGTATATCTTTTTTAGAGACTTTAAAGACAGGTAAGTTTATTTTTATAACTTTTTAAAAGATTTTAAATTTTTTCAAAAATTTAATTTTTTATTTAAAATGGTTAATTTAATTAACTATACTTATTTTATTAATGTGATGGGTTTTTTTTAAATTTAATTGAGGTTTAGCTGTTATTTTGGGGGGGTGTAAGATTCATAGATTTCACAGCCGTGCTGTGAAACTTATGAATGGAAGATGGTGTGCTGCCATTGGCTCTAACTGAGTCACGTGATCCCACAGCTCGCACGAATTCACTATGCCGCTGGGATACGCAAGCACTGCCCAGCTGATCTCTAGAACATGAAGTTCGTGCGAGCTGGATTTGAAAAAGCACAAGCGAGGTGAGAGATCGCGGGAAAGCCTTACCCCCGCGGGAACAGAGCGAGATCAATTTCTGGGCCATTACCTTTGAGGTTCTGCTTTTTAATTTGGATGCTAGCTGCTCAAACTCCCTCAGCAGAACCTCATTCCTAGTTCTACCTATGTCGTTGGTTCCTACATGGACAACGACCACTGGATCCTCCCCCTCCCACTCCAAGTTCTGTTCCAGCCATGACGAGATTTCCTTAACCCTGGCACCGGGGCAGGCAACACAACCTTCGGAACTCCTGGTCACGGCTGCAGAGAACAGTATCTATTCCCCTGACTGTACTGTCCCCTACCACAGCTACATTCCTTTTCACTCCTCCCACTTGAATGGCCTCCTGCACCATGGTCAGTTTGCTCATCCACCCTGCAGTCCTTGTTCTCATCCACACAGGTAGCAAGTACTTCATACCTATTGGTCCAAGACAAGGGCTGAGGCTCCTCCATCACCACATCCTGGGTCCCCATACCTTCCTGACTCGCGGTCACAAGCTCCTGTCCCTGACCATTGACAAACTCTAAAGTACTACGTAACCTAAGGGGTGTGACTGCCTCCTGGAACAAAGTGTCCAGGTAACTCTCCCCCCTCCCTGATGCCCCGCAATGTCTGCACCTCGTACTCCAGCTCAACAACTCTGAGCCGAAGTTCCTCGAGCTGCAGACACTTACCGCAGATGTGGTTGCTCGGGATCGCGATGCTCCCCACAAACTCCCACATGCTGCAGTGATGGCACACCGCCTGCCCTGCCTATCTAACCTTCTTTATTTTTTTGATTGGTTAATCAATAATTTTTTTCTCAATTATTTTAGTTATTTTACTTAATTGGTTTATCTAGTTTTAATTACTAATGTGATAAAGTAAAGTTATAGCAATTTACAGTTTCTTAGCTAGCTTAGAGACTAAAAAAACTGTAATACTCAGCAACCAATCACCTACATGCTGTCCTGTGATGTCACTCCTTGATTTTTCTGTTCTCGCGCTCTTTATTGCGTTGATCCAGCCCCTCTCGCTGCCCCTCTCGCTGTTCCTCTCGCTGCCCCTCTCACGCTCCTCTCGTCCCTCCTCTCGCTGCCCCTCTCGCTGCCCCTCTCGCTGTTCCTCTCGCTGCCCCTCTCACGCTCCTCTCGTCCCTCCTCTCGCTGCCCCTCTCGCTGTTCCTCTCGCTGCCCCTCTCGCTGTTCCTCTCGCTGCCCCTCTCGCTGCCCCTCTCGCGCTCCTCTCGCGCTCCTCTCGCGCTCCTCTCGCGCTCCTCTGGCTGCCCCTCTCGCTGCCCCTCTCGCTGCTCCTCTCGCGCTCCTCTCGCGCTCCTCTTGCTGCCCCTCTCGCTGCTCCTCTCGCTGCCCCTCTCGCTGCTCCTCTCGCTGCCCCTCTCGCTGCTCCTCTCGCTGCCCCTCTCGCGCTCCTCTCGCTGCCCCTCTCGCTGCCCCTCTCGCTGCCCCTCTCGCTGCCCCCTCTCGCTGCCCCTCTCGCTGCCCCTCTCGCTGCCCCCTCGCTGCTCCTCTCGCTGCCCCCTCTCGCTGCCCCTCTCGCTGCCCCCTCGCTGCTCCTCTCGCTGCCCCTCTCGCTGCCCCTCTCGCTGCCCCTCTCGCTGCCCCTCTCGCTGCCCCCTCTCGCTGCTCCTCTCGCTGCCCCTCTCGCCGCTCCTCTCGCTGCTCCTCTCGCTGCCCCTCTCGCTGCTCCTCTCGCTGCCCCTCTCGCTGCCCCTCTCGCTGCCCCTCTCGCTGCCCCTCTCGCTGCCCCCTCGCTGCTCCTCTCGCTGCCCCCTCTCGCTGCCCCTCTCGCTGCCCCCTCGCTGCTCCTCTCGCTGCCCCTCTCGCTGCCCCTCTCGCTGCCCCTCTCGCTGCCCCTCTCGCTGCCCCCTCTCGCTGCTCCTCTCGCTGCCCCTCTCGCCGCTCCTCTCGCTGCTCCTCTCGCTGCCCCTCTCGCTGCTCCTCTCGCTGCCCCTCTCGCTGCTCCTCTCGCTGCTCCTCTCGCTGCCCCTCTCGCTGCTCCTCTCGCTGCTCCTCTCGCTGCCCCTCTCGCTGCTCCTCTCGCTGCCCCTCTCGCTGCTCCTCTCGCTGCTCCTCTCGCTGCCCCTCTCGCTGCTCCTCTCGCTGCTCCTCTCGCGCTCCTCTCGCTGCCCCTCTCGCTGCTCCTCTCGCTGCTCCTCTCGCTGCCCCTCTCGCTGCTCCTCTCGCTGCCCCTCTCGCTGCCCCTCTCGCTGCCCCCTCTCGCTGCCCCTCTCGCTGCCCCCTCGCTGCTCCTCTCGCTGCCCCTCTCGCTGCCCCTCTCGCTGCTCCTCTCGCTGCCCCTCTCGCTGCCCCCTCTCGCTGCCCCTCTCGCTGCCCCTCTCGCTGCTCCTCTCGCTGCCCCTCTCGCTGCCCCTCTCGCTGCTCCTCTCGCTGCCCCTCTCGCCGCCCCTCTCGCCGCCCCTCTCGCCGCTCCTCTCGCCACTGCTCTCACTGCCCCTCTCGCTGCCCCTCTCGCTGCTCCTCTCGCTGCCCCTCTCGCTGCCCCTCTCGCTGCTCCTCTCGCTGCCCCTCTCGCTGCCCCTCTCGCTGCCCCTCTCGCTGCCCCCTCTCGCTGCCCCTCTCGCTGCTCCTCTCGCTGCTCCTCTCGCTGCTCCTCTCGCTGCTCCTCTTGCCACTGCTCTCACGCTCATTATAGCGCCGCTGATCCTGCTCCACTCACTGTTCCTCTCGCCACTGCTCTCGCGCTCTCCACCTCTCTCTCCTCCTTTAAGACGCTCCTTAAAACCTACCTCTTTGACCAATCTTTTAGTCACCTGTCTTAATTGGCCCAGAAATTCAGGTCGGAGGCTTCCCGCGGGTGCAAGCCCCCGACCTGCACTTACATAGCGTGCCTGCCGTTGTGCTGTGGGCCCGCGTGGGATTCCGATCCTGGGCCTCCTCCAGCTGCCGGTGTGCAGTGCTCGCATATCCCAGCGGCGCAGTTAGTTCGAAGCGTCCCCTGTGATCACGTGGGCCATGGGGAGCCAATCGGAGCAGGGAATCGCCATTCATAGATTTGACAAAAGTGAGAAGTCGCACAACACCAGGTTATAGTCCAACAGTTTTATTTGAAATCACAAGCTTTCGGAGCGGCTGCTCCTTCGTCAGGTGAAGTGAAGAAATATTGGTAAAGTAAAATAATAAACCTGTGGAAAAAATGTTTTAATTTTACTTAATTCACCACTTACCTTGTTAAAAGCAGGCCTTGCGCCTGCTTTTTCCCCCGCGCAGCTGCTAGGGACTTACCCGCACGGAGAAACCTGTAAAAAAAGCTGAAGTTCCAGGTCTACGCGCTGCCTCTCCGGTGCACGCGTTTGACCTGTGAACCCCTTCCTTCAAGGGAACGGAAGTTCTGGTTTCCAGTACATGCGCAGTGCATGCGCGAAACCGGCACTTTCGTTGGGCCTACGGGTGAGTACACAGCACGTACTCCACCCATGGAGACCCGAATTTCTGGCCCATTATGTGGCTCGGTGTCAAATTTTGTTTCGGTATCGTTCCTGTGAAGCAGCTATATAAATGCAAGATGTTGCTGTTATTGTTGTAGTGGACATGTCACAACACAAATCTGCACAAAATCCACACGTTACTAACCTTTGCTTTTAATTTCCACAGTTCATGGAGTGAACAACTGTGCAAAGCACGCTGTTTGTGGCCCCGCCCCATAAGAAATTGCCCCCCCCCCATCAGAAAGTGGAGGTGGCTACAATAAAATGCCTAGCCACAAATGGGACGTATATCTCACAATTTGGAGCCTTGGCAACTAAGGCCACAAGAGGCACTTGTGCAATCCCAACAACCAGCCTCGCTAAAGGACTGAGAGGATTTAAACTTTGAAACACAAGAGTGGTCAATTGCTTTTGGAAGCAATGGCAGCAGCAATAATTGCTTTTATAGATCTTGGTCTGGCAACGCAGACGGACTTACATTGAAGTGGGGCTTCACAGCTGATTCACTGCCCCCCAGCTGAGGTAGGTGCCCACCTGCAATATGCAAAAAGCTCTGATCCTTGGATCTGGATGGGCTCAGGAGAAATTCTGTGCCACTCTAAATTGTAGACACATTGTGGGGGAATTTTAATCCCCCAAAACAGGTGGGTTTGGCTCGGGTCAAATGTTAAAATGTAAAAAATCTCAAACCCAAACCACCTCAAAACCACCCACTTTTGGTTTCAATGGAGGCGGGACAGGGGGGGGCGGTCAACCAACCTGCTTCCAGGAGGTGGGCCGCTCATTTAAATAATTTTATAATTTTCTTTCTTAATGAGGCTGCGTGCCTCACATTTTTGCTCCATTTTAAATTTAACTCTGGCCGGCCGGGTTTCCTGGGCCTGGGGAAATCCAGCAGCAAAAGGGAGGCAAGGACTGCTGGATCCAACAGGTAAGTGCCTTTACAGCACTGCTTGTGGGCCAGGAGGAGCAGGGGTGCTTCCCCCCGGCCCCCCAAGCTAACCTTCCACGATCGGCTGTTCCCTGCCTCGCAATCCGATCTCACCCCTGAGCCACGATGTCCACCTGAGCCATGATCTCCCTCCGACTCGGCCTTTCTGATCTCCACACCACCGCCCCACCCTTCCCCACTCCGCTCTGCTCCGTTCTTTCCGATCCCTCCCTCTTCTGTGCTCCACGATACCGACATCCGATCTCCTCCATTCCAGCCTCCGATCTCCCCCACCTCTGGCCTCCGATCTTCCCTACCAGTCTCTGATCTCCCCAACACCGGCTTCTGATCTCCCTCTCTGGTCTCCGATCTCCCCAATCTAGCCTCCAATCTCCTCCCCTACCTTCCAGCCTCCGACCTCCCCCGACATCCCCCCACCCCCCCCACCCCCCTCCGGCCTCCAATCTCCTCTGTGGCCTCCGATCTCCCCCCTCCCGCTTCCAATGACCACAAGAAATGTCCAGATTGTTCACTTTTTATCTTATTCTGTCCCCCTCTCCCCATTATGACTTACAGCCATGCAAAATGAAAGGATCCTCACAAAAATGCCTGGACAAGAATTCTTACCTTGGTTGTCGTACTACTGATATTTATGGCCCTGTAGAATAACCAGTTTTGGAGCTAATGGGCCGAGTTGACCTTTTTTTCATTATAATTGCTTGATATTTGCTAGCCTGCGGTATTTCTGCCAATAATGGCATCACTGTAACAAACGTATCACAAGAGATTGGTTGAAATGAAATTGAATGAATTTGGGTTGTGAATCAAATGTACTTGACACAAAATTCCATGGAGTAAGGGAAGTGTACGATCAGGAAGGAAGAGTCAAGTGGCAGAAGAATGATCAGAAAGAGATAGAGAGAGGTTCCTGGAGTTCAGAAAAATGTGAGGACACCATTAGCCACCGATAGGCAAACAATTCAGCGTATTGTGTTTCTGTAAGAACTAAGTTCTTGACACCAGAAGTAAGGTTAGTTCTATCGAAAGAACAGACATAGGCGGGGTGGGGGGGAGAATTATGATAGCAGAATTATCACACCCATGTCAAGGAAACGAGCCCAAGCACCTCAGAGGGAGATGAGACAACCATCCCTGCTGTACTGACTTAGAAGACAAGATTGTATAATCTCCTGAATCTTTGCTCAAGATATGAGTTTACCAGCAACAAGCTGAACAAACTCAACTCTTATTATATCATAGGGTTGTTATTTAAGCCCGTTAATGTGCCAGCCATACACAAATTCTAATCTAAACTCTCCTTGCTGACATTTTGTCAATATTGACGCTGAGTATGATGTCAACTTTAATAATTGGAACCAGCTGAGGTTGTGTTATGGTGATACACTTGAAATGCCTTTTTAACCTCAGATGATAATTCTTGCGTACCATTATTGTTTAGCATTAAGATACTACTAATTGTATTATCCTAAATGTGTTAATAAAGAAATGTTAGTTCTTGATTTCCATGGTCTGACTTCCTCTTTGGCCAGAGGAGACTAACATTCACTCAGTATCTTAGAAACATAGAAACTTAGAAAAAATAGGAGCAGGAGTAGGCCATTTGGCCCATCGAGCCTGCTCTGCCATTCAATATGATCATGGCTGATCCTCTATCTCAATACCATATTCCCACTCTCTCCCCATATCCCTTGATGCCTTTTGTGTCTAGAAATCTATCTAGCTCCTTCTTAAATATATTCAGTGACTTGGCCTCCACAGCCTTCTTTGGTAGAGAATTCCACAGGTTCACCACCCTCTGAGTGAAGAAATTTCTCCTCATCTCAGTCCTAAATGTCCTACCCCGTTGGGCCTACGGGTGAGTACACAGTGCGTACTCCACCCGTGGAGACCTGAATTTCTGGCCCATTATCTCCTTACGTGGCTCGGTGTCAAATTTTGTTTCAGAATCGTTCCTGTGAAGCAGCTATATAAATGCAAGATGTTGCTGTTATTGTTGTAGTGGACATGTCACAACACAAATCTGCACAAAATCCACACGTTACTAACCTTTGCTTTTAATTCCCACAGTTCATGGAGTGAACAACTGTGCAAAGCACGCTGTTTGTAGCCCCGCCCCATAAGAAATTGCCCCCCCATCAGAAAGTGGAGGTGGCTCCCCAGTGTTTTGGCCCCAGTTTTCCTGCAGCAGAATTTCCAACGTGTGAGAGAACACTGACCTCTTCCACTGTGACCGCTAGTCATGACATTTTACCTCGGAAAGTATCGTTGAGCTGTAGGGGGTGGTGTTTTTGTGTCAGCTTTACCTCTGACTTCTGAGCGGTTCGAATCGCTCCCACTCCCTTGGTTCTAGACCTTGGACTTATTTGGGGGTTGTGATACAAAAGGTGCAGCAGACAACTGAGTTTTATAAAAGAACTTCAATCTTTATTAAAAGGTAAGACACAAATAATAACACTCTTATCACTCTAAAGGTGGGGATTACTTCGGTACAAGCAAGGGAAATGACAGTAGAACAATACTTCACCCCTCCCAACCCCACTTTACTAGCTAAGTTAGGTTTTGAAGGACCAGGGATAATGCTCACCAATCCTTTGACAGTTGGGCTAAATCGCGGTTTTGGGGTTCGCTGTTTATGGCGGTTAGTGTCTGCCGTACCCCGTACGCAGTAGAGGACTTCACCTGAGTCTCTGGTCAATCTTCGCGAGTCCGCTGATGCGGTAGGATGTTGTTATGGATCTATCTGGTGAGTACCCAATTTCTTTAGTTGAGCAGTAGGGCTTAGAGTCTTTGGGGAAAATCTTACCCAGGGGTAAGTCAGGAGTAGTTTGTAGTGTGGAAACTTTGCGATTCTTCGGGTTATCTTCCCTGGAGTTGGTCTTTGTTGGTCGCGGTGGCCTGCGATTACCCGGTCAGTTGGGGGTAATGCGCGGTTGTTGGTTTCGTGAGGCCTTTGGTTTCCGCGATGGCTTTAGGCCTTGGTTGGCGTGTCGGTCGACCTCATGGAGCCGTCGGTGACTTGTTTCTGCTTGTTGCTCCGGGTGACTGTGTTGGGGCCGTTGTTGGGGGTCCATCGAGGTGGTGTCTTCGCGAGCTGGACTCAGGTGTGTCTGAGTGGTGAGCGATGCCGACTCGCTTCCAGCTCGGGCCTTCTTCTTCTTGGTCTCTCCTCCTTCTGATGACCACCGGTTGCGACTGACTGCTCGACCCAACGAACGCTGAACTGTGTTGCTTCTTTCCTCTTCTAGCTAGCTCTTCTTCCTGCCTGGTGTGTGCTTGGAGGGCCTTCAATTATACAGAATTGAAGTGGCCTTATCTACCCGCCAGATCTGTTCAGTTTATTGTCTAGTTTTGGCGGGCTCGTAAATCGGTAACGATTTATTAGCACGTTAACTGGGTTTTAACAGGCCTTCAATCTGACTCATTGAATATGGCCTTATTTACCCGCCAAATCTGTTCAGTTCATTGTCTGAATTTGGCGGGCCTACTACCAGTAACTGCTCTAAGTGTCAAATGGGTTTTTGGGATGGTTTGCATCCTGTCGATCTTCTTGGCTGATTGCTGGTGATTGGTTTTGTGTTTTGGGTTCCTAGGCTGATCTATAGCCTAGTCCTGGGTGCTCTGTATTATGCATGTTTCTTGATGGGCCCTGTAATCGGTTTGATGGGACCTATTGTTTTGGGTGGGACTGTCTTCTCCTAGGGTCTATTGTCAAAATGTTAATGCTTGTTGGGCCTTTGAGTGAGGTCATCCTGGTTCCCCAGACAATGCAATTAACTGCAATACCCAAAACTGCTTTTACAGAGGTCGAACCCAACTTCCTTCACAGCATTTTCTCCCTTTACAGGTCCAGACATGTTTTTAAAATGCCAAAACTTGGGTTTTGGTCTTATATTCCTTAGGTTAGGCCCAAATGCATTTTTATCACTCTGAAGTAGTTCCAAAGTCCTTTTTCCTTAGGTTTTGGGGAATCAGTAAATTTTGGAAACCTTACAGAGCCTAATAATGGCACAGATTTTGTGCGTGACAGCTATTTAGGTGGATAGTTGCTTGCACATGACCATTTCAGATATTTTGTGGGAATTTCCACTGCTCAACAGATAATAGGACTTTCATGAGAATCTCTCGCATTAAATATTGCTGGTAGAACCTTGTTCACAGGCAGGTTGCTTTTCCAAGGTCTATATCATCTTCGACCCTTCATCCCAGATGCTGTGGACCTTGGACACAACATTCACTTCCTCTGCTTTTTCCTGCCATGCCTGGCAAACTAAATGTGGCTTGAGGGTATCCCTCTAACTCAAAGTTAACATTTTTGTGTGGCTATCCCCTGTCAATTGGTGCCTGTAGCACATTGTTTTAAACAAGTGCTTGTCTCACCCTCTTTCTTCTTCCCATGCTTCTTCATTCACTAATACAGCACAACCTATACCTTCAAGCTGCTATCTATGTTGTTTAAGCAGTCTGTTACTGGCAGTTCTGGTGATTAAACGTCTAACAACAGTTGTTTGCAATCGATTGTTTAAGTCTTGTAAGACATTTAAATTCCCCCGGCCCTTTAACCCGTCCAACAGGTTCCTAAGTTCAGACCTGTGGAAAACACAAAGGCTGTGATTTTATCGGCACTGAGAGGGCGGGTTTGGAGGCGGGTCAAGGGTCAAAATCATTTTGATTGACGGCGGGTTTCGATCCCACCCTCAACCCACCTCCAAACAATTTTCCCAAGTGTCGGGTCCCCGATTTGCGCATGGACCCAACACCTAGCGGCGGGAAGAGGATTAAAGCCACTTACCTGCCTGTTAACAGGTACTTGATGGTTGTTAACAGGCTCTTTTTCAATTTTGCCGCTTCTGACTCGGGGTTCCCGAAATCCGGACACCATGCCAGGTAAGTGTGGCGTGTTGTGAGTCTGCTGTTGTGTTTCTGCATTGATGACAGCTGCAGAAGTGGGGTGAAGGATCCAACGGTGCACTGGTGAGTTTCAGAGGTAATTAAATGTTGGGAAAATCATTTTTAATGCATTTACTCTTTTCTGCAGGTTACAAGATTTGAAATCCATGTCTAGTCCCACCTCATTGGGAAAACCTCTCACCAGTGACAGATCGCTTCTGTCACCTCACCTGCAGCTGCCATCTGTTCCAGCCTATGGAGGGAGTCACTGGAGAGCCTGGGTGCAAGAGCTCACCTTTGTACAGTGATTGTCAGTGTTTGCAGCACCTCAATGCTGTCAAACACTGAGAAATGAGCTGTCAAAGAAAAATTGTGCGTGGGCCCTTTAAGAAAACCGGCAGATGATGCGTCATCAAATTACATCATCTGACCGGCTTCCTCTTAATTGGCCAGCAAACCCGCAGGGCAGGCTTAACAAGGTCAATCAGCGTAAAATCACATCCGTGGGCTGGATGTAGTTGGGGGCGGGACTGGAAGCCGGAAACCACCTGACCCACTCCCAACCCACATCGATTTACAAAATCGCAGCCTTGGATTCCAGGGAAAAGCTATTCTTTTACTTAAAAATCAACAAGAGCTCACAAGCAATTTCACATACATATATTTGTTCATTCGCCTATTACAGGTAAGCATGCGCGTTTCTTCATCCACTTTAAACTCAAGCGATTATAAGTAAAACACATACATACTAATACCCACGAGTGGTCGGTTCAGCGGTGACTAGTGCCTCTGTAACTGGCAACTGACCAAGTTGCCCGACTTACTGCAGCAGCCCCAAGTGTCTTTTAGCAGCACTTTTTATACCCCAAAACTTGGCAACCCGCCCACAGCATTCATGTCCCAAACTGTGTGAATAATGGTCAGTGGTTGTTTTTTTCTCTCTCTCTCTCTCTCTCTCTCTCTCTCTTCCTTATCTGTTTTGTCAGTGAGTCAGTGGGCCACAAGGCCGGTCACTTCATTGCCTAAGGATGTTCCTGTTTTTGCAATGACTCCACAGTTCAATAGCTTGTTTCTGCAGAACTCTCAAGGTCTGTTTTACTTCTCTGTGAAGAACAGTTGGCAGCCTTCACAGCTTGCAACCGCAACAGTATTATTTTTGCATAAAGTTCTCACAGCAACCAGTCTCTTGGCCTCGCGAAGCATGCTGGTACATAAAATGTAGTCAACTTTTAAGTTCGGTCAAGTTACAGCAGAAGTTCCAGCAAATGGCTTATTCTTACAGTTTGCATTCATTCAAATAAATGCAAGATCCAAGACAGGAACACGCATGAATTTGGATGATGTTGTCAGTGCAAAACTTCATGTCGACAAAGAATTAAAATAATGCTTTGAACAAGATACACATGACAAAGATTTGGGGCCCTTGTGACCTCACATAAAAGTGGAGGCATTTCAATCTGGGTGGTGATTTTGATTGATTGTTCCCAGTGTAAAACCTGTAGTCTGTTTATTGATGCATTCCTAGACAGTTTCCTAGAAGTAAAGGGAATTAAGGGTTACGGGGAGCGGGCAGGAATTTGGACATGCGTCTAGGTTCGGATCGGTCATGGCCCTATGGGTAGCATAGCGGGCCCAGGGGCCGTGTAGCCTGATCCTGCTCCTATTTCGTGTGTCCAATTCTGTTAGGTTCAGGAGATGGTTCTGTGATAGTAGATTGGCGGTTAGGATCAGATCAGCCATGATCTTATTGAATGGCGGAGCAGGCTCAAGGGGCCAATTGGCCTACTCCTGCTCCTATTTCTTATGTTCTTATGTTCTTATTGTAAGTGAACTAAACCTGTTTGTTGGTTTGAAGCCTTATCTTTATAGCCTGCTTTCCCAGTCTGTTTCCTGTATAATAAAAAGCGTACATGAGATAGAGCATGTGACACTTCGATGCCAGTATATGGAGCAAGACTTCTCTGTTATGATCCCTAGGTCGTGCTATTGCCCAACAATAGGTGCACTCCGAATTGTAGGGATCAGAAGTTCTGTTTATGGGAGACACTATCCCTGAGAGATTCCCTCGCACAAATGTTTTTTAAAAATTAGTACAACTCATGAACAAACACAGAAGAGGAGAACTTGAAGAAAGACACAGCGATAAAGGTGCAATTAATGAACCTGAACTAATTTTTGTTTTTCTTGCTTTTTAAAGCTAATTAACATGTATCTCTCTTATTGATAGAAGCTTTTCAGTACACCCTCTATAAAGACAAGAACACACATGGTGGCATATGCGATAATACAGTAGCAGATATAGGCAGAAAGGGTTCCATGTTACAAATCCCAGATCATGCTCTCATTTAACTAGAAAGTGGTGCACTCCAGATTGTAAGGGATGTGAGGTCTACTTAAAGGAATGACTAGTTAATGTACAAACCAAGAAAATATCTAATGTAAAAACTGATCATTTGTGACAGTAATGCATACCTGAACTTCGAGAAATTGCATCCATGTCAAAATGATGCCTTCGGAACTTCATTTAAATATTAAAATTAAGTTCCCATCTATTTTGGGAGGGGGTGATTGCTTCATCTAGCAAAATCCCCACCAGAAATCCATGTGATGCATAAAAAGGGCTGTGATCTGGAACGGCTGATCCTCACCCCATTTTCCAAGTGGTGACTCCCACTTTGCACCAGAAAATTGGGCGCAAATAATTCAAAAATCTACCCTAGAATCTCATCAACTGGATAGGAATGGTTGCCACTGAGATAAGGGGGGAGAAATTCAATGCACGGCTGCCCATTTGGCACCTGAGGACAATGGACGGCCAGCAGTTGAGAATTCGAGTGGCACCCCACGGTGGTCCCTATGATGCCCAAGGCCCACCTGATGCAATATTCAGGCAGGCCTGCCGATGGACGAGCAGCCCGCCACCTGAAACAGGCCCAAGGTTGCTTAAATATGCAAACTGGCATCCTTCGCAGATTGTGGGCCTCCAACTGCCAGATTTAGCTACAAATGGGTGGAGCGTGCATCCAGACGTTGAGTGGGCTAACTAGTTGTTCTTGAAGGGAGACTGCTAAAAAAGGGAATTCTGAAGTTTTTTTTTTAGTGAGCCCCGGAGACGCAGGAGTGCTTTTCTTGGGTCCACAGATAAACTCCGGCCCATCGCTGTCCCGTTTGAGGATCATCCCTACCCCCACCCGCAACCCCCCACGAGATTGCCTTGCCTCCCACAAGACCCAACCTGCTAGCGGGCTCAAGGTGAGAGCCGGACTATTCCCGGCCCTCCCACAGGAGGTGCCTGCAGCACATCAGCAGCACGTTAATGAGGCCTGAACTCGAATTTGGTTGGGGGCACACACTGGCTTGAACCGCCGGGCAGAGCAACCGATCCACTGACTTTTTGGCCATTATGGGTGGAATTGAATTTCTCTGTCAATACCCCAATAAACATAGAGGAGGAGTAATGATTAATCTTGCAGTCTTCTCAGATTCCAAAGCATAATTTGTTTTGCTCAAGTTCAAATGAATGACACAGTTGACTCAAGGGAATATATATATGGCCTTAATAATGATAGATCTTTATTCTGTGGCACTTAATGTCTTTTAAACTATGAGAAATGTTCCAATGATCTTAGGGGGATCTTTAATCAGGTCCAGGACCATGTCTGTGATAAATCATCTTGCAAGAGAACAGTGAACAAGGGAACTCAACAAATTAAAGATTTATTTATGGAAGGTATATTTAGCATCTCTAACAGTGGTCTCATCTGTATGGGCATTTGGACTTTTACTCAATTGCTGATTGGAATACCAATACGAGGAAGATATTTCTATGGGGTGCTTTCTACATTCATTGAAACTATGACAATGGCCAGTGACAGTCAACAAGATTCTCAGAAAATGAATAATCACGTATATTTTCTCCAAGAATCTTGAAAAAACCTCCATCAATTACTAACTGCAGGATTGGGATGTCTGGGTGCAAGGACACAAAACAGGAAAAAGTGGGGAGAGGGAAAGAACAAAAGGGAAAGGTCTGTGCTAGGGCGGAGGATCAAACACAAGAATGCAAGTAGATAGCAATGAAGCTGATCGGCCTCCACCCTATCACAGGCCTCCACCCTATCACAGGCCTTTTACTTTTGTCCTTTCCCTGCCCGCCCGGTCCTATTCCTGGCTCTGCATTTGCTTAAAAGCTGTTCATCTCTAACATCTTCCAGTTCTGACAAAAGGTCATCGATCTGAAACGTCGACTCTGTGTCTCTCTCCACAGATGCTCCTGGACCTGCTGAGCGTTTTCCAGCATTTTATGTTTTTATTTCAAATCCTATCTTCTTGACCTAGCTTTCAGTCGCCTCTCCTCACTCTTTCAGCATAGTTCGTTGTCGGTTCCTTTATTCATTTTGTCTATTATTTCTCAAGGAATAAAAGATGCTACAGAAATGCAAGTTTTTATTGTTCAATTGTGGCTTATACCTTAAATGTTTTCTTTGGCCTTGAAGTTACACCATGGGTACGAGCATACAAATGTTTGCTACATTCATATCAAATTCCATCCGAGACTATTTGAATGGAGAGGTTAACCTGTTTATTTAAAATGGGTTAATACGTTTGCTTAAATAGTGACTGATTAAATTTCATACAAAGATATTCTTGTAATGGATTTTCTGTGGTGTTGCCCACAGTAAGTAAGATGTTACATTTTTATTGCAATGACAGGTGTCATTCTACCTCTGCTGCCTCCTCCAGCCCTACAACCCTCCACGATCTCTGTGCCCTTCCAATTCTGGCCTCTTGCGCATCCCCAATTTTCATCACTCCCCCATTGGTGGCCGTGCCTTCAGCTGTCTAGGCCCCTAATCTCTGAAACTCCCTCCCTAAACCTCTCCGTCTCTCTACCTCTCTCTCCTCCTTTAAGATGCTCCTTAAAACCTACCTCTTTGACCAAGCTGTTTGTCAACTGTCCTAAATAGATCCTTATGTGACTCGGTGTCAAATTTTGCCTGATAACGCTCCTGTGAAGCGCCTTGGGAAGTTTTACTACGTTAAAGGTGCTGTATAAATGCAAACTGTTGGTGTTATACCATGTAGTACACAATGTATTATTCTGCTGCTCAGTTAGAGCTGTGTTAAATGTGGCCTATCCATTGAAGGCAACAAATTCCAATGGCTGTACATAAGCACACACCTGAGGTCAATTAGAGTTGAATTACTGGTAGTGAGATCCATTAGGGAAGCAGATCCAAAATTACTTATGAAATGCTTGGCATCGAAACATCAGGTAGAAGGAAAGAATAGCAACTGCCTGACCTTCTGCATTTTATTTTGGATGTTTTTAAAATTTGGATTAAAAATGGAGGTTACAACAATGTTTACATTATAATAGCTAATATTTAATCATTGTAATAAAAAACCCTGGCAGTCTGTGTCTTCTGCATAATTTTAAAATATCCTGGGCTATGAATTGTGTTGTTTTAAGATTAAAACAAAGGTACGTTGTCAGGGTAATTTATTTCATCTGGTAAGTGCAAGCTAAGAATACTTCATTCAACACAACAATGCTTCTCTCTCCAATATTGTCACAACTCACATTGATCAACATGCACAGAAAGATATTATGATACTGGGTAGAAAGCAGTTTCTCATTCTTATTCTCATATTCATATATAAGATGCAAGCAGATAGCATGATAGAGAATCATTTATGTTTGACCACCTGGGCGATCCCTTAAGGTGTCGCTTAAGATTTGTCTGCAACCAGGAGTGTGTTTGCTAATGTTTTTGCATCTTATGTACACGAGGAGCTGGCCCATCACCGTAATACAGGATATTTACTGAAACGACGCCCGGCCCCGATTTTAACTCCAGGTGGATTCCCCGCTCAGGCCTGGGTTAAAATTACAGTCTGGTCTCAGTGATGTCATCGGGCCACAACATGCCTATGTAAAGAAGGACACGTGTCCTTGCTGCCTGCTCGGGAGAGCAGGTTAAAATTGTGGATGTTGCCATCATGGGCTGCTTTCGGGCAGGTAAGAGCCGGAGCGAGTTTAACTGCCCGCCCGCCAGCTTTCTGCTGAGCGAGTAGGGTTAAAATCGCCCCCATATCATATGACTGACAAGTGCTAAAAACATAACACATTATTAATAATGAAAGATACCTCACAGATATCATATATCACAGTTATAATAAAGCTAATGCCATTTATCTAGCATTTCAGCAAACCTGCTTGAGATTCAAATAACTAAATTTGTCATCTATCCACAAGACGTTTTGTTTTCAGTTATTTACATCATTCTTTATCAATGAATTAATATATTAAAAATAATATGTTAACCTTCATACACATCACACTGTAGTCATCACACTTCATTATAGTAGCAAAACAATCTTAAAATGCTGTGTGATTCTAGTCCGGAGTCTGAAACTGACAAGTATATTCCAATTAACAAAGGTTCTTGGGGAAACAGCAATTACACTCTGAATAACCACAGGCTGTTTTTACTTATAGCAACTAGACTTTCTGGCCAATAGAAACACAGCTCCACCTAAACAGCAGAAAAGCCCATTGTGCAATTTATAATACACCTGTCATAAAATAGTCTGCGAGCAGCTCCAGAGAATATCAGCTAATAACAGCATCATCATCATTTCGTATCCTCTCACTCGTGTCAGCTGTGGCTCAGTGGGTAGCACATTTGCCTCTGAGCTCAGAAGGTTGTGGGTTCAAGTCCCACTCCAAGGACTTGAGTGCAAAAATCTAGGCTGACACTCTCAGTACAGTGCAGAGGGACTGCTGCAGTGTCGGAGATGCCGTCTTTTGGATGAGACGTTAAACCGAGGCCCTGTCCGTTCTCTCAGGTGGATGTAAAAGATCCCAGGGCACTGTTTTGAAGAAGAGTAGGGGAGTTATCCCTGGTGTCCTGGCCAATATTTATCTCTCAATCAACATCACTAAAACAGATTATCTGATCATAATCACATTGCTGTTTGTGGGACCTTGCTGTGCGCAAATTGGCAGCTGCGTTTCCCACATTACAACTGTGGCTACACTTCAAAAAGTACTTCATTGGCTGTAAAGTACTTTGCGACATCTGGTGGTCATGAAAGGCGCTATATAAATGCAAGTCTTTCTTTTTTCTTCCCTTGGAGAGCAGTGTGAAGTGGTGGAAGGATTTGCAGGCTGATTAACAGTCTAACAGGCTGCACGTGAACACTCCTTTCATGGCTGTAACCATCTTTAGACCAGCTGATAGGGTGGTTAGTTCTATATAGTGGGAGGGTTTTATGAGCTCCCACAACCCGTACAATGAAGGGGGAACCACCCACACCCACCGGACATGAGTATCCCGCTGGATGTCAACCCAGAATTCAGAACCACAGCTCCAACTCCAATCGCCGGGACTATCTGGAGTGGGGTTCGGACCCTGCACCTTCTGGCCCAGAGGTGGGAATGCTACCACTGCGTCAAAGGCTCACTCCTATAAACAGTATGACAGTGCACAGTTCCTTTTCTTCACACTTCAGGTATCACACGCTTCCTCGCTAATACAGGTGTGACTGTCGGGATTTATGCCCTTTCTAATTGGATGAAATTTGAATTTACTAACAGTATCAAATCAGAACTGTATAACAACAGCAGTGACACAAATCTCCCAGTAAAAAATAAGAACCTGAATCAAACCAATTGCACAAAATATTTTTTGCATCTTTTTTGTTCTTTTACAGGTAACATTGATTTTTCTGAACCTCCTGACAGCACACACGAACAATTCCAGTTTATAAAATACCATGTAAAATCCTAAACTACTTTTCAAAACTATTTCCGCTCACCTATAAAATGACCCAACTTCGATCAGAGTTTTGCAGTGAGGCCTAACCTTTGTCAGGAGCCTGGGGCATAGTTTGGTTGCAAGGCCACGGTCTATGCTCTGGTGCAGATGCTTTCTGGCCTCCTTTATGAATACAATTGGGGCTGGGACTAACAGCAGGCAAAGGATGGCAATGGTAATAGTATGAACAGCCAGTCTCCCAAACACCTCTCCCAATGCGCTGGAGCGCTTCAGCTATGAAGAGAGACTGGACAGGCTGGGGTTGTTTTCCTTAGAGCAGAGAAGGCTGAGGGGGACCTGATTGAGGTGTACAAAATTATGAGGGGCATAGATAGGGTAGATAGAAAGGAACTTTTCCCCTTAGTAAAGGCTCAATAACCAGGGGGCATAGTTTCAATGTAAGGGGCAGGAGGTTTACACGGGATTTGAGGAAAAACTTTTTCACCCAGAGGGTGGTTGGAATCTGGAACTCACTGCCTGAAAGGGTGGTAGAGGCAGGAACCCTCACAACATTCAAGAAGCAGTTAGATGAGCACTTGAAACGCCATAGCATACAAGGCTACGGACCAAGTGCTGGAAAATGGGATTAGAATAGATAGGGCTTGATGGCCGGCGCGGACACGATGGCCCGAAGGGCTTCTTTCTGTGCTGTATAACTCTATGGGGGAGAAATTCAGTATCGCCCCATTTGGGGCGCAATTGTCGGCCGGGCGCAAAGATTAGCGCCTGGTGCTAATTATCGCCACCGACTGCAAACTTGGCTTTTATCGCCCCTGGAGGTGATTGGAGTGCTAAATCAGGCGCTTCACACCTGTCTTAAGGCGCAAAGGCCGAGGAGCGAGGCGCTACCTCAGAGCGCTGGCGAAGCTCATGTGATGTCAGTCAGCAATGGAACACACACACAATGGCATGGGCCAGTTCTTAAAGGGGATCGTTGATCTTGCTTTCCATCCACATCCTGCTCATTGCAGCCTTGAATCTTGGCCTGGAGAGACCTGCACATCAAATCTGCTGGGAAGAACAATGGAGAGTGCCAGGGAAAGAGCTCAGAGTGCAGCCCCCACAGACTCTTCTAAATCGATACAAGGAAGGGCTAATCAAAATGAACCTGCAAAGTACTGCTCAGTACCCAAAATCCTTCACACAGCGTTGAATCTCTCCAGAAGTCTCTCTCTCTCTCTCTGACTGCGTGGTTCAAAAATGGCACCAACAATAAAAGGCAGGAAGCGGTCGCCTTTAAATAGCGCTCCCCCAGTCCCTTCATGACTGCAAAATGCTCCCTCAACCTGTCGTTGCTAGCGTCAGGCGGTAAGGCAGGGGGTGCCACTCAATATCCGCTCCGGGGCGATACCGGGGCATTGCGCACTCGACTGACGTCACGATCTGCCTGCGCAGGAGATCGTGGCGGTAGTGTTTAGCGCCGCCGCAAAATGTCTAGTTAATTTCGCGAGCGGCGCAAACATCGCCGCGCCGGGGCGCTAGATGCTTTGCGCCCCATTAGCGCCCTCTTAAGGCACTAACGGGAGGTGCGACCAACTGAATTTTTCCCCCTATGCAGATCTCTTCCTGTGTGTGCTGCCAGATCTTATTGCCTCAATGAAGACAAACTACAGGACCTTCTCAATGCTGCCAGACCGAAAGGCCTTTCCTCCCCAGTACTGCCAGACTGCAGTGATCCCAGATCCCAGTGATCCTCCAGTGTTTCCCAGACCATGCCCATGCACCCCCATCCCCTCCACACCCCCACACCCTCAGATAATGCTACAAGACCCCACATTCCTCCTTAATCCCATCACAGTGCCGCCCAATCCAGGGACTGTGCCCACGGGTGTCAAACCCCTTCCAGTGCTGTCAGATCCCAGCCCCTCCAACCTGCAGTGCTGCCAGACCCAAGGAACTCCCCCCAGTAACTCAAACCCCACATTCTACCCTCAGTTCTGACAAACCTCACATTTTTCTTCCACCGTGCTCTGAACCACCAGGATCGTCCTCGCTGCCAGTTGTCTTGCGCTGTCACGGGGTCCTTCTCAGTGCGGCCAAAGCCCAACGTCATCACTTAGATGCCACCAAATCTCAGGTCTTCCTGTCCCCCTGCTGTAAAACTTCAGGTTCTCACGCAATGCAGCCAAACCCCTGGAGAGCTTCCTCAGTGCTACCAAATCCCTCGACCCTCCTGTGCTGTTAATTCTAGGATGTCCTCTCTGTGTGGCTAAAGCTCAGACCACCCACAGAGGAACTGACAAATTTCAAGACCCCCCATCCCAGTCGTACGAAAGCTGAGAAACACCGACCCCAACACCCAAAGCGCTGGACCTCCACAGTGCTATTAAACCTCATTATGTCCCTCAGTGCTGTAAATCATCAGATACCTTCTGCAAACTTGCTACATCTTGCGTACATGTGTTAGGAATAAGAATTTTGTAATAAAATAGACAAAAGACTGCAGTCCTAGGCCCAACCATCTTCAGCTGCTTCATCAATGACCTTCCCCCCATCATAAGGTCAGAAGTAGGAATGTTCGCATGCAGCAAGATCTGGACAACATGCAGGCTTTGGCTGATAAGTGGCAAGTAACATTCGTGCCAGACAAGTGCCAGGGAATGATTATCTCCAACAAGAGAAAGTCTAACCACCTCCCCATGACATTTAATGGCATCGTCATCGTTGAATCCCCCACCATCAATATCCTGGGGTCACCATTGACCAGAAACTTAACTGGATCAACCACGTAAATACTGAGGCTATAAGAGCAGGTCAGAGGCTGGGTGTTCTGTGGTGAGTGACTCACCTCCTGACTCCCCAAAGCCTTTCCACCATCTACAAGGCACAAGTCAGGAGTGTGATGGAATACTCTCCACTTGCCTGGATGATTGCAGCTCCAACAACACTCAAGAATCTCGACACCATCCAGGACAAAGCAGCCCACTTGATTGGCACCCCATCCACCACGTTAAACATTCACTCCCTCCACCACCAGCGCACCGTGTACCACCGACAAGAAATACTGCAGCAAACTCGTCAAGGCTTCTTTGACACCACCTCCCAAACCCGTGACCTCTACCAGCTAGAAGGCGCATGCGAATACCATCACCTCCAAGTTCCCCTCCAAGTCACACACCATCCTGACTTGGAAGTATATCGCTGTTCCTTCATCGTCGCTGGGTCAAAATCCTGGAACTCCCTCTCTAACAGCACTGTGGGAGTACCTTCAACACATGGACTGCAGCAGTTCAAGAAGGCGGCTCACCACCACCTTCTCAAGGGCAATAAGGGCCGGGCAATAAATGTTGGCCTTGCCAGCGACACCCACATCCCAGGAATGAATTAAAAAAAAGAAGATACACACATTACAGTCAGCTGAATTCAACCCTGCAGAGGGCTCACTTCTTTATCTCCCAACCTATAGCTAGGATTTTACACCATTCATGGGGGGAAATTTCAGTAGGTTAGTGCCTCCCGTTAGCACCTACAGATGGTGGTAACGGGGCGCTGATGCAGTAGCGCCGGGGCAAGGCAAATCCAGCGACATATGGCAAATCCAGTCCTCCCATTGCGCCGCCAGTATGAGGTATCGCCGGGGACTTCAACGTCAGGCAGATCATGACGTCAGTGAGTGTGCAATGCTCACTGGGCACCCGATCTGCCAAATTCATTATGGACATTTACCTTTGCGCCTGGACCAGACAGTGACAGGGAAAGAAGGCACACAGCTCCAGGGACGTTATTTAAAGGTATCCTCATTAATCACTCGCAGCTGTCAGGACAGGTTGGATCCAGTGGTTTACTTGTCAGTTTCAGCCAGTGGAGCAGTTTGTATGAGTAATTTCAGGTACTTTTTTATCAGCAGTGTTCTGGCAAGTGCAAAGTGCCTACATTTATTGTTCAAAGAGTCAAACTGCTACACTTGGCAACATTAATGGGAGCTGTACTGGCATGTCACCTCGCCCTCCAGGATCTGTGATGGAGGGAGCATAGGCAGCCAGAAATACGGGAACATGTGCGCATAGAGATGAGGAGGGACATCAGGGCTCTCACCAGGAGGCCTTACCCTCCGAGGGTATTCCGACAGCACCTCTCCTACATTCAGTTAAGCAAGGAGCAGCGTATTAGACAGTTCCACATCACCAAGGTGGTGGTCACAGAAGTCTGCCACCTCCTCCAAACAGACCTCCAGCCTCACACCAGGATGACTTGAACCCCAGATCCCTTTTGCTCACCACATGCCCATCATACCATCTCTGTGTCATGCCATATCACAGCATCCTTCTGGATGCAAAGGTGAAATGAGAGCAACCACAATATATTGCAAACTCCATTAATAAATTCACAATCGTTCTAATAACTAATGACCCTTGTGCCTGCCATAGTTAAATAGCTGTCATTGTGTACAAGGCATGAGATGATAGTGTGAGTGTTGGTAGGTAGAGATTGTTGGTGTGTGAGTGCTGGGGGTGTGGTGCTTTGGGCAGTGTGTGAAGCTTGTGGTACAGATGGTGGTATGTAGCATTTGTTGAAGCATTCACTCACCCTGACCATCCGACTGAGGTGGATCTTCCATGAGCACATAAGAACATAACATAAGAAATAGGAGCAGGAGTAGGCCAATTGGCCCCTCGAGCCTGCTCCGCCATTCAATAAGATCATGGCTGATCTGATCCTAACCGCCAATCTACTATCACAGAACCATCTCCTGAACCTAACAGAATTGGACACACAAAATAGGAGCAGGATCAGGCTACACGGCCCCTGGGCCCGCTACGCTACCCACAGGGCCATGACCGATCCGAACCTAGACTCATGTCCAAATTCCTGCCCGCTCCCCGTAACCCTTAATTCCCTTTACTTCTAGGAAACTGTCTATTTCTGTTTTAAATTTATGTAATGATGTAGCTTCTACAGCTTTTTGGGGCAGCATATTCCATGGACCTACCACCCTCTGAGTGAAATAGTTCCTTCTCATCTCAGTTTTGAAAGAGCAGCCCCTTATTCTAAGACTATGCCCCCTAGTTCTAGTTTCACCCATCATCGGGAACATCCTCCCCGCATCCACCCGATCCAACCCCTTCACAATCTTATATGTTTCAATAAGATCGCCTCTCATTCTTCTGAACTCCATCGAGTAGAGTCCCAATCTACCCAACCTCTCCTCATATGTCCATCCCCTCATCCCCGGGATTAACCGAGTGAACCTTCTTTGTACTGACTCGAGAGCAAGTATGTCTTTTCTTAAGTATGGACACCAAAACTGTATGCAGTATTCCAGGTGCGGTCTCACCAATACCTTGTACAACTGAAGCAATACCTCCCTATTTTTATATTCTATCCCCTTAGCAATGAAAGCCAACATTCCATTGGCCTTCTTAATCACTTGTTGCACCTGCATACTAACCTTTTGAGTTTCGTGCACCAGGACCCCCAGATCCCTTTGTACTTCAGTACTTTCCAGTTTCTTGCCATTTAGATAATAACTTGCTCTACTATTTTTCCTGCCAAAGTGCATAACCTCACACTTTCCAGTATTGTATTCCATCTGCCAAACCTCTGCCCACTTACTTAGCCTGTCTATGTCCCCTTGCAGATTTTTTATGTCCTCCTCACTCACTACTTTCCCTCCCATCTTAGTATCATCTGCAAACTTTGATATGTTACACTCGGTCCCCTCCTCCAAATCGTTAATATAGATTGTAAAGAGTTGGGGACCCAGCACTGACCCCTGCGGAACACCACTAGTTACTGATTGCCAGTCTGAGAATGAACCATTTATCCCAACTCTCTGCCTTCTGTTAGATAGCCAATCCTCTATCCATGCCAGAATATTACCCCCAATCCCGTGGTTTTTTTATCTTAAGCAATAATCTTTTGTGTGGCACCTGTCAAATGCCTTTTGGAAGTCTAAATACACCACATCCACTGGTTCCCCTTTATCCACCCTGTGTGTTACTTCCTCAAAGAACTCCAGAAAATTTGTCAAACATGACTTCCCCTTCATAAAACCATGCTGACTTTGTCCTATTAAATTATGATTATCCAAATGTCCCGTTACTGTCTCCTTAATAATGGACTCCAAAATTTTACCTACCACAGATGTTAGGCTAACCGGTCTATAGTTTCCAGCCTTCTGTCTACTGCCCTTTTTAAATAAGGGTGTTACATTAGCAGTTTTCCAGTCTGCCGGGATCTTTGCTGAGTCCAGGGAGTTTTGGAAAATTATTACCAATGCATCCACAATCCCTACCGTCACTTCCCTCAAGACCCTAGGATGTAAGCCATCAGGTCCAGGTGATTTATCCGCCTTGAGTCCCATTATTTTACCGAGTACCACTTCCTTAGTGATTTTGATCGTGTTTAGCTCCTCCCCCCCCTATAGCCCCCTGTTTGTACAGTGTTGGGATATTCTTAGGGGGAAAAATTAGGTCGCGCCCCGTTTGGGGCGCAAATATCGTCTGGACGCAAAAATTAGCACCTGGCGCTAATTATCGCCACTGACTGGAAACTTCACTTTTACCGCCCCGGGAGGTGAGTGGAGCGCTAAATCAGGCGCTGCATACCTGTCTTAAGGCGCAAAGGCCGAGCAGTGAGGCGCTAACTCAGCGCGCGAGCGCAGCGCAGGTGCTGCCAGTTAGCGTGGGAACACAGACACACTGGCGCCGGCCAGTTCTTAAAGGGGGGGGGGCAACTTGCTCCCCAGCCACACCCTGCTCATTGCAGCCTTGAATCTCGGCCTGGAGAGACCTGTGAATCCATTTTGCAGCCAAGGATGGAGAGGGTGAGAGAACGAGCTCAGCGCTTCACCGAGCGGGCCTTGGATGCTCTGGTTGGCGCGGAGGAGCGCAGAAGATCTATACTCTTCCCTGAGAGTGGCAGGAGGCCTTTGCCACGCGAGTACAGAAGAGTGTGGAGGGAGGTGGCTCAGAGCGTCTCCTCCAGGAGCATGGTGCCCAGGACCCATGTTCAATTCCGCAAAAAGTTCAACGACCTCACTCGGGTCGTCAGGGTGAGTGGCTTTTTCTCAATGCCTCTCCATCCCTCCATCTCAACCTCACTCTATGGCCAGAGGGTCTTAAAACCCCAATGCACAACACTCATCCAACACCTATGGCCCTTTCATGAAACACACACACACATTCCACACTTTGCATACAGTAAGGGCTATTCACCTATGGGAGGCACATCAGGCAAGACCATGGCTGTATACAGTAAGGGCTATTCACCTATGGGAGGCACATCAGGCAAGACCATGGCTGTATATTTACTCAGATGCTGTCCTTTTTCTTGCAGGCCAAGCTGGCACATAATAGGAGACAGCAGCAACGGACAGGTGGAGGGCGGCCTCAGCTGCAACCCCTCAGCGATCTTGAGGAGCGCGTCCACAGGATTGTGGCAAGCCGGGTGATCGGTCCCGTCGCCACTGGAGACGCCGACCCCGTTCTGGACAGCAATGGTAAGGTCATCACCTTTTTGTCCTCTGTCCTTCCACTTGTCCCTCACAACACCAGCCTTTGACAATTTCAATCCAACTTGCTAACTCGCTGCACTTATTCCTCCCTTACTGCCACCCTGTCCTCACGCTAAAGCCACTCTTGTACCTCCCTGCTTTCAGATGGTGATTCACCAGCTGAGGAGACGGGCCCTGAAGCTGCCAGTGGGAGTGAAGCTGCAGCCGAGGAGGAAGAGGAAGCCGGAGCATCAGTGCCACCCTCTCCTGAGGAAGCCCATGCCCACACTGGGAACACGCCTTCCCTGGAAGGGAGCAGGGGGGAAGGGTCTGATGAGGGTGAAGCTCCAGGACCCAGCGGGCTGCAGCAACACCATGGGGGTAGGGAAGAACGGGGGCCTTCTCCCCAGAGGGAGAGTATGCCAGCGACTCCTACTGCAATGGACGCAGAGGAGGAGCGGCTGATCGCAGAAATGAACACCCAGGCGGTGGGCATGCACACTGAGCTCATGGGTGCAGTGGGAAGGGTGCCCGAATGCATTGAGTCACTGGCAAGGAGTGTGGAGCACTTTGCTGTAGCATTGGTGGATGCCACACTAAAGCTTAGTGCTGCAATTCAGTCACTGACTGCCGTGATCCCATCTCTGACTGCTCTCATGCAGACTCAGATTGAGGCCACGCGAGCACTGACTGCTGCCAACCTCGATGGTTCGTTCACATGTCCCCGGGGCTCTCACCGCGCCGCAGCAGGCCAGCAATCTGTGCTCCAGCAGATTGCTCCGGATGCTGAAGTGCTGCCCCGTGGGAGTGCCAGTGTGTCGGTCGAGCAGGGAGTTGCTGTCCTCTCTCACGATGACAGCATTCCTGCTGCCAACACTGTCACTTCTCCACTGCACTTGCCACCGCCTGTAGGACAGACTGCTGCCGCCCATGCAGAGTTGGTGCAGTCTGCAGCCGGGCCCTCCAGGCCCAGAACTGGTCGAGGCCGTCCTTCAGGGGCATCTGCAGTGTCAGGGTCTGACAATCAGCAGCCTTCCACCAGCCTTGCTGCAGCCACTGAGGTCCCATTACGGAGAGCAGTAGGGTTAGAAGGGGGGAAGTGCGCAAGGGAAGGAGATCACCCTCGAAGGGCAAAAAGTAGCAGGTGTGACAAAATGCTGGTCATTTTTTTATTAAAGGCCGAGGTTCGTGGTCCAACTTTTGTCTAGTGTTTTGGACATTATCTCCAGGTTGTGAGAACCAGTTATGTTAATGACTGTTTTTTTGTGTTTATTTCTATGAGTTTGTCATGAGGAAATGACACACACAGAGTTTGTAAAATAAATAAGTTTTTGTATTCAAAATATACATGTTTGGTGTTTGGAATCATTGGTGCCTTGGCCGGCTTAGGGGTTGCGTGCTGGGTTCATTGATGTTGTTAGCAATGGCAGAAGCCATTTCCACAGCAGGGGCCCTAGAAGCGGCTTGCTATCAGCCGTTGACGGACGGCCCTTGCAGTTTCACCATTGTGGGCCGCCCTCCCGCCTTGGTGCTGCTGATGATCATCCTCCTCGTCCTCTTCCTCCTCTTCCTCCTCCTCCTCTGGTGGTGCTCCAAGGCCTGGTGGCATTGGCTGGGTCCTGACGATTGCCATGTTATGCAACATGCAGCACTACGAAGTTGGATACTCGCTCAGGCGAGTACTGCAGGGCTCCTCCAGAATGGTCGAGACAGCGGAACCGTTGCTTCAGCACGCCGATTGTGCGCTCAATGATGTTCCTGGTAGCTTGATGGCTCTCGTTGTACCTGCAGCTCAGCAGGGGTGTTGGGCGTACGGAGCGGTGTCATCAGCCAGGTGCTCAATGGATACCCCTTGTCCCCGAGAAGCCAACCAACTGGCTGATGCGGTGCCTCGAAAAGTTCTGCCACAGTAGTCTGGCGCAGGATGAAAGCATCGTGGCAGCTGCCAGGATAGTGGGCATTGACAGCGAGTATCAGCTGTCTGTGGTCACAGACCAACTGAACATTCAAGGAATGGAACCCCTTTCTGTTCTGGAAATCCTCGGCATTCTCATGTGGAGCACGCAAAGCCACATGCGTGCAGTCAATGGTGCCCTGCACCATGGGGAAGCCCGCTATCCTCGCAAAGCCCAGAGCGCGGTCACGCTGCTTGTCTCGGGTCATGGGGAAAGAGATGAACTCTCATTTTTAAAGAGGGCATTTGTGACTTGCCGGATGCAGCAATGCACCGCGAACTGGGAGATATTGGCGAGGTCCCCAGCAGCAGCTTGAAATGAGCCAGTAGCATAGAAGATGAGAGCCACTGTGACCTTCACTGCCACCGACAGAGACGTCCTGGACCTCAGTTGAGGCTGCAGATCTGGCTGCAGCAGGTGTCAGAGCTCAGTGACCACCTCCTTGCTGAATCGCAGCCTTCGCAAACACAGCTCCTCAGACATATGAATGTAGGAGAGCTGTTCACGATATACCCTGGGAGGGTAAGCTCTCCTGTACATACGCCTGTTGGCCCTCCTCCGTCTGGCCATCATTGCCACTCTCTCTCTGCGTCTCTGTGTCCTCCGATTCAGCTGGAGCAGGACGACGCCCCCAATCAGTGCAGCCCCCATAGTCTCTTTGCAAGCAAAGTTATGAAGGACAGCAACCAAAGTACTAGCGAAGTTAGGATCAGTAGGCAAAACTACCTCACAAAGCGTTGACTCAATGCAGAAGTCTCTCTTTCTCTCTCTCCGAATCTCTCTCTCTCTCTCAGAACGAGTGGTGCAAAAATGTCAACCACAGAAAAAGACAGGAAGAGGCCCCCTTTAAATAGCGCCCCCCCCAGCCCCACAGCGATTGATAGCGTTCCAGTCTTCCGGTCGTTGGATGCGCCAGGCGGTAAGGCAGGGGGCGCCACTCAATTTCCGCTCCGGGGCGCCACAAGGGCGTTGCACCATGGAATGACGTCACAATCTGCATGCGCAGGTGGTCGCAGCGGTAAAGTTTAGCGCCGCCGCACAATGTCTAGTTAAGTTCCCGAGCAGCGCAAACAGCGCTGCGCCCGGGAGCTAGCGGCTTTGCGCCCCATTAGCGCCCTCTTAAGGCGCTAACGGGAGGCGCAACCAACTGAATTTTTCCCCCTTTGTGTCCTCTACTGTAAAGACTGATACAAAATATTCATTCAGTGTATTTGCCATCTCCATATTTCCCACCATTAATTTCCCGGTCTCATCCTCTAAGGGACCAACATTTACTTTAGCCACCCTTTTTCTTTTTATATAACTATAAAAACTCTTACTATCTGTTTTTATATGTTTTGCTAATTTACTTTCATAATCTATCTTCCCTTTCTTAATCAATCTTTTTGTTATTTTTTGCTGTCTTTTAAAGTTTTCCCAATCCTCTATCCTCCCACTAGATTTTGCTACCTTATAAGCCCTTGTTTTTAGTCGAATATTATCCTTAATTTCTTTACTTAGCCATGGATGACTGTCTTTTCTTTTACACCCTTTTCTTCTCAGTGGAATATATATTTTTTAGAAGTTGTAAAATAACTCCTTAAATGTACACCACTGATCATGTATCGTCTTACCCTTTAATCTATTTTCCCAATCCACTCTACTCAATTCTGCTCGCATACCTTCATTATCTCCTTTATTCAAGCTTAGCACGCTTGTTTGAGATCCAACCTTCTCACCCTCTAATTGAATATGGAATTCAACCATGTTATGGTCACTCATTCCAAGGGGATCCTTTACTAAGACATTTTTAATTAATCCTGTCTCATTACACAGGACCAGATCTAAGGTTGCTTGCCCCCTGGTCGGTTCAGTTACATACTGCTCAAGAAACCCATCCCTAATACACTCAATGAACAAGGCAGCCCTGCCCAATTTGATTTGTCCAATTAATATGATAGTTAAAATCCCCCATAATTAAAGATGTTCCCTTATTACAAACCTCAACTATTTCCTGATTGATACTCCGTCCAACAGAGTTGCAACTGTTCGGAGGCCTATAGACTACGCCCACTAATGTTTTTTTCCCCTTATTATTCCTTATCTCCACCCAAACTGTTTCATTATCCTGATCTTTTGACCCAATATCATTTCTCTGTATTACAGTGATTCCTTCCTTTATTAACATAGCAACCCCACCTCCCCTTCCTTCCTGCCTGTCCTTCCTGATCGTTAAATAACCTGGTATGTTTAATTCCCAGGCATTGTCACCCTGCAGCCATGTTTCTGTAATGGCCACAAGATCATACCCATATGTAGTTATTTGTGCCATTAACTCATCTATTTTGTTACGAATGCTACGTGCATTCAGATAGAGAACTTTCAAATATGTTTTGTGACACTTAGTTCCTGCTTTTGCCCTTTTTATTACTTTACCTTTTACTCCATACCTTCTGCCCCTTCCTGACACACTCTGGTTTTTCATTTCCCCACTGCTACCTAAGTCTATGACCTTCTCTGTTGTCATTTTTATTATTTGCTCTCTAGGAACCTCCCCCCCACTAGTTAGTTTAAAGCCCTCTCTACAGCCCTAGTTATATGATCCGCCAGGACTCTAGTCCCAGCACTGGCCAAGTGAAGCCCGTCCCAACGGAACAGCTCCCTCCTGCCCCAGTACTGGTGCCAGTGTCCCAGGAAGCAAAACCCATTTCTCCCACAACAGTCTTTGAGCCACTCATTTAACTCTCTAATTTTATTTGTCCTAGCCAAATTCGCTCGTGGCTCAGGTAATAATCCAGAGATTAATACCCTTGAGGTTCTGTTTTTTAATTTGACCCCTAGCTGCTCATACTCCTTTAACAGAACCTGCTTCCTTGTCCTATCTACGTCGTTTGTACCAACATGGACCACGACAACTGGATCCACCCCCTCCCACTGCAAGTTTCTTTCCAGCCCAGAGGAGATGTCCTTAACCCTGGCACCGGGCAGGCAACACAGCCTACGGGACTCTTGCTCTTGGCTGCAGAGAACTCTATCTATCCCCCTAATAATACTATCCCCTACCACTACAACATTTCTATTTACTCCCCCCTCTTGAATGGCCCCCCGTTCCACGGTGCTATGGCCAGGTTGCTCATCCTCCCTGCAGTCCCTGCTCCTGTCCCCACAGGGAGTAAGAACCTCGAACCTGTTGGACAAGAGCAAGGGCTGCGGCTCCTCCAACACTACCTCCTGGATCCCCGTACCTGCCTCACTCGTAGTCACACTGTCCTGTCCCTGACCATGGGCTACATCTGAATTAATTAACTTCATAGGTGTGACCACCTCCTGAAACACAAAGTCCAGGTACTTCTCCCCCACCCTGATGTGTCGCAGTGTCTGATGCTCAGACTCCAGCTCATCAATACGGAGCTGGAGTTCCTGTAGCAGCAGACACTTGTCACAGATGTAATCACCGTGAGCCTCAGTGGGGTCCACCGGCTCCCACATCTCACAACAGTAACACATCACCTGCTCCATTCTATGTAATTAATTTTTAAAAATTTATTGTTAGTTATGGACACTCTGCCCGATTATAGATGCTAGTATCGCCTCTAATTAATTGGATTTAAATTAAATCAATCCCTCTAAATTACACCAGTTAAATGGTTTACCAACAGTCACTCTGCACCAGAAAGGCCTTATTAACTATAACCCACAGAGCTTAAGTTTAAAAAGAGAGAAATACTCACCAACCAATTACTTACCTGCTTTCTGGTGACGTCACACCTCGATTATTTTTACCTCTCTCCCTCCCTCCGAGTTCAGAGACTGGTCCCGCCTTACCTGGTCTCTGGAGCCTTTTAAACCCTTTGCCGCCGCCTCGCCTCACACAGGTCCGCCGCTGCACCAGGAAGCTGACAAAGATGGAAAAAGGAAGGCACACCTTCCTCCCCGAACTCCCTCACTCACCAAACTCGCAGCTTAGCACTCTATTCCAAATCTGCACTCCGTGACAAACTGCACTCTAGTCTCACCTGCTTCAGTCCTCCGGCTCCTTCTCCTTGTTGTGCTTCTCCTTGCTGAGGCAGCTGCACAGCCAGCAATGCTGAAAATGAGGTGCTCCAGTATCAATGAACCTCCCCTTTAAGTACTGAGAAAAGCCAGTGGCAATAATGAGTTGAGAGTGGACTTCACACAATATTGGTCCACCCTTTGAGTGTAACGCCACTGAGCTAGGTCTTTAAGACTTGATTTAGTGCCCCAATCATTTCTTTGTGCAGTGAGACTGAATCTTGCCTGCAGTCTAAAGCATTAGCGCTGGCGCTAATTCTTAAACTGTTCCGAAGATACCGCCCATTCCTGGGCTATCATGAATTTCTAGCCCATACTGTTTTGAGCTGCACTACTTCATAGGCACTTCCATAACCCCTTTACCCACTTTCCGTACCAGTCTCAATCTTATGGTCTTGTGTTGTACAGAAAAACATTGGTATTTTAGTGTCAGCATGAAACATAAGGAACCATGCCCTGAGTCTCCAGTTTAGAGCAAATCATTTGCCAGCTGGCCCTTGAATCATAGAATCATAAAAATTTACGACAAAGAAGGAGGCCATTCGGCCCATCGTGTCTGTGCCAGCCGACAAAGAGCTATCCAGCCTGATCCCACTTTCCAGCTCTTGGTCCGTAGCCCTGTAGGTTACGGCACTTCAAGTGCATATCCAAGTACTTCTTAAATGCAATGAGGGTTTCTGCCTCTACCACCCTTTCAGGCATTGCATTCCAGACCCCCACCACCCTCTGGGTGAAAACATTTCTCCTCAACTCCCCTCTAATCGTTCTACCAATTACTTTAAATCTATGCCCCTTGGTTAGTGGCCTCGCTGCTAAGGGAAATAGGTCCTTCCTATCCACTCTATCTAGGCCCCTCATAATTTTATACACCTCAATTAAGACTCCCCTCAGCCTCCTCTGTTCCAAAGAAAACAACCTCAGCCTATCCAATCTTTCCTCATAGCTAAAATTCTCCAGTCCTAGCAACATCTTTGTAAATCTCCTCTGTACCCTCTCTAGTGCAATCACATCTTTCCTGTAATGTGGTGACCAGAACTGTATGCAGTACTCTAGCTGTGGCCTAACTAGTGTTTTATATAGTTCTAGCATAACCTCCCTGTTCTTATATTCTATGCCTCGGCTAATAAAGGGATGTCTTCTTAGCCACCTTATCTACCTGTCCTGCTACCTTCAGTGATCTGTGGACACGCACTCCAAGGTCCCTCTGTGCCTCTACATTTCTTAGTATCCTACCATTTATTGTGTATTCTCTTGCCTTGTTAGCCCTCCCCAAATGCATTACCTCACACTTCTCCAGACTGAATTCCATTTGCCACTTTTCTGCCTACCTGACCAGTCCATTGATATCTTCCTGCAGTCTACAGCATTCTTCCTCACTATCAACCACATGGCCAATTTTTGTATCATCTGTAAACTTCCTAATCATGCCCCTACATTGAAGTCTAAATCATTGACATATACCACAAAAAGCAAGGGACCTACTACTGAGCCCTGTGGAAATCCTGCTGGAAACAGCCTTCCAGTCACAAAAATACCTGTCGACTATTACCCTTGCTTCTTGCCACTGAACCAATTTTGGATCCAACTTGCTAATTTCCCTTGGATCCCATGGGTTTTTACTTTTTTGACTACTCTGCCATGTGGGACCTTGTCAAAGGCCTTGCTAAATTCCATATAGGCTGCATCAAATGCACTACCCTCATTGACCCTCCTTGTTACCTCCTCAAAAAATTCAATCAAGTTAGTCAGATACGACCTTCCCTTAACAAATCCATGCTGACTGTCCTTGATTAATCCGTGCCTTTCTAAATGACGATTAATACTGTCACTCAGAATATTTTCCAATCATTTGCCCACCACCGAGGTTAGGCTGACTGGCCTGTAACTACTCAGTCTATCCCTTTCACCCTTTTTAAACAATGGCACAACGTTAGCAGTCCTCCATTCCTCTGGCACCACACCTGTAGTCAGAGAGGATTGGAAAATGATGGTCAGAGCCTTCGTTATTTCCTCTCTTGCTTCTCTTAACAGCCTGGGATACATTTCATCTGGGCCTGGCGATTTATCTACTTGAGAATGCATCTTGTACAGAAATTGTACCGTTAGTTGCGATTGCAGTCATTAATTCTAAGATTAAACTACAGAATATATAATAAAACCTAACATAAGTGTTCAACATTATGAGTGGTTTTGATAGAGTAAATAGTTTCCACTGGCAGGAGGGTCGGTAACCAGAGGACACAGATTTAAGGTAATTGGCAAAAGAACCAAAGCGGAGATGAGGAGAATTTTCTTTACGCAGCGAGTTGTTACCATCTGGAATGCACCACCTGAAAGGGTGATGGAAGCTGTCGTTCAAAAGAGAATTCGATATATACTTGCAGGGTAAAAATTTGCAGGGCTACGGGGAAAAAGCAGGGGCATGGGACTAATTGGATGGCTCATCAAAGAGCCGAATGGCCTCCTTCTGTGCTGTGTAATTCTATGAAGTGATTCTTTCACATAAAATGGTTTCCCTTACCTTAAGAAGGAAAGAAAGACTTGCATTGATATAGTGCCTTTCACGACCACCGGAGGTCTCAAAGCGCTTTACAGCCAATGAAGTACTTTTTGAAGTGTAGTCACTGTTGTAATGTAGGAAACGCAGCAGCCAATTTGCGCACAGCAAGGTCCCACAAACAGCAACGTGATAATGACCAGATAATCTGTTTTTTTGTTATGTTGATTGAGGGATAAATATTGGCCCCAGGACACCGGGGAGAACTCCCCTGCTCTTCTTCGAAATAGTGCCATGGGATCTTTTCCGTCCACCTGAGAGAGCAGACGGGGCCTTGGTTTAACTTCTCATCCGAAACACCAGTACATTTTTTAAAAAGTAACAGGTAAAAATTGAGTACATAGTTAAAGGAAAATTCAGCATTAATCAAGGCCACTTAATGACAGTTTTCATAGTAAAATGGACAGAATTATGGAATTGGATTCGCAAAAGACGAGGAAAAATCTGCGATAACCATGTATTAAAAAGACAACTGACTTATTCAGTCACCATAAATAAGTGGACCTGAAATTGATACATCGCGTGTTTGATGGTATTACACTCCTGTTCTTATAAAATCACTTTCAATGCTACAGAGGATCCGTTATAATTAAAAGTCTTTCATCAAGGACGTGTGTACGGCAATACACTTGTCACACTTCACGTGTCTCATGCCCAAAGGACAACAATATCACGATTGGCTCAAATAACCACTTAGCTGTTAGCAATCAAACATTTAATTTTCAACAAATCAACGTTAGCGAAAATGAGGAATGAGTAACTAGGGGAAAGCTCACTAACCAAACCTCTCATTTTACTTTTCGAAACTTAATTTACAAACCAGCAAATACTAGAAAAATAAATTGATCAAATTGCTCAAATCATTTCTTCACCTTGTTTTCAGCTACCATTTTTCAGCTTAATGCAGACAGCTTTAAATTACATTTATAACATAATAAACATATAAAAGATTATACAATTCTGAAAATACGTTAATAAATATAGGCATAAAATACAAAATTGGTTATTTAATATTGGAAATGTGAGCCGAAAGTTTTGGCTATTTAAGTCGGCCCTTCTATGGAGCCTAGGGTTGAGTTGAAATTCTCACCTAGGCCTCAGAGGTTGGTTTCTACCTGCAATATGTGTGAGGGAGAAAGGAGCATCATTGGAATGATAGTTTTGACCCTGTTCCTATGAAACTACAATACCCAGAATACACTATGATGGCCTGTGTCACCTGACAATCAGACAGACAATTCACAAATGTCAGAGACTTGAGCACAAAAAGCTAGGCTGACACTCCAGTGCAGTGCTGAGGGAGTGCTGCACTGTCGGAGGTGCCGTCTTTCGGATGAGACATTAAACCGAGGCCCCGTATGCTCTCTCTCAGGTGGACGTAAAAGATCCTATGGCACTATTTCGAAGAAGAGCAGGGGAGTTCTCCCTGGTGTCCTGGGGCCAATATTTATTCCTCAACCAACATAACAAAAGCAGATTATCCGGTCATTATCACATTGCTGTTTGTGGGAGTTTGCTGTGCGCAAATTGGCTGCCGCGTTTCCCACATTGCAACATTGACTACACTTCAAAAGTGCTTCATTGACTGTGAAGCGCTTTGGGATGTCCGGTGGTTGTGAAAGGCGCTGTATACAACAACAACAACAACAACAACAACTTGTATTTATAGAAATGCAAGTCTTTCTTTTACTTTTCACATTAGCTATTGCTGCAGTGCCAGTCAATCAATCAGGACTGGGCCACGGTGCTGGCTATTAAAACCACTAACTTTTCTTCACTGCCGAAATGGGTTTACCAAAGATAAACCAACACTACAGGTAGTGAATAAGAAAACTGCTTCGAAAATTGGCATTTCCTCAACCAAACCACAAGTCACAGACATATTAGATAATGTGAAAATTTATATCTAATTGACATCTATTGCAAAAATTAAAGGGCACGAGTTAATTGTAGACTCTTTCTTTAGCCAAGTTTTTCTTTCAATTCTAGTTACAGCTTCAAACAATAATCTGCCTCATAGTTCTTACTATGCGTCCTTCATGGCTGGAAGCACAACGCAGAATGTTCTCATCCAAGTTAATACAAATTATAATACCGTTCAAAGGTTAACACGGTGATAGACTGAATACATCAGCTTAAACTACAGAGCATTGGGCAAGGACCTAAAAACAAAAGCTTAAGAAAAGATTGAACTTGCACCTCTCCTTTCTTCACCAAAAATCTCTGCAACAGTACTTAGAAACATAGAAACATAGAAAAATAGGAGCAAGAGTAGGCCATTCGGCCCTTCGAGCCTGCTCCGCCATTCAATATGATCATGGCTGATCCTCTATCTCAATACCATATTCCCACTCTCTCCCCATACCCCTTGATGCCTTTTGTGTCTAGAAATCTATCTATCTCCTTCTTAAATATATTCAGTGACTTGGCCTCCACAGCCTTCTGTGGTAGAGAATTCCACAGGTTCACCACCCTCTGAGTGAAGAAATTTCTCCTCATCTCAGTCCTAAATGTCCTACCCCGTATCCTGAGACTGTGACCCCTCATTCTAGACCCCCCACCCAGCCAGGTGAAACATTCTCCCTGCATCCAGTCTGTCTAGCTCCATCAGAATTTTATACGTTTCAATGAGATCCCCTCTCATTCTTCTAAACTCTAGTGAATACAGGCCTAGTCGACCCAATCTCTCCTCATACGACAGTCCTGCCATCCCAGGAATCAGTCTGGTGAACCTTCGCTGCACTCCCTCTATGACAAGTATATCCTTTCTTAGGTAAGGAGACCAAAACTGCACACAGTACTCCAGGTGTGGTCTCACCAAGGCCCTGTATAACTGCAGTAAGACATCCTTGCTCCTGTCCTCAAATCCTCTTGCAATGAAGGCCAAAATACCATTTGCCTTAAAAGAAAAAAAGAAAGACTTGCATTTATGTAGCACCTTTCACGACCTCAGGAGGTCCCACAGCGCTTTACAAACAATGACATACTTTTGAAGTGTAGTCAATGATCTAATGTAGGAAACGGGCCAGCCAATTTGCGCACACCAAGCTCTCACACACAGCAATGTGATAATGACCAGATAATCTCTTTTAGTGATGTTGGCTGAGGGATAAATATTCACTGTGATTATCTACAGGTACGTTTTTGCGGCCTTCTGCGCATGCGCACGTTATCTCGGAGCCCAACAGTTGTGGCCTGCTGTAGGACACGCATTCCTCAGCTCTGTAAGAAGGTCACTGGATCCGTTGGTGGCCGGGGGGGTTGGGAAGAGAGAGAATCGAAAGGAGAGAGCGGGGGAATCAGAGGGGAAAGAGAGAGAGAAGAGGGGAAAGAGAGAGAATCGGAGGGGGAGAGAGAAAGGGAATTGGAGGGGAGAGAGAGGATGAGGGGAGAGAGGGGGAATCAGAGGGGAAAGAGAGAGAGGATTGAAGGGGGGAGAGAGAGAGGATCGAAGGGGAAAGAAAGAGAGGATCAAAGGGGAGAGAGAGAGAGGGGATCGGAGGGGGGAGAGAGAGGGAATCGGAGGGGGGGAGAGAGAGAGGGGATCGGAGGGGAGAGAGAGAGGAAATTGGAGAGGGGAGAGAGAGGGGGGATCGAAGGGGGAGAGAGAGGGAATCGGAGGGGGAAAGAGAGGGAATCGGAGGGAGAGAGAGGAGGGGAGAGAGAGAGAAAGAGGAGGAGAGAGAGGAGGAGGAAAGAGAGAGAGGAGGGGGAGAGAGGATCGGAGGGGAGGGGAAAGAAGGTCAGGAACTCGGGAGGGGGGGGGCATAAAGAACACAGAGAGCATAATGGGGATGGGGGAAGAATGTGAGCCAGGTCCAAAGGGGGGGATGAGAGTGAGAACATAATCCAGATAGTAAGACAGATCACGTTCCAACACCACCCTCTTTACACCCACACCATGTTCTCCCTCTCCTCCCCCAGACCTGGTTAATATCTCAGAAAGCTCGGTGCATGTGTGGCAAGTGACTGGACAAAATCCACAAGTCATGACACTGTCACTATTCACTTCATACCCAATAAACCTGTTAACAATCCGTGACCCACACACAATGCCCCATCTATGGGGGGTGGGGGGAGGGAAGGTCAGGAACTTGTTGGGGGAAGAAGGTCATGAACCTGGGGGGGGGGAGGAACTTGAGTGGGGCGAGAAGGTCAGGAACCCAGGGGGGTGGGGGGGAAGGTCAGGAACTTGGGCAGGGGGAGAAGGTCAGGAACTTGGTGGGGGGAGGTCAGAAACTTGTTGGAGAGGGAAAAGGTCAGAAACTCAGGGGTGTGAGGAAGGTTAGGAACTTGTTGGGGGTAAGGAACTTGTTTGGGGTGTAGGAGAAGGTCTTAACCCGCGAGGGTGAGCCCTGTCTGTTCTATGTGAGCTCTGTTCTATCTGGAACCTGACAGTCAGAATGGCTCGAATTACACTTTGCAAAGTAATTGATTACTTAGGCAGGCAGGATCTAATTACACATTCCAGATAAACTGCTGGATGTGTCTTGTTCTCCAAGGGGACCAATCAGAAATCAGGTGTTGCCTTCAAGGTGACCAATCAGAGATCTGGTGTTGGAAATAAACATGACAATAAATATTGGCCACAACACCGGGGATAACTCCTCTGCTCTTCTTCGAAATAGTGCCTTGGGATCTTTCGTGTCCACCTGAGGGAGCAGACGGGGCCTCAGTTTAACATCTCATCCGAAAGAGGGCCACTCCGACAGTGCAGCACTCCCTCAGTACTGCACTGGAGTTAGTGTTATCCTCAAGAGGTCCTGCTTATGTAGCATGCTTCAATTCAAAACTTTTAAATCTAGAACTTTTCCCTCCTTAGCTGAATAAAAGTTAGATTCCTGGTGGCCCTTTGCAATGTTTCTGGCCAGGCTGATTGAGTGAGTGACTGACTTCAGCCTTAATGTCCAAGCTCAGCATCAAAGCACCTCATGACCTTCTTGGCCCCAGTGTAAATATAGCCCTACTCAGCGAAGCATAAAAAAATCTCATCCAACACAACTCACAATTACCATTTGATTGATGGGACTGTATAAGTTGCTGAACAAAATCAAATCGTTTTACTTTTAATTTTTTTCATGACCTGTACCTTAGCACTGCAACTTGCAAATTTTCTGCTTGGTTGCCATATGAAATGAGCCTCTGCTGGGGAAATGTCTTGAAGCGACTTTCAATATTAAATTATTAAATTTATGCACCAGTTTAATGATTTTAGTATGAATTATTTAATTTCTTAATGTGTTTTTTATGTTTTCTAAAGATTATTTGGAAGGTTGTTTATTCATTTGGGTTAGAAATCAGACGGCAACTGGAAACAGCTTGAAAGAAAATAGTAAGAAATGTGTTTGGTTCAAATTGCAATGTTTAGATTGGTTGCTTTTCAGTGGGATGTTGCCTGACCTTTATTTCAGTGATTCAGTATGGTTGTTCATTATTTGAGCGAATCAGAAATGCATGACATTTGTTTTCTTTCTTCAATGTGACACCTCAAACCTTCAATGTATGAGCCGTCTATGCAATACTTTTTATCAACATAAATATTGCATCTGGTGCATGACTGTGTTACTTCTTATGTCACGCTTCAAAGTGTCAAAGGCATTAAAAACAGAAAGATAGCCAACCCTTCCTGCTGGTTTTCCTAACATTGATAACTTGACCTCTCCCCAAGGGCAGGAGCAGCCATCAATCTGTAGAGAGCTCCTCAACTATTTGCCTCGAATTGGTCTCAGCTTGTGTCTGTTTAGATCACTTCCCAACAAGCAGTACCCGAGCGCGGTCAAAAAGGTACAAGGCAGGTTCAACACAGCTCCATCATTAGGGGGCGAGTTTCCTCGAAGCTTCTCCCACTTCACCGCAGTGACTTTGGAGGAAACCCCGTACACTCACGTCGATGGAGTTTCTGCGGAAGTCACAGTGGCGGAGCTGGAGCAGCTCGGACTAAATTTACCCTTTTGAAACCTAGAAAAAGAGCATTGCATTGATATAGCGCCTTTCATGACCTCAGGACATCCCAAAGCACTGTACAGCCAATGAAGCACTTTTGAAGCGTAGTCACCATTTTAATGTAGGAAACACGGCAGCCAATTTGCGAACAGCAAGCTCCCACAAACAGCAATGTGACAATGACCAGATCATCTGTTCTTAGGTGCTGGTTTGAGGGATAAATATTAGCCAGGGCACTGAGGCAAACTCCCCTGCTCTTCATCAAAATAGTGCCCTGGGGTCTTTCACATCTACCTGAGAGGGCAACCTTGCATCACAACTGTGCTCCAAAACCCCAGACTACTCATGACAAATACCACAGAGGTCAGATAGATAGATAGTGTAAGACATTTTAGATTGTGCTACTTTATGCCACGTTAATTTCTAACGGTAATGCTTTATTACTTAAGCTGTCTATGAAGCTATTACTTCTAATTTTGCTTTATAGTAATTACCTTGCTATAATATGAACAGTTGCAATACATATTTAATGTGGACAGTTATTTTTACACTCCAGTGCACTTTTCTCCTGCCCTTGACTATAATTCAACTGAAATCATATCAGATAAAATATTTTTCTATAAAAAATGCAGTAAACTAAATCTCTAATATTTACCACAGTGGTTAATCTGAAACTTGATAGTGCCAATTATTTTTTAATCCTTGCAGCACACTGACATTAATCCCCGAACAATGTATGCTTTCTGTTAAATAAAAAGAACCTTGAATGATAATTTCCACTGGAGAATGAGTAGGATTATGAAGCAGACCAATAATGAGAAAATCGTACCTCTGATCCCCTTAGATTTGAGCAGCAGAGGATAAAGCTGAAACAGCCTTTGTAGATGATAGTTTTTATACTGCTAAACTCATAAGTACTGACGGGCGTCTATTGCCTTATGCCCTGTATGTATTAATAGCAGATATTTTTCAAAATATGCCTAGGAATATCAATAGAAGATCAGAACTCAATATTAGAATTACGGGTGTTTTTAATAATTATTTGCATTTATACAGATTCTATTTATACATAAGAACATAAAACATAAGAGCAGGAGTAGGTCATTTGGCCCCTCGAGCCTGCCCTGCCATTCAATAAGATCATGGCTGATCTGATCTTGGCCTCAACTCCATTTCCCTGCCCGCTCCCCATAACCCTTGACTCCCATGATCGTTCAAAAATCTGTCTATCTCCACCTTAAATATATTCAATGACTCAGCCTCCACAGCTCTCTGGGGAAGAGAATTCCAAAGATTCATGACCCTCTGAGAGAAGAAATTCCTCCTCATATTTGGTCACGTTAACTGATACAAATGGGTTTGGTAATGTTGAGATTGATCCTATTCCTCTGTTGTGTTTAGAGGCCTTTTAAGAGAAAATCTAACAACCCCTTGCTATCTTAAATGACAACCAAGAACTTCCATGGGAGTTATGTATCACCTTGCAGGTTTAATTTCTTGCGAAATTCTGGCAGAAACAAATATGCAATCATTGAACGAAGTTGGGAAGTGTGTGTGTGTGTGTGTGTGAACATTCATCTTTGGAGCCCTAGAGCAGCTATCCTTCTTTGGTGCCTGAATGAAGAATCAGCTATGTTACAGAACGACCATATTCAGAGTCTAAAGTTAAAGTAAAGATTAGCTGAGCCACGGAACATCCATCTTCAGGGTCTCGAGTGAGCTTTGTCTAACCATGGATGATATATAAAGGGCTTAAAGTGAGGACTTGTCAAGGGGGCCTTAAAGCATTTATCTTTGGACCGCAAGAAGAAGATTGTCAGAGCGTGTGGAGGAATTACTTACTGAAAGAACTTACCTGTAGTGAGTTAACACATTCTAATGGTGGTACTCAATACAGTGCTAAATGTTTGTCTTAGGGCTATGAGTTATATTTTTTAAAAACTCATTATTTCTACCTCCCGGACAGGACACAAAACAAATGCTTGTTATCAGATAATTGATCTTTCTCTCACCTCTGACCTCCAACCTCTCTCTACATTGCAGCTTTTTGTCCTCTCTACTAGGTGTCAGCCGTGACTCAGTGGGAGTGCTGCACTGTCGGAGGTGCCGTCTTTCAGATGAGCCGTTAAACCGAGGCCCCATCTGCCCTCTCAGGTGCATGTAAAAGATTTCATAACACTATTCAAAGAAGAGCTGGGGAGCTTTTCCCGGTGTCCTGGCTAACATTTATCCCTCAACCAAAATCACCAAAAAAAATGATCTGGTCATTATCACATTGCTGTTTGCAGGAGCTTGCTGTGCGCAAATTGGCTGCCACGTTTCATACATTACAACAGTGACTGAACTTCAAAAGGAATTCATTGGCTGTAAAGCGCTTTGGCGCATTCTGAGTATGGGAAAGGCGTTGTGTAAATGTGTTCTTTTTTCTTTTATTAATACATGTATTGTAATTACTAATCTGAACATTCCTCAATTGTTCTTCTCAAGGTCCAGATATATACCAAAATATTGCACAGGTCAAAAAGATGTGGGTCATAAATAAACAATAAATCAAACTGAATTAACACATTTCAAAAAAGGCCTGGAAATGAAAGCTGATACATCATTATCACTGTCGAAATATTGTGGTGAAACAATTATAAAAAAACAAATAGATTACTAGAATTTATAGCGAGGACTGTAGCGTACAAGTCTATAGAAGTTCTGCCAAGGCATTACAAAGCACTGATCAGATCACACTTAGACTATTATGTTCAGCTTAGGTCACCATGCCACAAAATAAGATATATTTGCACTGGCAAGGGTACAGGGAAGGGCAGAAAGATTAATGAGCTACGAGAAAAGATTAGAGACACTTAAATTTTACAGTCTAGAAATAAAGCTGTTATGGAGGAACTTCATATTTAATAGCAAAATAGGCTACAAACATGCCTACAAATGATAACGGACACCTGTATTCCATAATGATTAACGAAGAAGAAATCTCAAATAGATATAACTTATCAAAGACGTCTACAGGATTTTGTCACAGTTCTTTAAGCAACTATTAAATATTATAAACCACAGTAAGGTGCCACAGGACATACAGCTTACCGTTGGATATCAGAGATTATACTTTTGAAGTGATTGACACAATTATGAGTTTCACATACGTGCTGTATAATATGCTCGAATGAAGTGAAAATAAACTTTCATTTCATGGAGGCATGAGCAGAGTCTGTAGGCAAGTGACAGAATGGTACAGCACCCTATCTGATTGTTGAGAAAGTGGTTGTGCTACGACACGATTTGGGTGCAGGAAGGAATGCTCTGTTTCCACTCCACCGCATCCTCACCGGAGCATAGCAGTGTAGTTTGCCTGTCAGGTTCAGCAGTCTGTACAGCACATTACAGCTGTCTACCATGGTCTGCACTCTTGGGAACCCCACCACTTAAGAAAATGTCTCTGCCTATTGAGCTGATAACTTCTTTCCACAGGATAAAGCTGCAAACTTGTCCCTTTCAGACGAGCCCTCTGATGCATTTGCACAGAGTTGACCGATTTGGCAAATGCCACCAGCACTGTCTTGGAAGGATCCAGAGACATGCAGAGAATACTATACTAATGACTAATGGCCTTCATGCCCATGGGAAGCGATCTCCCTGTGGCATGTGATATTAGATGTCTGAGCTTGCTTCGAGAAATGACATTGCTATGCATTGTGAAGCGGAGGCAGCAAAGACATGTCTTCTCTGACTTACTCAGGGAAGACGATCTTGACCAGTAAATATGAGTATTGGGGTAAGGATGTGTGAGAGTGAGGATGTGTGAACAGTTCTGGTCTCTGTATTATAAAAAGGATATAGAGGCTCTGGAGAAAGTGCAAAAAAGGATGTACTAGAATGACACCAGAACTGAGAGGTTATACCTATCAGGAAAGATTGAACAGGCTGGGGCTCTTTTCTCTAGAAAAGAGAAAACTGAGGGGTGACCTGATAGAGGTCTTCAAGATTATGAAAGGGTTTGATAGGGTAAACGTAGAGAAGATGTTTCCACTTGCAGGCGAGACCAGAACTAGGGGCCATAAATATAAGATAGTCACTAATAAATCCAATAGGGCATTCAGGAGAAACTACTTTACCCAGAGAGTGGTGAGAATGTGGAACTCGCTACCACAAGGAGTAGTTGAGGCGAATAGCATAGATTCATTCAAGGGGAAGCTAGATAAACACATGAGGGAGAAAGGAAGAGAAGGATATAGGGATGGGGTTAGATGAAGAGGGGTGGGAGGAGGCTCGTGTGGAGCATAAACACCGGCATGGATCTAAAGGGCCGAACGGCCCATTTCTTTGCTGTAAATACTTTGTAATACAATATATGAAGAATAGTTGCACCTGCAAGAAATGCTATCTGTCCTCAAAATGTAGGACCACCAATTGAAACCCTAAATTAATTCCATCCTGTCTACTATATTATAACCATATATTATGCCGGTAAGATGTATTAAAATAATTTTATCTGTGAAACCCTTTGAAAATGTACGTGTGCCAAGGGTGTCAGTTGTATTAGCTTGGCTCATTTGACAGCACTCTTGCCTATGGGGAAGAAAGTCGCGACTTCAAGACCCACTCCAGGACTTGAACACATGTTCTGGGCTGACACATCAGTGTAGTATTGAGAATGTGCAGCATTTCAAAGGTGCTGACCTCTGCATGAGATATTAAAACGGAGACTCTATCTGCATATCCAGGTGGATGTAGAGGATATAACGTGACACTATTTCATAAGTGAAATTGCAGTTGGGAGCAAAACAGTTGTAAGAAATAGAAATGGAAATAAAGGGTGAATTTGAAAATTCAGCTGGCAGCTGTGTTTAGGGAGGAGGTGGTCAGAGAATTAGTTTGAAAGTGAATTACATAGAATTTACAGCACAGAAATAGACCATTCAGCCAGCAGGTCTATGCTCCATATAAGCCTCCTCCCACCTTACTTCATCTCACCCGATCAACATATCTTTCTATTCCTTTCTCCCTCATATACTTATCTAGCATTCCCTTAAATGCATCTATGCTATTCGCCTCAACTACTCCATGTGGCAGCGAGTTCCACATTCTCATCACTTTCTGAGTTAAAGAAGTTTCTCCTGAATTCTTTAATGGATTTATTAGTTAATCCTTAAAACTCTAGCAAAGCAACAAAAAAAAAGCAAACTTAAACAACAACTAAAAATAATGCGCCAATCAAATGCAGATAAGCAAACAAAATGTAACCTTCCAACCAACAATGAATTAGTGAAAGTCACCTTTAAGAAGCCTGCTTCTACCTGTCAGGCTAGTTACAGAGTGCTATATCTGTTTCAAATGGAACCTAATTTATCAAATATTGCTCACTTATTCTCTGGAAAGTCAATTTTAATTGAAGCAATCTCCAAGATTTAAGCAGAACATGTTGAACTGAGAAAAAAAATGAAAAGACATAAAACAGGAGCTCTAGCAATACAAAATGTCATAGTAGCCTAGGGAATAACAAGGCTTTCATATGAAGAGTATCTTGACAGTCAATAATTCAAGCTAAATTTAAATATGGATTTAGCTTTGAAGCTCCACAAACTAGAATTTCATGCCTGAAGTGGTACAGGATGAAGGAAAGTGTGTCAGGGTGATCATCTGGTACCAGATTGCGACTGCTCACAACCAGCATTATGCTGCTAACCATATCTGCAGGCCTTGACATACTTACCTAGCAATTATGATTGGGAACTGGCTCCATGAGCTCCAGATCACTATAGGGTAGTGTGCAGATCTATGCAGCCTGCAGCCATACTGCACCATATGAACAACACTGCCAGTGGCAATGAACGTCATGTGTTACCTCACCTGTTTGACTCTGCCTCCTCCAGGCTAGGTGACTAGGTCAGCTCGGCTACTGAATAGCAACAACAGTAGAACATGATATTGCCACCTTGCCGCATTTAGCAAAGTAGGGGAGGGTATTAATTGTGCATATGTGGCCATCCTGCAGCCTATTACGTGTGTCAGTAAGTAACCATATATTATGCAGGTAAAGTGGATGATAATAATTTTATATATGAAACCCTTTGAAGTTGTGAGTGTGCCAAGGGTGTCAGTTGTATTCGCTTGGCTCATTTGACAGCACTCTTGCCTCTGGGGGTGAGAAAGTCGTTCAAGACCCACTCCAGGACTTGAATACATATTCTGGACTGACACAGCTGAGTAGTATTGAGAGCATGAAGCACGTCAGAGGAGCTGACCTCTGCATGAGATATTGGCCCAAAAATTCGGCCCTTCCTGGGTGAGTACACTGTGTACTCACCCGTATTGCTTCCCGAAGTGCCGGTTTCCTGCATGCACTGCGCATGCGCGGGAAACCGGAACTTCCGGTATGGTGAAGGGGGCAGTTCCTAGGTGAACCACGTGCGCGGTAGAGGCTGCGCGCACACAGCAAACTTAGATTTTTTTTCAGGTTTCTACGCGAGGGTAAGTATTGAAGATTCTACGCTAATAAAAAGGAGGCTTAAGACCCCTTTTGAACAAGGTAAGTGGTTAATTAAGTATAATTTTAATTTTTTTTCAACAGGTTTATCTTTTTTAGATACTTTAAAGTATTTTAATTTTTTCAAAAATTTTAATTTTTGTTTAAAGTGGTTAATTTATTTAACTATAGTTATTTTATAAATGTGATGGTTTTTTAAAGATTTATTTTAAGTTTAGCTGTTCTTTTGGGGCCGATTTCAATTCACAGATTTGACAGGTCTTCCTGTCAAATCTATGAATGAAAGATGGTCTGCTGCCATTGGCTCTCCATGGCCCATGTGATCCCAGGGGTCGCATCGCACTAACTGCGCCCCTGGAACACGCAAGCACTGCACGCCGGCTCTTGGGAGAGGCCCAGGACCCGAAGTTCCCGTGGGCCCAAAACATAATGGCAGGCGCGGTAGGTAAGAGCGCGCGCGATCCTTACCCCCGCGGCAAGCCGGACACGCAAATTTCTGGGCCATTAAAACGGAGACCCTAACTGCATATTCAGGTGGATGTAAAGGATAACATGACACCAGAAGAGGAGTGAGTTTTGACTCCCTATGATCTTGGTACTATGACCCTCTTATCTGAGTATGTTTCTTAATATGTCCCCATGACAACTAGCCTTTCTGTTAAATACCATAACCATTGGGTCTATCCTCAACCTCCACAGGCATTTTCTTTTGAAAAGCCTTCAGAACATCATAATGTTAGACCTTGTTTTAGTTTTATAATTGTCAAGCAAATTTATTCAACAGAAGATAAGCACATATAAAACAGTAAGATAATGCATACATATATTTATAGCAGCTATTATATTAATCATCTCCATGAACAAATAAAAGATTGCGATCTATGTACTAAGCAACTAATTAACTTTTGCATAAACCGTTATTATTTTTATGGTCGTTTTTTCTAACTGTGGGAGTTTTCTAATCTAATCCAACTTTTCTCTGGATCCAGCTGATTCAACGCAGCTCAACTCCACTCATCTCAGTTTTTAGATGAGGTTCAGCTCCTTAAATACTCTTGAAAACAGATGCCGGGGCTTCCTGGAATTGAAAAACAGTCAGCCAGATTCAAAAGTACCTGCCAGTCATACACATAAATGAGCAAACCACACAGTACGTATTTGTTTGAATGTGGTTTGGCTAACCCCATCCCCCTTCAAGCTTGGGAGACAATAAATGAAACTTGGTGACATTAATCAATATAATTCTGACTGCAACTGGCTTTGAAACTCCTCGGACTTTGTAACTCAGTTAGGATCATCTGCCAAGCGAAAGCAAGCCAAGAAGACTTCATTTGTGCCACACTGGGATCTTGCTGTGTGCAAATTTGCTACTGGCTTTGCCTACTTAACATTTCATAGATTTCAAAAGTAATTAATTGGATATGAAACAATTTGGGACATCCTGAGAATGGAGCAAATTCTATAGAAATAAAAATGATTTCTTTCTTGTATGTTTTGGTTTGGATATTTGCCCGGCTGGTGTATGGTGATTTATGTGAAGCAACAAATGAGCAGAAAGCGTAAGCTCGAGGAACAGCACCTCATCTTTCGATTAGGCACTTTACAGCCTTCTGGACTCAACATCGACTTCAACAATTTCAGATCATAACCTCTGCCCCTATCTTTTTTTTCCATTTTTTTGTTCCTCTCGCACTTCGGGCGGTTGAGCAGGGACCGTGTAATTTTGGGCCGAACTCCAACATTTTGTGAGGTAGCTTCAAAAGCAAAAATAGTGTATGGGATACAAAAGTGGCAACCTTCAGCATTTAATAGAAAATCTCTGAGGTTTTTAGTCCAATCTGTCCACTTGAGTTTTCTTGCAGTTTCTACGGGATTTCAAATCTCCTGCCCAACTCAAACAGGGACTGGCTAAATACAAAAGGAATGTCAAAGTTTGACCACCGTGCACCTAATTTCTTTCCGCTTTTGTTCAATTTCTCTTTAATATTAATTTCCAAAGTTTTCAATTAAGTTATATTTTCTTGTAATAAAAATGTATTTAAAAAGTCAACAGGAAATGATTAGACAAAGAATGATGTAGTCCCACCTCCCAGTGAAAGATTTTGACCACTCAAGTGCATGGGATATTTTATGGGCGTACAGCGGAACCACATTTATTGCTCCCATAATATCTAGACTACAGAGCCTGATATTTCCCGAGGTATCTGCTATTCATTTCTGCTCAATCAACCACTGTGGGGTTCATAACTTAGTTGGCGTGGAGAGGCTTGCTGCAATGGAGGAGCTCAACCTGAGCTGGGCATATGTAGAGGAATTGGATTGCCCATCATTCAGGATTGGCAGGAGTCATAGGGGGAAAAATTCAGTTGGTTGCGCCTCCCGTTAGCGCCTTAAGAGGGCGCTAATGGGGCGCAAAGCAGCTAGCGCCCGGGCGCGGCGAAGTTTGCGCCGCTCGCGAAATTAACTAGACATTTTGCGGCGGCGCTAAACACTACCGCCACGATCTCCTGCGCCGGCCGATCATGACGTCACTCGAGTGCGCAACGCCCCGGTATCGCCCCGGAGCGGATATTGAGTGGCGCCCCCTGCCTTACCGCCTGACGCTAGCAACGACAGGTTGAGGGGAGCGTTCTGCAGTCATGAAGGGAAAGGGGGAGCGCTATTTAAAGGTGACCGCTTCCTGCCTTTTATTGTTGGTGCCATTTTTGAACTACGCATTCTGAGAGAGAGAGGGAGAGACTTCTGGAGACATTTAACGTTGTGTGAAGGAGTTTTGGGTACTGAGCAGCACTTTGCAGGTTCATTTTGATTTGCCATTCCTTGTATCGAGTTAGCAGAGACTGTGGGGGCTGCACTCTGAGCTCTTTGCCTGATACTCTCCATTGTTCTTTCCAGCACATTTGATGTGCAGGTCTCTCCAGGCCGAGATTCAAGGCTGCAATGAGCAGGATGTGGATGGAAAGCAAGATTAACCATCCCCTTTAAGAACTGGCCCGTGCCATTGTGTGTGTGTTCCATTGCTGACAGACATTACATGAGCTTCGCCAGCGCTCTGAGGTAGCGCCTCGCTCCTCGGCCTTTGCGCCTTAAGACAGGTGTGAAGCACCTGATTTAGCGCTGCAATCACCTCCAGGGGCGATAAAAGTCAAGTTTGCAGTCGGTGGCGATAATTAGCGCCAGGCGCTAATTTTTGCGCACGGACGATATTTGCGCCCCAAACGGGGCGCGACTGAATTTTTCCCCCATAGAGTCATACGGCACAGAAGGAGGCCATTCGGCCCATCGAGTCCGTGCCGGCTCTCTGTAGAGCAATCCAGTCAGTCCCACTCCGCCGCTCTATCCCCGTAGCCCTGCAAGTTTATTTCCCTCAAGTCCTCTTGAAAACATTGAGTGTCTCCGCTTCCATCACTTCCGTCGGCAGTGAGTTCCAGGTCCTCACCACTCACTGCGTAAAAACTGGTGGGCAAGTGGGCAAGAGCTACTGTCAGACAGAGAACGATGTGGGGATTAGTGTAAAGAGCAGGGTGTGGGAAAAGGGGAGGTTTGGGGAGAGTCAGGGACATTACGCAAATAATACAACTTATAGGAGGAAGGTGAGAAAGTCACGTTTAGTGTAAGGCTCAAGATGTGGGGTACTTGGCCCCAGTGTCCTCAATTATATAGAGATACTCTCAGTATTTTGACATTTTTAACGTTGATATAGAGACACAGCAACATACAAGACCAGAAAAGACCATTTCAGTCCATCTGGCCAATATCTATGTACTTGCTACGCTCCGATTAATACAGTGGGAAGTACAGTCAGAGCTAAAAACAGATACAGCTGAGGAAGGCGTAAGTGTTTATATTTCATAAACATAAAGTAGAAAACAGGAATAAACAGAACTTCATATTCTCCCCCTTTCCCTGCCTCTGTACTTGCTTAAAATCTGTTACATCTCTAACATTTTCCATTTCTGACGAAGGGTCATCGACCTGAAACATTAACTCTGTTTCCCTCGCCAAAGATGCTGCCTGACCTGCCGAGTATTTCCAGCATTTTCTGTATTTATTTCCGATTTCCAGCATCCTCAGTGCATTGCTTTTGTACTTCATATTTTGAGGTGTGCAAAACAAAATATAATTTGCCTTCAGGTCTTTTCTCGATTGTCTTGAGCAAAGCTGAATTCGAGTAGATAAATTCTAAAGAAAAAAGAACGAACTTGCACTTAGCAGGAGTGTTCCTCCACGCCCAACAAGGAAACCTTGGCTGTCCTCTGCCTTAGGTTTCTCCGCACCATCCCCTCTCCCCCCTCGACCGCAATCGTTCCGAACTTCCCCCTCCCTTAGTCACCTACCTTACTGGGGACCGTTTTCACCGGTCGCAGCCTCCTGCCTGCTGGCCTCTATGTCATCCCTGCCTTCTTCGGGCGGGAGTCAGCGCCAGGAAATTCAAACGAGGTGTGGTAGTTAAAATCCCCTCGGGCCCCACATTGTGGGGGAATCGCACGGACCGGTCCCCGCAAGCTGAACCCCAGGTTAAAATCGGGGCTTATATTTTTAATTGTATGTTCATTTCAATTTAGAACGTGGAACTCGCTATCCCTTGGAGTTGTTGAGGCGAATAGCATAGATGCCTTTAAGGGGAAGCTAGATAAGTACATGAAGGAGAAAGGAATAGAAGGATATGTTGAGAGGGCTAGATGAGGTAGGGTGGGAGGAGGCTCCTGTGGAGCAGAAACACCGGCACGGACCAGTTGGGCCGAATGGCCTGTTTCTGTGCTATAAATTCGATGTAATTCTATGTTTCTGATGTTTGTGCATCCCGATGCAGTTAATGTGCCTAATTTTTCACTGACAAGTGCTAAGCAGTCTTTGTCTATCTTAATGGATCAAACATTGAATACATTCAGGGGCCAGGAAAAATATGTAACACTGTCTGATCATCATGGCTGGAGTCTTACCATCATCAGGGTACAGTAGCATAGTGGTTATGTTACTGGACTAGCAATCCAGAATATCAGTAATGAAACTATTGGATTGTTCTTGTAAAAACCTATCTGGTTCACTAATGTCCTTTAGGGAAGAAAATCTGGTGTATATGTGACTCTAGGCCCACAGTAATGTGGTTGACTCTTAACTGCTCTCTGAAATGGCCTAGCAAGTCACTCAGTTGTATAAGGCGGCTCACCACCACCTTCTCAAGGGCAGTTAGGGATGGGCAATAAATGCTGGCCTTGCCAGTTGACACCCACATCATATGAACAAATAAAAAAAATGTTTTTAAATGAGATGACCTGAATGTGTTTCTACAAAAGTTTTTTTCCTCAAAAGGCTGCTTTACGTTTCCCTCATCGCCACTGATTTTGAAAAGGAAAAACTTACTGAATGGGTGATAAAACCCCTCATCCCCTCAGTTATCCCAATCTGGACCTTACTGTAATACCGATGCCAAGTGAAAAAGGATTTTGTTGGTACACACTGCGAAACTCATCACAAAATAGGGCGGTAACATCAGCAACCACAGGGACATTCAGGCCGTGGCATTTTATGTTTCCATCTCCTTTGAGAAAACTGCATTGGAAGTGGATTCTTGGCGTGGAGTTTCCGTCAGGGGCGCAATCGGCAAATGCGCCCAGAATGCGCTGGACTGTGCCGGTTTTGCCGTTCCACTTTCCGCGCAAACTCCTTAGCCAAACATAAAATCTCCCATGAATTAGGGTTAGATGATGAGGGGTAGGCGGAGGCTTGTGTGGAGCATAAACACCGGCATAGAGCAGTTGGGGCGAATGGCCAGTTTCTGTGCCGTAGACCTGATGGAATTCTACAACAACAACAACAAATACTTGTATTTCTATAGCGCCTTTAACGTAGTAAAATGTCCCAAGGCGCTTCACAGGAGCGATTATCAAACAAAATTTAACACCGAGCCACATAAGGAAATATTAGAGCTGCTTAGTCAAAAGGGTAAGTTTTAAGGAGCGTCTTAAAGGAGGAAAGAGAGGTAGCGAGGCAGAGAGGTTTATGGAAGGAATTCCAGAGCTTACGGCCTGGGCAATGAAGGCACGGCCACCAATGGTGGGGCGATTAAAATCAGGGGTGATCAAGAGGTCAGAATTAAAGGAGCGCAGAGATCTCATAGGGTTGTGGGTTTGGAGGAGATTACAGAGATAGGGAGGAGCGAGGCCATGGAGGGATTTGAAAACAAGGCTGAAAATTTTTTAATTGAGGCATTGCTTAATACATAATTCTATGTATGAATCAGCGCAATTAAGCAGCGTAATCGAACGCAATCGATTCATGACTGGAACAGCATCCTCCAGCATTACAAAGAGAAATGGGATTGCCAAGAAATTAACCATTGTTCAACTTTTTAAGGTCTTGGTCTTACTTTTTAATTGGCTTGAATTGACTGATGGTCACTGCGGTCTTCAATTAACTAATTACTGTAGCAGAGCCAGATGTACCTGTGTGGCTTCAATTGACTGATGGTCACAGTTCTTATGTAGCAAGGGCAGGTCAATGTAACGTCATTTAATGTAATTGCAGCAGCAGCAGGAGAAACAGTCCTGGGTCAGGCATCAACTGACTGCCGGTCAGTGCAGGTAGAGGTGATTAACGCTGGAGTCATGCGACCACGGGTGCCTGTGGGCCCGAGTTTCTGGGCGCAATGTAATGAACCCTCCCGGGCGTGGCCAGTTTGGTGGGCGGGGTCTGCTTCAGGTGAGTGGACTTTTGAACCAGTGTGAAAGATACTCCAGCGTTAAGTGGGTATGGGCGCATCTCGCTTAGGCTTAAAATTCTGCGTTATTCAGCGCTGTTTCATTCGATTCCGCCCAGATTAAGCTGATATCTGGCCGGATATCATGCGGGGCTTGACAGGGTAGATGCAGAGAGGATGTTTCCCCTCGTGGGGGTATCTAGAACTAGGGGGCGTAATTTCAGAATAAGGGGGCACCCTTTTAAATCGGAAATGAGGAGGAATTTCTTCTCTCAGAGGATCGTGAATCTTTGGAATTCTCTTCCCCAGAGAGCTGTGGAGGCTGGGTCATTGAATATATTTAAGGTGGAGATAGACAGATTTTTGAATGGTAAGGGAATCAAGGGTTATGGGGAGCGGGCAGGGAAGTGGAGTTGAGGCCAATGTCAGATCAGCCATGATCTTATTGAATGGCGGAGCAGGCTCGAGGGGCCAAATGACCTACTCCTGCTCCTACGTCTTATGTTCTTATGTAAACTCCACGCCCCCTTGTATTTTCTGTTATCAATGCATGCATTTTACCAGTTAAAATCAATACCAAACACGGTGAACCTTGAAAACAAGCATAACGTGACAATAAAACAGTCGGGCAGTAAAAGCAGTGAAGCCAGTTTACTTGTGTGATTCATGCCATATTTCACAGACTGCTCATACTATTTCTCATATATGACAATGCTGAAATATTTCCAAGGTTTTATCAAACAAAAAAAGCTAATACAGAGAGTTCTATCAAAATGGTGCAGCTATGCATTTGCATGTTTCCTCCATTCTTATCCCTATTTAGTGCAACATTTTACAACAACCGTATATTTCATTCCTTTAGGCAAACTTGATAGTTAATGGCTTCATGTGCAGTTTTTTTTGGTCTTCTAATACAGTGTCACCTAACGTTGACCCTTTTTTTTTACAACGCATCTGTACAATGATTTTTCAAAGTTTATATACACACACATCAGTTTGTCCCATATAGCAACTCGATGCACCTGAAACAGTGTAGAAATGAACACTCACAATCACAGTGCACAAGTAATTTTACACAATCACAGCTTCACATTATTGGTTTCAAAGAAACATGAACAAGCAGGGAGTCAACACCATAAGCACAAAGTATTATAAATAATGCTGTCAAGAGATCATTCTTTGTGTGCAATAATGTATAAAACAGGCAAACGAGCGAAGAAGAAAAATAAAGTGGAAATACATGAATAGTAATTACGACTCCCTTGATGGTCCAGAAAGTAAATGCACTTGGCAATCCATATAGACAAATAAAGGTCCCAAGTTCAATCTCTATCCGTGCTGGGTTAGCTGTTTTCAGCTGATGGATGGGACTAGAATTGATGTAAGCAACCCTGGGCTGGGGATGGGACAAATAATCAGACAGGATTTCCCTTCCTGATGGTTATCCAGGGACTCCTGGAAATTGTGCCTGTGTGGATCATGATGGGTTTCGATAGAGTAAATAAGGAGAAACTGTTCCCACTGGCAGGAGGGTCAGTAACCAGAGCACACAGATTTAAGATAATTGGCAAAAGAACCAGAGGGGAGATGAGATTTATTTTTTTTATGCAGCGAGTTGTTGTGATCTGGAATGAACTGCCTGAAAGGGTGATGGAAGCAGATTCAATAGTAACTTTCAAAAGGGAATTGGATAAATACTTGAAAAGGAAAAATTTGCAGGGCTATGGGGAAAGAGCAGAGGAGTTGGATTAATTGGATAGTTCTTTCAATGAGCCGGTACAGGCACGATGGGCCGAATGGCCTCCTTCTGTGCTGTACGATTTTATGATTCTATAAAGAGTGACTACTTAAGAAATGTACAGGATTTCCCTTCCTGATAGCTATCCAGGGAGTCCTGCTGGAAACTGTGCATGTGTGGTTGTCCGTTAAGAACAGGATCAGGCTAACTGTGATGTATTCCATTGTCAAATAGTCTGATGACCCACACTATTTAGGCTCACTTATGAAGAGGGACTACTGAACAGATGTACTGGGGACCTTCTGGCTCCCGTAGGTCTGTAATCTATCAAGAGAATGGAGGGAATAAAGGAAGAAATTTAGGACAAAATGAAAACTTGCAAAAAGGTGAGCGAAGAATATTTATTGCAATAACTAAATAATGTTACACTCACGATTTTTTAATTATCAAAGAACTACTAAATGACTGACTCTCTGCTTATTTGCCTTGTCTGTCATTGGGCAGAAATTAAATGAATTCATTTTAAATAAATATAATTAAGTAAATAAATACATCTATTAAGACAACTAAAACAAAATAAATAAGAGTAAAAAGTTACTATTTTTAACTATTGGATGACATGATAACTGCAAGACTGTGATCGAAGGTGCTGCTGAGCATGTATATTGCATTCCACACTAATATGTCAGAATTACAGATAACCCCCTCGTCATAAAATCTTTCCCTTTTCTTTTATATGGGCCCAGAAATTCGTCCGAATACGGGAGAGTACGCACTGTGTACTCACCCATATTCGGTCCCGAAGTGCCGGTTTCCTGCATGCACTGCGCATGCGCGGGAAACCGGCACTTCCGATATGGCGAAGGGGCGGTTCCTAAGTGAACCGCGTGCGCACTACAGGCTGTGCGCACGCAGCACACTTAGGTTTTTTTTCAGGTTTGAACGCGAAGGTAAGTGTTGAAGATTTTACACATGAAAAAAGCAGGCGTAAGACCTCCTTTTAACAAGGTAAGTAGTTAATTAAGTATTATTTTAAAAAATTTTCAACAGGTTTATCTTTTTTAGAGACTTTAAAGAAAGGTAAGTTTATTTTTATAACTTTTAAAAAGAATTACATTTTTTTCAAAAATTTAAATTTTTGTTTAAAGTGGTTAATTTATTTAACTATAGTTATTTTATTAATGTGATGGGTTTTTTTTAAATTTAATTGAGGTTTAGCTGTTCTTTTGGGGGCAATTTGTATTCATAGCTTTGACAGCTCTTCCTGTCAAAACTATGAATGAAAGATGGTGTGCTGCCATTGGCTCTAACTGGCTCACGTGATCCCAGAGGTCGCATCGAACTAACTGCGCCCTCTGGGACAAGCACACACTGCGCGCCGGCACCAGGGAGAGGCCCAGGAACTGAAGTTCGTGTGGGCCAAAACCATAAAGGCAGGCGCGAAGTGCGATATCGTGGGGGATCCTTACCCCCGCGGCAACCATCGAAGTCCAATTTCTGGGCCAGTCTATGGTCCATTTTGAACTTAAAATATCCACAGACACGTGAAAATAACTAGTCTGGCCAGAAGTACTCCAGGGTCAATATCTGAGAGATTCACTTGCATTTCCTCCTAGTGCACTGAAGTGTCAGCCAGCAGTCCTGAATTATTATCATATTACCATAAGTGACAATGAGAAACTTCAATACAATGAGCCAAGTGATTTGCAGAATGAATTATATGGATGAGCATAAGCTGAACCTATCTCTCTGGGCCACGAATAATAATATAGCTATTTTTGAGTTAGTCACTAACTAAAGTCTAAAATATTTTACTGATCCTTTATCACTATAATTATTCAAATATGCACAAATAATAATTTTTGCTCAAATATCAATCTAAAAGCTGTTTGTTGACTTGTAGGTCCAAATAGCTCTTGTTGGGTTTGATCACCAATAACTGGCATGTCAACTTGACTCATTAGGTAGAATCCTGTTACTGGGTCAGAGGTTGTGGCTTCAAGCCCCATACCAGCATTCAAGCTCACATTTTAGTTGTAGCACTGCAGGAGTGCTGCATTGTTCAAGGTGCTGTGCTGATGATATTAAACTGAGGACCTGCCTGTCTCTTCAACCAATGCCTCTAAAAAAAATCATAGAAACATAGAAGATAGGAGCAGGAGTAGGCCATTCGGCCCCTCGAGCCTGTTCTGCCATTTAATGAGATCATGGCTGATCATCCAAATTCAGTACCCTGTCCCTGCTTTCTCCCCATATCCCTTGATCCCTTTAGCCTTAAGAAATATATCTAACTCCTTCTTCAATATATTTAATGAATTGGCCTCAACTGTGTTGTGTGGTAGAGAATTCCACAGGTTCACCACTCTCTGGGTGAAGAAATTCCTCCTCATCTCAGTCCTAAATGGCTTACCCCTTATCCTTAGACTGTGACCCCTGATTCTGGACTCCCCCGCCATCGGGAACATCCTTCCTGCATCTAGTCTGTCTAGTCCTGTTAGAATTTTATAAGTTTCAATGAGATCCCCTCTCATTCTTCTAAACTCTAGCGAATACAAGCCCAATCAACCCAATCTCTCTTCATACGTCATTCCTGCCATCCCAGGTATCAGTCTGGTAAATCTTCGCTGCACTCCCTCCATGGTAAGAACATCCTTCCTCAGATAAGGTGACCAAAACTGCACACAATACTCAAGGTGTGGTCTCACCAAGGCCCTGTACAACTGCAGCAAGACATCCTTGCTCCTGTACTCGAATCCTCTCGCTATGAAGGCCAACATACCATTTGCCTTCTTAACCGCCTGCTGCACCTGCATGCTTACCTTCAGCGACTGGTGCACAAGGACACCCAGGTCTTGTTGCACTTCCCCTTTTCCCAATCTATTGTCGTTCAGATAATAATCTGCCTTCCTGTTTTTGCCACCAAAGTGGATAACCTCGCATTTATCCACATTATACTGCATCTGCCATGCATCTGCCCAATCACCCAACCTGTCCAAATCATCCTGGAGTTTCTCTGCATCCTCCTCACAGCACACACGCCCACCCAGCTTTGTGTCGTCTGCAAACTTGGAGATATTACATCTAGTTCCCTCGTCTAGATCATTAATATATATTGTGAATACCTGGGGTCCTAGCAACAATCCCTGCGGTACCCCACTAGTCACTGCCTGCCACTCGGAAAAAGACCCGTTTATTCCAACTCTTTGCTTCCTGTCTGCCAACCAGTTATCTATCCAAGTCAGTACCTTACCCCCAATCCCATGTGCTTTAACTTTGCACGCTAATCTCTTATGCGGGACCTTATCAAAAGCCTTCTCAAAGTCCAAATACACCACATCCATTGGTTCTCCCTTATCTATTCTACCAGTTACATCCTCAAAAAATTCCAGTAGATTAGTCAAGCATGATTTACATTTTGTAAATCCATGTTGACTTTGTCCGATCCTGTCACTGTTTTCCAAGTGCTCTGCTATTACAACTTTTATAATGGACTCTAGCATTTTCCCCACTACCGCTGTCAGGCTTATCGGTCTATAACTCCCCGTTTTCTCTCTACCACCTTTTTTAAATAGTGGGGTTACATTAGCTACCCTCCAATCCATGGGAACTGTTCCAGAGTCTATAGAATTTTGGAAGATGACCAGCAATGCATCTACTATTTCTAGGGCCACTTCCTTAAGTACCCTAGGATGTAAATTATCAGGCCCTGGGGATTTATCGGCCTTCAATTCCGTCAATTTCCCTAACACCATTTCCCTACAAATACTGATTTCATTCAGTTCCTCCCTCTCATTAGACCCTATGTTCCCTGACATCTCTGGGAGGTTATTTGTGTCCTCCTTTGTGAAGACAGAACCAAAGTATGTATTTAATTGGTCTGCCATTTCTTTGTTCCCCATTATAAATTCCCCTGATTCTGACTGCAAGGGACCTATGCTTGACTTCACCAATCTTTTTCTCTTCAGATATCTATAGAAGCTTTTACAGTCAGTTTTTATGTTCCCTGAAAACTTACTCTCATGCTCTATTTTCCCCCTCTTAATTAATCCCTTTGTCCTCCTTTGCTGAATCTTAAACTGCTCCCAATCTTCAGGTTTGCTGCTTTTTCTGGCCAATTTATATGTCCTCTCCTTGGATCTTATGCTATCCCTAATTTCCCTTGTTAGCCACAGTTGAGTCACCTTTTTTGTTTTATTTTTATGCCAAACAGGGATGAACAAATTCTGTAGTACATCCATGCGATCTTTAAATGTTTGCCATTGCCTATCCACCATCAACCCTTTAAGTAACGTTCCCCAATCCATCCAACTCGTGCCTCATACCATCATAGTTTCCTTTATTTAAATTCAAGACCCTAGTCTCTGAGTCAACTACTTCACTCTCCATCTTAATGAAGAATTCTATCATATTATGATCGCTCCTCCCCAAGGGGCCTCGCACAACACGATTGCTAATTAATCCTTTCTCATTACATAATACCCAGTCTAAGATGGCCTGGTCTCTAGTTGGTTCCTCGACATATTGATCCAGGAAACCATCCCGTATACACTCTAGGAATTCCTCTTCCACATTATTGTTACTAATTTGGTTAGCCCAATCTATATGTAGATTAAAGTCACCCATGATAACTGCTGTGCCCTTATTGCATGTGTCTCTAAATTCCTGTTTAATGCCATCCCCAACCTCAGCATTATTGTTTGAGGGTCTGTATACAATTCCCACTAATGTTGTCTGCCCCTTGGTATTTCTCAGCTCTACTCATACAGATTCCACCTCATCAGAGCTAATATCCTTCCTTACTATTGTGTTAATCTCCTCTTTAACCAGCAATGCTATCCCACCTGCTTTTCCTTTTTGCCTGTCTTTCCTGAATATTGTGGCCATTCATCTCATTGCTATTTGCTAAAGAAAGTAATTGCATTCATATAGCACCTTTCACAATCTCAGCACGTCTCAAAGCGCTTTAAAGGTACTTTTGAAGTGGATTCACTGTTGCAATGCAGGAAACGCGGCAGCCAATTTGCACACAGCAAGCTCCCGCAAACAGCAATGTGATGACCAGATAATCTGTTTTAGTGATGTTGGTTGAGAGATAAATATTGGCCAGGATACCAGGGAGAATTCTCCTGCTCTTCTTCGAAATAGTGCCACGGAATCTTTTATGTCCACCTGAGAGAGCAGACAGGATCTCAGTTTAACACCTCACCCAGCTGACGCCACCTCCGACCGTGCAGCGTTCCCTCACTACTGCACTTGAAGCGTCAGCCTAGATTTTGTGCTTAAGTCGCTGGAGTAGGACTGTGAACCCTACAAGCTTCTGACTCAGAGGCGAGAGTGCTACCCACTGAGCCAAGGCTGACACAATTTGCATCTGTGCCTCAATATAATTAATTGTACAAAGTAATGAACTCGATGAGGCGCTGCATAAATGGAAGTGCTATAATAATAACAATGAATAAGAACAAAGATTTCAAAAGTAATCGCAATTTTACCAAAGATCTCAAGTGTAGGAAATTAAACATAGAACAGTCTGATTACAAAATAATTACTGTGGTCACATTGAGATGGCTTTTCAGAAAGTTATCCTGTGTAAAAAAAGATGAGTTGATGAAGAAAGGATGAAATAAAGAGAAACATTCCACCGTCATGAGGTTCTAATAAGTCGATAGTTTAATATTGTACACCTTGCTATACTTAATGGTCGACATAATGGCTGCACTTCTGGGGAATATGACATGGCATATTAGTACCAAAAACACCCTCAAAGACCTCAGTCTTCTGTCTTCTAAAATTGCTGATTCAATATATCTATACACAGTAATCATAGAGAGACTTGCTGAAAGTTGTCATGTGTGCGCTGTCAGAATTTTTGGTTACAGGAGTCTCATTTGGAATGTTTACTAGACAATTCTTTACACAAGTACATTTTTCATAAGGAGAGGAAACCATTCCATTTCCAAATTCCATACATTTTATTTTCTCTCTGGTGGACCAAATCCATTAAATTCAAATACTGATTTGGCAGTTTTCTCATTAACTGCTTAAAGTGATTTACAGATGCATTGCAGGATATAGCAATCCCAAAGTCTTAATTTAAACAATATCAATGCTGCCAAGAATTTTTAAAAAATTGTCTTGAATTTCTTCTCAGTTTGGTTTTGTGCTGATCGCTCAGATTGTTATGGAGGATTTAGGTTGATCATCGGCTGCTTCGGATTCTTTCTAACGTCCCTAGATTGTTTTAGTTGTCATCCTGATCCTTCAAAGATACTTCTTTGTCGTAAACAGACGTACAGTTGACACCTGCCTACAGGCTCCATTGACTGCTAGTGAGAATCTGTGATGAGAAAGTATGTTACAAATACCAGTTCAAAGCAATAGAAGGGAGAGCTTCACGCAATGACTGCGGCTTCACATCTTGACAACTACAACACAGGCCCCAGCTCGCCCGATGTTCAGGGATGCTGCCTGTTGGAGGAGAACCAAAAGTCAGTGCATTCACAAGACTTTGAGGAGACTGGAAACATTGTTTATACATCGCAGCTTTTCTGAGTCCCAAATCAACGTACTCTGCCCAAATATTACTGAACCAAAGAATAGATCTGAAAAAACATTGCAAACATATTAGTCGGTAATTAGCGGCTGCTAGTTGTAAATAAAATGAAGATAGTAGTCTGGAAATTAATGTTGACTCTGTCAGCAGATACTTAAGTCCTTTATATAACACGCCTCTGTCCACTATTTTAACACATTTAATAGAAAGTGTAAAGCCTGCATTAAAATAACAAATAGAGGCATATCATAGACAGATGTTAAGCATACGTCCTCCAATATCAGCCTCAGTGATTGTTCGCCCAACATCTTTTGAGGGAACTAAGGTCTTGAAATTGGACTCTTCAAATATCAGCATACGATGGTTAACGTGATTGCATGAATTTCTTGTATCTGCTAGTTAAACAGCAGCATTACCTTGTGTATTTTAAATGGGTTAGCGCTTCCATTAAAATAGTGGGCAAAGGAATTCCAATATATTTGAAGAGATGTTAATTCATATGAACATGTTAAGCATTCAAATACCAACATTTTAAAAGCACAGATCAAAAGGTTACTGACTGTAATATTTATGCAACTGGTAACATTGCCAGCTTAGCACAACTGAGGCCAATGAAGGGTTTGCTCCAAAAACTAATCTATTAGACTTTTATTTTCCCAGAGCACTAATAATATGAGAACCACGAAGAATGAAGGCATTAGGAGAAAGGTGCACTCGCTCTCTCTGCATGTCCCTCTCTAAGTTGATACAAACTCTAAGCTCTGTATATCCATGTAACCTAAACACATTTAAAATATAGTTACTACCACTCGGAGGGTAGAATTTAAAAAAACAGTTTGCTCCTCAGCATACTTCTCATTTGTCCTGCATTACACAACAATGACTACACTCCAAAAATACTTCATTGGCTGTAAAGTGCTTTGAGACGTCCAGTGGTCGTGAAAGGCGCTATAGAAATGCAAGTCTTTCTTTCTTTCTTTAATCAAGACATCCCAGGGTCACTTATTTTGCACTGCAATGTGCCTGGGGAATGCTTAGTCCTTGGGTGCCAAGCAATGGAAAAAGGCATGTGAAGACCTTCAATGCTGAGTCTCCACCTCCTTTGCCTTGCCCTAGGATTCTCAAGCTTTCACCTGAGGGTTTGGGGGGGTGGGGAGGTGAGAATGGAGTTGTCACAAGCAATCTACTCCCATTCAAATGAAGCAAGAATAATTTATTGGCGCCTTCCACCTCATTTTCCTCCCATAGTCCAGGGGCAGCCAAACAGAAAGGATGTGCAGAAGATAAAATATGTTATACCTTATATCTAGCTCCACTCAGATTGGTGGATCTAGGAGTCAGTAAGTGGAAAGAGCCCAAAAATGTAAGTACCTTTTTTTTTTAACCCTCGGACACCTGAGAAGATCTTCGAGGCTGTGGGCCGGCTGGAGGACAGCAGCCCGAAGTCTCCACAGCTGCTGGCCCTTAGCATTGCTGTAGGTCTCTCAGACAGTGAGATTTCCACTCCCAATTCTGGGCACAGGCCCCGACCAAGGAGCAGGCCCCCACCAAGGGAAGTTGGGCCCATTCAATTTACCTGAACCCAGAAATCCAGGTGGGTTCAGGTCACGTCAGGTGGAGCGCACTTCACTTATTTTGTCTTTTTCAAATGGACAAGATCACATATTTTATTCATATGAACATACAAAAATGACGGGCAGGAAAAGACCAGCTGGACCATTCAGCCTGACCCACACTCACGATGCTTTGAGCATCATTATTAGACACTTCCAACCCCCTCTAGCAGCTATGCAATCTCCTGGGAGAGGCAAAAAAACGAGAAGAAAAGGGACCAATAAGGGAAAATATTAATTCAGGCCACTCAAGGTTCTGTGCCACAGAGAAACAAGTCGATTGCAAATTCCCTTCCAAACACCATTGTGGGACCACCACAAGGATTGTAGCAGTTCAACAAGGAGGCTTGTTGAAGGCGATTGAAACCAGACCAGGAGATCAGCAGATAGTTTGCTCTGTCTTAAGAGATTTACTTATCTTTCCTTGCGGAAAAAGTGTAATCCACTTGATGATAAGAACCTTCAGATAATTTTTTAGATTTATCACTTGCATGAAGACAAATTCAGATTCTTCCGTCACCTTTGAATCAACTTACCAAGGTAATTTTAAGAAAATTCTCGGGTTTACTATTTATTTTTTATTTATATAAATATTTCCCCTCCCTAACATTCCCTATACTTATTATTCCTACAGAACGTGCTAACTACAAACCTTAGTTAGCCACTTAACTAATTTGCTGGTCATTCATGGGCAGTAAGGCTACATTACTCATGAACCATTGCTGTACTTGGATACTTAAATCCAAGCTGGTACTTTAGTAGCTTCCAGTCTGCACCTCATTTCTTAATTACATGGCACCTTCCAAAGTTGGTATTGGTCTAAAAGTTCAGTTGTTTCAAAATTAAAAAGGTACAACATAAATATCAAAAAAGGTTTCATTCTCCCCTTAGTATGAAGCCCCTCATGCTGCCACTTTTTGTACTGAATTTTTTTGCTGATCAGGGCAACAGATGTTGGTGCTGAGACGTCAAGCGCTCCCAGGTCAGATATAGAATGATCAGATGCAGAGTAAAGTTTGCTTAACACTGCCGTAACGATGCGTCCCAGGCACGCATTCAGAACAGCGACCCTTGCCGCGCCAACGTGACATTTTCGCCATTTCCCACACCAGCCATTCTATTGTTGTGTTGAGTGAGATTGCCAATGAATGCTGAATTAAGGGGCAATTTTGTACTGTGCTCCTTTAGGATTCCCAACTTCTGCTGGGCAGGGAGGGGGTTAGGGGATCTGAATTGGGGCATTTAATCATTGAAAGTGGCAGCGAGCAAATAAATAGCAGCAATAGGTAATTAAATATCCTTCTCAGAAATAAAACAAAAACAAGCTGATTTATCAGATTATCCCCATTAAGGAGCACCTCATCAACAGTGATTTAAATACATCGGGAAAAAAACCCAGCACCTGTGAATATGTGCCCATAAAGTAATGACCTCATTATCCTTGACTCAGTAATTGACTTCAGCTAAAATAGAACAAATGACCTAATTTTTTTTGATTAAGGACTAATTGAGAGAGATTGGCTTTAAACATAAAAGTAAACATTTTTTTAAAGTACATTCTGGAAAGGATCACCTGAGGCAAATCATGTCAATATTGAAAATGATCACAGGGAGTCTCAGCAATATACTGCGCTGTTTTGTTGCAGGGAAACCCATTTTGTTCTTAAATTTCCACAAAGAAGCAAAACATTAGCGTGAAATTCTCCAAATGTAATTTAATTAGTACCCGTGATATTATTCAACTGCCTCATATTCCAGGCAGCAACATAGGCATAAAATAAAAGTGAAAAGATATTGTATCATAGGACTGAATAATTTTTTAAATTTGTTCTCAAGGTGTGGGCAACACTGTCAAGGCCGGCGTTTATTGCCCATCCCTAGTTGCTCTGAGAAGGTGGTGGTGAGCCTCCTCGTTGAATTGCTACAGTCCTTGTGGTGGTCCCACAATGGTGTTTGGAAGGGAATTTGCAGTCAACTTGTTTATCTGTGGCACAGAACCTTGAGCCGCCTGAATTAAAATATTTCCAGTCTGTGCCTGCACGTGTGCACAGTATGTTTTTATTAATGTGAATTGCCAAAATTATTGAGTGGCCATGACTGAAATAGGACTTTCTGGTTCAAAACCAGGCATGTGTCCAACCTGTGCCCATTATAAACTGACTTAAAACTATTCCAATGCATTTTATATGGCTCCTTTGCAGACCAAGAAGAATTTTCTCCGATCAGTCCCAGAAATGAAAGACCAAGGGGGAAAAGCTCGGTGGTGCCCCTTTGGGGTACTAACGTCGCCGGGGTGCTACTTTTAGCACCCTGAAAAAGTTAGTGCCCCTGTGCCGTAAATTCAGTGGTAACGCCCCAAGCAGGAGGCGGGGCACTACTGGAAGCGCTCCCCCTCCTTCTTGGGGCGCTACCAGTGAATTTTGCGGTGCTACGTGCAACAGCGCCACCCGCGTCGGCACGTAGCACTGTGTGATTGCAGGCCTCCCTCCCCTGATTAAAGGGGAGGGGCCTAGCGCTGCGTGCACTGGGACCCTGCTGGACCACCGGGCAGCGGGGAAAATGGCCTGGCACTCAAGAGGAGTGCTGGGCTGAGCGATTGCAGCTGGCAAACCGAAGAAAAAAGGGGAAGGGGGCAGGTGCTGGCAGTCGGCTAAAAAAAAATGGCCACCCGACACCTGCCTTTTAAGTAGCGCTGCCGCGGCTGCAAAAACGCCCCCTGACCCTGTCGGACATATCGTCCGGCGATAGGTTAGGGGGAGCAAGTGGGGCGCTGCATACGGCGATGATGTCATCGCCGGCGGCGCAGCACCACGGGGCGCTACCAGCTACCGCCACTGCTAATTTTGCGGGAAGCATTGGCGGCGTCGCGCCCGGGGCTAGGTGATTTTTCCCCCCAAAGTCTAACTCATTGAGGCATTGACCTCTCCCCACCTTTTACAATCAGATTTAAACAATGAGAACTCACCAAGGCTTCTTCAACAGCACCTAAAAAACCCACAACCTCTACCACCTAGAAGGACAAAGGCAACAGATACATGGGAACACCACCACCTCTAAGTCCCCCTCCAAGTTACACACCATCCTGACTTGACATATATCGGCCGTTCCTTCATCATCGCTGGATCAAAATCCTGGAACTCCCTCCCTAACAGCACTGTGGGAGCATCTTCACCCCATGGACTGCAGCGGTCGAAGAAAGCCCACCACCACTTTCTCAAGGGAATCTTGGGATGAGCAATAAATGCCAGCCTTGCTAGTGATAACCATATCCTAAGAATGAATTTTAAAAAATAAATCATGTTGATCCTGATGCCACAATAAAACAGACCATAATCAAGTCGGGATTGTGTTCCAGTAGCCATGTAAATGTAAGCAGGCAAATACTTTTTAAAGGAGTGTGTTCTCTAGGGAGGTGACCAATGACTTTCTCTCACGTTTGCTGTTTCAAGGCGAAGGATTTTTTCGACACTAAAACGATTATAAAATTACCTGCTTAAGTTGTTACAGCATCACTCTTTGTGGTTTTCACAAACTATTTAATTTTCTCCAAAATATTGACACAAACTGATGTCTTTTAACTTTTAAGTCGACTGGTGGGATGGCAGCATTCGTTGTTTAATTTCATCAAGTCACTGAAGTGTGGCAAAAAAATCTCCAAAACGTTGCCATTCTGCTTTGCTGTAACTATGCATTGCTCTTACTCGCTAGCATTTACAATCTGCTGTAAATATTTTTGCCATTTGTTGGTTTGTAATAATCAAGGAAAATAATCAAATTTACCTTGAATTTTCCCTCCACTTATATGAATATCTAGGCCAACATCTTTTCTCTCTCCCAGTGTAATTATACAAACTGAAGGTAATTTTAACTGGAAGAGTTGATCCCATGCTGTACCATTTTGTTCTATATTTGCTCAATCCATCACTGACTCACCTGGTGTCCCATTCCCTGAATGAACATACCCTCCCTCTCCCACCCCATGACCCCCTTCCCCACTTACCTAATTATGCTTCCTCTACCTAAAGCCAGTGATTAATAGTACAAATCACCGGCTACTACTCATATTTCAGATATATATATAGAAATTAGTAATCCAAATAATGTTTTCTACATTTAATTTCTACTTATCCCTGTTTGCACAAGCATTAGAAATCATCAGTATTTCTTCAGAACCTAGTCATTGTCTTTTAAGATGCCTATTTTAATCTATTATTTCTAGCATTGTATCTGGAATTATTAGGACAAAGTATTTGTAACATATGTGAAACTGACTGTAATTCTGGCACTCTTTAAAATAATATTCTGTGTCATAAAAGAAACTGTGTGTCAACCTATTTTTACCATTTGTACTGCCAGTCTTTAAAGATTAAGCAAGGCTAACGACATTCTCCAAATAAAATACATACAAACAGATGCAGATTTTCATACATTTCAGGAAAATTATTGGGCCGTAATTTGTGGCCCTTACAAGCACGTATGAGGTGTGTACGCGCCTGAAAGGGCCGCGCAAGTTCCGAGTTTAGGCATGCGCAGCGCAGCGCATGCGCGAAAACCGGGAACGTGCGATCTGTCAAGAATCTTTTTGACAGATCCACCGCATCCCCGGGAGATGGGCCTCCGCGTGCGGAGAGTTGCGCTATTTGCCCAACTACGGCCCAGCGAATGCCCATGAAATTCTTATGCCTGGTAAAAGCAGGAGTAGGGCCTTCTTTTACCAGCGTAAGAGTTTAAAAAAACATTAAAATATTTTTTTTTCAATCATTTATACATTTAAAAACCTGTACAATAAGGCAAGTTTATTTTTAGCCCCTTTAAAACATCTAAATTTTTTATTTTTTTATTTTTTTTGTTTTTGTTTTAAATATTTAATTAAATGGCATTTTAATTAATTTAAAATGTGATTTTTAAAAAAAATTAATTGACGTGTACGTGTATTTTTTGGGGTATTCCCATTCATGCTTATGGGGTTTCTGTACATACGGAATCCCCATAAGCATGAATGGGGAATCCCTCTCTGTCATTGGTCGGGCCAGCCCACGTGATCCCAGGGGCGTTCGCGAACCGCCTGCGCCCCAGAATCCGTGGGTACCCGGAGAGGCCCAGGACCGCCCGGACCATCAGGTACGCGGGCATTTTATTTGCAGATCGGAGGCTTTTCCCCGCGGGGAAGCCTCCGACCACAAATTCAGGGCCACTAAGTACTTACCAGCGCAACAACATTTTAAAATCATTTCATAATAATCAATGACACTGAGTGCTTCAGCAGCATTAAGAGTTAATTGTTCCGTGAAAATGCTCTTCAAATAATGATTGTTACAATGACTCAAAAACATGCACTTCAAGAAATGAAAGGACAATGAAAGATCAGTGATCAAAAAAAAGAATTGGCATTAATTATTACCTGTGTCCATTCATTGGTCTGCGGATCATAGGATTCCATAGTGTTTAGATAGGTCTGTCCATCATACCCACCAACTGCATACAGTTTGTCTCCAAGGAGACAGACTCCAACAGCATCTCGGGGGACGCTTACTGATGCTATTGTTGTCCAGGTATCAGTCTTTGGATCATATCTAATGTGTGAAAATGGAGGAAGACATGATAAGGAAAAAGTCCTGTCACTACACCATTGTTGAGTGAATAACAATACAAGGTTATCTATTAATAAATAATACAAGTCATATATATTAGCTACCTATCATTTGAATGCTTGCGGCAAGAAAGGATCTTCACCCAGGTTGTTCGAGTTGGCTTTTTTAAATGTATAATATTTCTCCAAATCTTTAGTTTCAGCATGGAAAGGGTAAACTCCCAAGGATACAGACAGGATATTTTTTAATAGTAAACCCGTAGCTTTAAACCAGTCTGGTTATCCACTAGACTTTGGCCGCGACTTTGCCGGCGCTCAGAGAGCGGGTTCGGAGGCGGGTCAGAGGTTAAATTCGATTTGATTGAGGATGGGTCACGAACCCGCCATCAACTCGCCTCCAAACAGCTTTCCCAAGTGTCGGGTCCCCGATTTGCGAATGGACCCGACACCTAGTGGCAGGAAGCGGATTAAAGGCCTATTAACAAGTACTTGCCAGTAGTTTTCAGCCTGTTTTTGGATTTTGCCGCTTCTGGCTCGGGTTGCCCGACATCCGGACACCACGCCAGGTAAGTGTGGCGTGTTGTGAGTCTGGTGTAATGTTTGCGAAAAGATGACAGCTGCAGAAGTGGTGTGAAGGATGCAATGTTGCACATGGTGAGTTTCAGAGCAAAGAAAGTGTTGGTTACTGCATTTTTAAAACATTTACAGATTTCTTTAGCTTACAAGTTTTTAAATCCAACTGTATGTCCAGTGCCATCTTAAGGGCCTCTCTCACCAGTGACAGATCGCTTCTGTCACCTCACCTGCAGCTGCCATCTATTCCAGCATATGGAGGGAGTCATTGGAGAGCCTGGGGGCAAGAGTTCACCTTTGTGCAGTGATTGTCAGTGCTTTCAGCACCTCAATGCTGTCAAACACTGAGGGCTGGATTTTGCAAGGCCCGAGGAGGCGGGTCAGGTGGGAAAGTTGCAAAAAATGGCGTCGGGCTGCGATCCCGCCTCCAACCCACCTCTGCGCAACTTTCCCGAATGCGGGCTTGCAGACTCCGTTTCGGTCCCGCCTCCAAGCGGCGGGATAGGCCCTTAAGGCACTTAAGTGCCTCTATAATCCCATTTTGAGAGGCCTTTCAGACTTTACCACATTTCCCGCGTGTTGCATGTCTCCCCTGGAACACGCCAGCTAATCCCGTCAGGGTCACAAGTGCTTGGCTTACTAACAGCTACAGCTCCACCACAAAAAAATGGCGTTTTCCACAATGATCATTTGCAGGTGCCAGAACTTTCTTTTCTCAGGTCTTGGAAAACTTTTTGCAGGTCTACTGATTTTGGAAGTGCTGAAGCTGAGATCCATCTCCACTGTGACCTCCTGGGAAACCCCTCTCCCCACCTTGACTGAGCGCTTCCTCAACTGAGGTATATACCTGCAGCATATTTCTTTCCTCCTGGACCTCAGATTCAGACAAAGACCAGCCGCAGCAGCAGCAGAACCCGGAACAACAGCAGCACCAACAGCAGCAGCAACAACAGGAGCGCCAACCTGCTGCTCACCCACCTGAAACTGCACAGACCAGAAGGCGCCAGCGTAGGGAAGGACGTCGCCGCAGGAGATACCCCCAAAACAGGGTTTACAGACAGAGGATGAGCTACCTCAACATGACTGAGCAGCAGTGCCAAAGGAGGCTGAGACTTTTGCGAGAGGTAGTAGGTGACATCTACGCAATGCTGCAGCAAGACCTGGAGCCCAGAGGAACGGGTGGACACCCCTTACCAGTGGCCGTAAAAGTCACCACCGCACTCAACTTTTTTGCTTCAGACTCATTCCAGGGATCAACAGCAGACATCAGTGGCATCTCCCAGCCGGCCGCACACACTTGCATCATGCAGGTAACCGATGCCCTCTTTGCCAACGCGCACAATTACATTAACTTCTCCAAGGATCAAGCAAGTATAACCTCACGTGCAGTTGGATTTGCTAATATGGCAGGCTTTCCAAGGGTGCAGGGCGTCACAGACTGCACACATGTGGCCCTTAAGACACCCCATCACAATCCAGGTCTTTTTGTCAACTGCAAGGGCTTCCATTCCCTCAACTTGCAGCTGGTGTGCAACCACAAGAAGGAAATTTTGCATGCTTGCGCCAAGTACCCTGGCAGTTGCCATGGCTCCTTCATCCTGCGGCAGTCTAGTGTGCCTCCGCTCTTCAGTCCACCAGACCAACTTTGCGGATTACTACTTGGAGACGAGGGCTATCCCCTGAAGACGTGGCTAATGACGCCGTTCAGGAGGCCATCCAATGAAGCTGAGGAGCGCTACAACTCCAGCCACATTTCCACCAGATCCATTATCGAGCAAACCATCGGCTTGCTGAAGATGCGATTCAGATGCCTTGATAGATCAGGTGGAGCCCTGCAGTACTCAGCAGCCAGGGTCTCCAGAATCGTCGTGGTCTGCTGTGCACTTCACAATATGGCACAGCATCGTGGCTTGCAGCTGCCTGAGGTACAAGTGGCTCATCGCATAGCCTCCTCAGATGAGGAGGAGGAGGAGGATGAGGAGGAGGAGAGCGAGAACGAAGAGCTTGTGGAGGCGCATCAACCAGCGGCAGCAGCATGCGACAACATTGCTGCCCGGAATGCAAGGGATGCACTCATCTTGGCCAGATTTGCTTAGGCTGCCCAATCAAACACATTTGGCTCGCACCTTCTTACCACACCATTGACAATGGACAAAAACCTACGGATTCCTATCACTCTGACCACCATACTGACAATTCCAAGTCGCCCTGAGCCCTCAATGTGGAAGTCCCATTTGCGAAATGATACAGCCCACAACTTCAACAGTTTGCCATCAAGTCATGTTATAACATTCATTCACGGATAGCATTTCACAATTAAACACAACAGAACACCCAAGTGACTACCCTTGTGACTACTTGTGCTTTATCTTCCTCTTACGCGTGCTCCTACGTGGTGCTTCCCCGGTGGCTTCAGCAGATGTGGAGGCCCCTTGCTCACTTTCATGCTGCTCCTGCCTCGACACCTTTGGCGGGCGTCCTCTGGGGCTGCGAGCCTGTGAGGGCTCGGCAACAGTTTACTGCTCCTGTGGCTGTGCAGGGGCTGAGATGCCGATCTCAGTTGGGTGAGGACTCTGGTGGGGCTCTGACCGAGGGCTCTGCAGTGGCATGGTTGTGTGAGCGCATGGAGAGGAGCCCCCCACTTCCTTGTTCTCTGCCACCAACATCCCTCTCATGGGTCAGCCCCACTTCAGAGCTAGCAAGTGGCTTGACAGCACCTTGCTGCACTTCAGGGGGGCCATGAGGACCCATTTCTGCACTGGCAGTCCTACTCCAGAGGACTTCCATGAAGCTCTGGTTTCTATGCTCAATAGCTGACAATCGCTCCTCCAGAGATGTCAGTCTATTCTGAAAAATGACCATGTTTTTAAGACCTTGGCGACTTAGCTCCTCCATGGCAGTAGCCATCCTCTCCTCTACGGTATTGAGGGTGGCCTTCCTCCTGTCTTCGCCCTTTCCCTCTTATTGTGGACTCTCTTTTCCTGCAATGAGGGACACAAGTGGAGTTTGAGTGAGAATGAAGGAGTGAGTGTAGAGAATACATAGCATAGATGCTTAGAAGCACACAAAGATGGAGTGAGGTCACAAGACCAAGGGCCCTCCCTGTGTGTTGTAAGTTGTTGTCATAGCATAACAGTGATAGGGAGTGTGAGGGCAGCATAGTCGAATAGTTAAGTGAATGTTTACATAGAGAGAGAGGGAATGGTTAAGGGTGCAAGGGATGTAAGGGTCAAGTGGGATGTGGAGGAGGAGGTTGACAATACAGAGTGCTGGTGATGAAAGGCGATGGGGAGCTGATTGAGGGTCATCGTGATGTAATACTCACTTTTCCTGTGCGGAGACGGTCATTAAACCTCTTTCTGCACTGCAGCCAGGTTCTGCTGCACATTGAAATAGCACTGACCTCCTGTGCCATTTGCAGCCACACAGCTTTGGTCTGCTGGGGAGGTTTTTTCCTCCCAGAGGAAGGAAACAACACCTCTTTCTGAGCTCTGGATCCCTCCACCAGAGCATGGAGGCAGTTATCATCAAAGCGGGGTGCAGGCCTTGGACCTTGAGGCTGACATCTCGGCACCACAAATCCCTCAGAAGTTTCCCAAAAAAAGTTGTAAGGCAGAAAATGAACCAAGGCTGCTTGCAGGCCTTAAATGCAGCTGCAAAAATATCATCAGAGGCGAGTTCCAGGACCAAAAGACTCATTGGGTTCCCACGCTGGGAATCAAGTGCCCAATTAGGGCAAAATCGCAAAATTATCCCGCCTCACATCGGAGGCAGGAGCGGGAACCGCCGACCACCTGACCCGCCCCCCATTGACAAAATCCAGCCCTGAGAAATCAACTGTCGAAATAAAATAGTGCGTGGTCCCTTTAAGGAAACCGGCAGCTGACGCATCATCGAATGATGTCATCAGATCCGCTTCCTGTTAATTGGCTGGCTAGCTCGCAGGGTGGACTTAACAAGGTCAATCAAGGGAAAATCACGTTTGTGGAGCGGAGGCAGCTGAGGGCGGGACTGGAAGCCGGAAACCAGCTGTCCCGCACCCATCCCGACACCGAGGAGAAAATCGCAGCCTTTTTAATCAAGATGTAGGTTAATTTAGGCTTGCAAAATAATGATTTGAAATGCTACTCAGTTAGACATGCCGGCATTGATGATGCTTATTTATGTAAGTTACTGAAATTCAGAAGAATGGGACACACTTGAGGTGAGCTAGCTGGAATATTAAGATGCATTGGCAAACATCACATGCCATCAATAAAGATTGCTTTCATTCAATGTTGATGAATAGCCATTCTGGGTTAATTAACTCATGAGGGGTGTACTGCCCACCCACAAGTCTAAGGGCAGGCTCCAGTCATGAACACTCTGTGGCTGATATTCTAATGGGTGGAGACCTCAGCTGACTGTCTTAGTGGGGCAGCTCTCTGAGACAGGAGTCAGTCCCTCTCTGCCACAGAGTTTTCTGTGCTCTTGCAACCAGCAGAGAAATGCTATGTGTATTTTAAAGACCGAGTCAACTTATAGAAACATAGGAGTAGGACATCCAGCCCTTCGAGCCTGTTCCACCATTCAATTAGATCATGGCTGATCTGTATCTTAACTCCATCTACCTGCCTTGGTTCCATAACCCTTAATACCCTTACCTAACCAAAACCTATCAATCTCAGTTTTGAAATTTTCAGTTGACCCCCCACCCCACCCCGCCCCCAGCCTCAACAGTTGTTAGGATGAGAGAATTCCAGATTTCCGCTACCCTTTGTGTGAAGAAGAGCTTTCTGACATCACCTCTGAGCGGCCTAGCTCTAACTTTAATATTATGCCCCCTTGTTCCGAACTCCCCCACTAGAAGGAATACTTTCTCACTATCTACCCTATATTTGACAGGTTAAGCTCGGGAGGTCGTCTTCTGTCTTAGAGCCCATGTTCAAAGAGAAAATAAGTCGCATCTCTATTGTTTTCATGAACCAAGGAACAGAGGAACAGGAAGAGGCCATTCAGCCCCTCGAGCCTGTTCTGGCATTCAATGAGATCAGAGCTGATCTGTATCCTAACTTCATCCACTTGCCTTGGCTTCATATCCCTTAATACCCTTGGCTAGCAAAAATCTATCGATCTCAGACTTAAAATATTTAATTGAGTATCTACTGCTTTTTGTGGGAGAGAGTTCACACTTCTACCACCCTTTGCGTGAAGAAGTGTTTCCTAACTTGTCACCTGAATGGCCTGGCTCTGATTTTAAGGTTATGGCTCCTTGTCCTAAACTCCCCCACCAGCAGAAAAAGTTTCTCTCTATCTACCCTATCAATTGCTTTCAAAATCCTAAAAACCTCAATCAAATCACCCCTTAACAATCTATATTCCAGGGAATGCAAGCCTAGTAATCTCTCCTCATAATCTAACCCTTTGAGCTCTGGTAACATTCTGGTGAATCTGCACTCCTTCCAAGGCCATTATATCCTTTCTGAGGTGCGATGCCCAGAACTGTCACCAGTACTCCAGATGTGGTCCAACCAGGGCTTTGTATAGCTGTAGCAAAACTTCCTCCCCTTTATATTCTAGCCCTTTAGTTATAAAGTCTAACATTTCAGTAGCTTTTTTGATTATTTATTGTACCTGACTACTACATTTTAGTGATCTGTGTACATGGACCCCTAAATCTCTTTGGACCTCCACTGTTCCTAACTTTTCACCATTTAAAAACTAATTGGGTCAATCCTTTTTTTGGTCCAAAATAGATGAGCTGATACTTACCTGCATTGTAATCCATCTGCCACAGCTTTGCCCACTTACTTAATCGATCAATGTCTCATTGTAATTTTATGCTCCTGTCTACACTATTTATTATGCCACCAATCTTTGTGCCATTGGCAAACTTGGATAAATGGCTCTCTATTGTGTTATCTAAGTCATTACTAAATACAGTGAATAGTTGAGGCCCCAGCACAGATCCTTGTGGGACACCTCCAGTCACTTCCTTCCAATTCGAGTTCATACTCATTATCCCATCTCTCTGTCTTCTATCGCCTAACCAGGTCAAAAGTTTGCCTTCAATTCCATGAGCTTCAATTTGATCTAATAGTCTCTTATGTGGCACCTTACCAAATGCCTTCTGGAAGTCTGTATAAAGTATATACATAGACATTCCCCTAGCTACTACTTTAGTTACTTCCTCAAAAAATTCAATTAGGTTCGTTAGACATGATCTACCCTTTACAAATCTCTCTAATCAGTTCAAATATCTCTAACTGCTCAATTACTCTGCCTTAATTATAGATTCCAATAACTTCCCCACAACGGATGGTAGACTATAGGGGACTCTATGTATTCTGATTGTGTCAAACTGTATACAGTTCATTTTTCAATTTACATAGATAAACCAGTTAATGTTCCAAAAACTGTGCCTTGTTTCAATAGGAAACTTTGTCCTTATTCAGTCTGTTTTCTGTAAAGAGAATAAAATTCACATGGTGGCATACGTTCTATCTCAGTAGCTGGTGTACTAAGTGTCCACTGTTATGATCCCTGGGTCATGCTATCATTCAACTAGATATTGGGTCAGAGACAGGCACACTCCGGACCGTAGGTGACATGAGGTCCACTTACAGGGAAGATTTGTAATGCTAAAACCCGAGGAATTATCTCATGTAAAGACGTACCAATTGTGACAATGCTTAGTAACAGTATAGCACAAGAAACCTGGAGTAATATTTCTTAAGAGTTGGAATGTCATTGGACTTCCATTCTTCACATTTTTTGTACAATATATTAAACATGTGCCGCCGCAACAAGAAAGTATATTTGCATCTTTCACCTCTCTACACAGTCTGAAAGTCGAGAACAGTGGTTTGAAGCAGGAGCATCGTGGCCTCCAACTGCGTAAAGGAAACCATCACATGTTGCCACACCCACCCCTCCTCTTCTTTTGGACATTGGTGTGCACATACTCCATTTATTGGTGTGGGGGTCATAGCACTCTATAGATTTGAGGCAAGCACTTCCGTCTCGCCCTCCAACAGCATACAACCTGTTGACAAAGTAAGAGATTCTCATTAAATCTTCATTATGAAAATTGGCTGACAGTTCGTATGTGGTGAACGGTATTCAAATTAGAATCATGAAATCATACAGCACAGAAGGAGGCAATTTGGCCGGCTCCCCTGCTCTTTCCCCATAGCTCTGCAAGTTTCTCCTTTTCAAGTATGTATTCAATTCCCTTTTGAAAATCACTATTGAATCTGCTTCCACCATCCTTTCAGGCAGTGCATTCCAGATCATCATAACTCGCTGCATAAAAAACTTCTCATTTCCCTACTGGATTTTTTGCAATGATCTTAAATCCGTGTCCTCTGGTTACCGACCCACCTGCCAGTGGAAACAGTTTCTCCTTATTTGCTCTGTCAAAACCCTTCATAATTTTAAACACCTCTATTAAATCTCCCCTTAACCTTCTCTGCTCTAAAGAGAACAATCCCAGCTTGTCCAGTCTCTCCACATAACTGAAGTCCCTCATCCCTGGTACATCTCCTCTGCACCCTCTCTAAGGCCTTGACATCCTTCCTAAAGTGTGGTGCCCACAATTGGGCACAATACTCCAGATGAGGCCTAACCAATGTTTTATAAGGTTTACCATAATTACCTTGCTTTTGTACTCTATGCCTCTATTTATAATGCCCAGGATCTTGTTGTGGTGGGGATGTGGCTGTAGGCCTTGGCATTGAATTTTTCCCATTTTCTACTGTTATTCTGCCAGATTTTAGACAGGATTGCGGTGGAAAATCCAGCCCTATCACTCAACTCAGAGAAAGCATCTCTCCCCAGTTTACTGTATCAGTTACAACAACTTGTATTTATATAATGCCTTTCACATAGTAAAACATCTCAAGGCACTTCACAGAAGTGTTATCAAACAAAAATTTAACATCAAGCTACATAAGGCGATATTAGGACAGGTTGGTCAAAGAGGTAGGTTTTAAGGAGCATCTTAAAGGAGAGAGAGGTGGAGAGGCGGAGAGGTTTAGGGAGGGAATTCCAGAGCTTAGGGCCCAGGCAACAGAAGGGACGGCCGCCAGTGGTGGAGTGAAGGAAATCAGGGATACACCAGAGGCCAGAATTGGTGGAACGCAGAGATCTTGGAGGGTTGTAGAGCTGGAGGAGATTACAGAGATAGGGAGGGGGCGAGGCCATGGAGAGATTTGAAAACAAGGATGAGAATTTATAAATTGAGGCATTGCATATCACTGAATATCATCAGTAAATCCAGAAATGATCACTTGAGGCATAGCAATCCTCAATTATATAAATATGGCCTGCAATAAAGAGCCAGCATTAGACATACTGGCAAGTCATAACTACATAGTTAGTCTTAAGGGTATTCAATAATGAATATTGTTAATTTAATGGCATCTGTTTGTTCAAACTCCCATCCTGCTTTGGAGCAAAGATAACATTTGTGACCTAAGTTGAAGGTAATGTGACACATTGATCTACTTTGTATATTAATGAGCATTTCAAAAGCCCCTCCCAAAATTAATAATTGTACAGACCAATCAGATATCTATTGAAGATGAATAGAACTGGGGATGACTGAAAATGAAAGCATATTTCATGTGATTAATCATCAGTTTCCTATTAGCCTCTTTACTTATGATGCCTCATTTCCCATTGGTTTATGAATGTGGTACACTTAGAAACCATTTCAAAGTGATTGTTGTATCTCTCAAAACCTGTTTTTTAATTAATAATCATCTTCAGTGGTTTGAGAGCAATTCATTGTTTTATCATTTGCCTGTTGTGCTAACCAGTCCTCACTTTCAGCTACAAACAGGATATTAGATTCACATTGCTTTTCTTGTAAAAGTTTATCAAATGGCAACAAAAGCATCAATACCAACAACCAAATGATTTTTTTTAGTCAGTTTATCTGTGATAGTCGGTACACAGATATTTACTGAACCATTCTATTGCACAACTCCACAGCCTTGTAATCACCAGTTAGGCTTCCACTACCCTGATTCACAGTCAATTCCTGCAAGATCCAGAACTCATTGTTCAAATACACAAGCGTTTCCCAAACCAATGACTCCGCTGAGAGACTAAAAAAAAATTCCAGATTCTTTTATTGTACATCCCAAGAAATAACACTTCAGTACAACTGCACATTTATCTTTGCTTGTCTCTATACTATCACCCCATCTGAACATTCTTCTGCGTATGTTGTGCCAGATTTTATGTTAAAAAATAGAACAATTAGCCCAATATGCTTCCCTATGGCTCTCTTGTCCTGCTTCCACTTAATCTGCCTTTCTTCTACATTTCTCTCATAAAATTTGCCACTTCTCCCTCTCCTGCCCAATTTGTCTCCCTCTAGACCTATTTATTTTCTCTCCCTACTGTTCCTCTCTCACCCAATCTAACTCTTCAAAATTCTGTTTACTCCTGCACTTGCAGGAATGTAACTGGGAGGCAACAACAATGACAACAACTTGCATTTATACAGCGCCTTTAACATAGTAAAACATCCCAAGGTGCTTCACAGGAGTGTTATCAGACAAAATTTGACACCGAGTCAGTGAGGAGTTATTAGGACAGGTGGTCACAGAGATAGGTTTTAAGAAGTGTCTTCAAGGAGAGGTAGAGAGACGGAGAGGTTTAGGGAGGGAATTCCAGAGCTTAGGGCCTAGGCAGCTGAAGGCACGGCCACCAATGGTGGGGTGAAGGAAACCGGGGATGCTCAAGGAGTCAGAATCAGAGGAGCGCAGAGTTCTCGGAGGGTTGTAGGGGTGGAGGAGGATACAGAGACGGAGGGGCGAGGCCATGGAAGGATTTGAAAACAAGGATGAGAATTTTTAAGTAGAGGCGTTGCCAGACCAGTATATTGGTCAAACCCAGGAGAAACAGGTGTCAAAGGAATTTGAGCAGAAGCGCATTCTTAGGGATAAATATTATGATCTAGCACACCTGACGTAGAGTTTCACACAATGAGGACTGGAGAGTGGCGAATGTTGTTCCTCTCTTCAAGAAAGGAAATAGGAATGACCCTGGTAATTATAGGCCGGTTAGTCTTACTTCGGTGGTTGGTAAGATAATGGAAAAGGTCCTGAGGGATAGGATTTATGACCATTTGGAAAGGGGCAACTTAATCAGGGAAAGTCAACACGGATTCGTGAAGGGTAAGTCTTGCCTAACAAATTTGATTGAATTCTTTGAGGAGGTAACTAAGTATGTAGATGAAGGTAGAGCAGTTGATGTCGTATACATGGATTTTAGTAAGGCGTTTGATAAGGTTCCCCATGGTCGGCTCATGAAGAAAGTAAGGAGTTGTGGGATAGAGGGAAATTTGGCCGATTGGATAAGTAACTGGCTATCTCATAGAAGGCAGAGGGTGGTGGTGGATGGAACATTTTCGGACTGGAGACCAGTTACCAGCGGTGTGCCACAGGGGTCGGTGCTGGGTCCTCTGCTGTTTGTGATTTTTATCAATGACTTGGAGGAGGGGACTGAAGGGTGGATCAGTAAATTTGCTGATGACACCAAGATTGGTGGAGCAGTGGATGAGGTGGAGGGCTGTTGTAGGCTGCAAAGAGACATTGATAGGATGCAGAGCTGGGCCGAAAAATGGCAGATGGAATTTAACCCTGATAAGTGCGAGGTGATTCATTTTGGTAGGGCAAATTTGAATAAGGATTACAGGGTCAACGGCAGGGTTCTGAGGAACGTGGAGGAGCAGAGGGATCTGGGGGTTCATATCCACAGATCTCTGAAGGTTGCCACTCAAGTGGATAGAGCAGTAAAGAAGGCCTATGGTGTGTTGGCGTTTATTAACAGAGGGTTTGAGTTTAAGAACCGTGAGGATATGCTGCAACTGTACAGGACCTTGGTGAGACCACATTTGGAATAGTGTGTGCAGTTCTGGTCACCTCACTATAGGAAGGACGTGGAAGCATTGGAAAGAGTGCAAAGGAGATTTACCAGGATGCTGCCTGGTTTGGGGGGGGAGGTCTTATGAGGAAAGATTGAGGGAGTTGGGGCTTTTCTCTTTAGAGCGGAGGAGGATGAGAGGCGACTTAATAGAGGTTTATAAGATGATGAGGGGGATAGATAGAGTGGATGTTCAGAGACTATTTCCTCGGGTAGAGGCAGCTGTTACAAGGGGGCATAACTATAAGGTGCATGGGGGGAGATATAGAAGGGATGTCCGAGGTAGATTCTTTACTCAGAGAGTGGTTGGGGTGTGGAATGGACTGCCTGCTGTGATAGTGGAGTCGGACACTTTAGGAACTTTCAAGCGGTTATTGGATAAGCACATGGAGCACACCAGAGTGTTAGGGAGTGTGATAGCTTGATCTTGGTCTCGGACAATGCTCGGCACAACATCGAGGGCCAAAGGGCCTGTACTGTGCTGTACTGTTCTTGTTCTATGTTTCTATGTATATCGGAAATTTGGGCATGGAGGTTAGCGTGCCTGATTCCCCCCACCTTGGACTTGAGCATAGAATCCAGGCTGACACTCCAGTGCAGTACTAAAGGAGCACTGCACAGTGGGAGATGCTAGAGGTTATTTTCGTGAAAGGGTGAAAACAGGCGCCAAGTTGGTGCTATGCTAATAAGACACACCTGTTTGAAAGTCTGGTTTTAGCCTGCAATTTTGTGGCTAACTGATGATTACCATGATTTAAACATGCCTGGAGGCGCTAAAACAGAGACCTGTAGGTTTAGCACTCAAGCGCTGATAAGAAGCAATTTTCGTGGAGCGGTATATGTAGACCCCACGCATCCGCATCCACTTCCACTGAAGGTGTGGAGCGCGCTGGTGGACACACAGCAGAATGTTTCGGGAGGGAGAGGGCGCACAGGTTCTCGGACGCGGCACTTGAGGTCCTGGTGGAGGAGGTCCAGAGCAGGAAAGATAGCCTGTACTCGCGGGGGGGACGGCACCACCTCACCCTCCTGTTCCTCCTGTTCCTCTCTCCTGCAGCAGATGGTTCTGCTCTGCCTTGGCCTCATGACCTCCTCTCATTCCTCCTCCAAACCAAGGGGGACCCCTAGCAAGATGCCGGTGACCAAGCACTCCCTTTCTCCTGGCGACTCCTATAAGGTGTCCAATAAGGTAGAGCAGCACGGCACTCACTCTTTTTAGGTGAAGTCCTCAGAGAATTTCCAGAATAAATGTTGGTGAAGTCTTGACAAGTGTCCCGAAAAAGTCTCCCGATGTGTCTCAAAAGTCCTCTTCAAACCTCCAGCAGCAAGTGAGCAGTAAAAGCTGAGCATGGCTTTAAGTAGCGCTCAAAATCCTCAGCAATGATTTGTTTACTCCTGTTCAGCTGGTCGCTGTTAGGAAGAGGTTGTTCATTGAAGCGCTAGCCACTAAAATGGTGCGCAGCCTCTTTAATGCGCACTAGCAGGCAATATAATTGTCAATCAGAGGCTTAATGATCCTCGGGGTGGCCGTTCCTAGCGTGAGCTTCAACTCCTTTACCAAGATGGAGTCTTGCGCTAAATGTGGGCTAAACCGGCGTTGCAGCTGAAGACCCCAGCTTGGCCACCTCAAAGGCTCTTTAGTGATTTTCCTTCCAGGGAAAATCGATCCCGTCGGCTTTCGGATGAGACCATAAACCGAGGCCTAACTGTTACAAGACTCTTTTTGTGCGTCTTCATTTGTTGGAAATACACGCAGAAACTGGTACCAAAATACAGAAAAGCTCAAGCATCTGTAGTCAAAAAGTAAAGTCAAATCATGATCTGGGAACACTGGCTCCCATGTTTGTTACAGTAATTCCAGAAAGACTAATTATTCTAGATAGTGCCTTGTTTGACATTGATTACATCTTGCTATTGGAAATTCAAATTACACCATGAGAGCTGACGAATGCTACAAATATGAATTCAAGATCACAGCCCAGTTTTACATAAATAATACAACAGCTGTATCTCTTGATCACGTCATTGTAGGTCATGCATCCAACTTGTCTTTAATACCTTTCCAAAGGATCGCTGCTTATTCATTGAAGTGATTATTTAGTTAACCTTCTTCAAGCTACTTGTGAAAATGAACATTATCTATTGCTCTCCAGAATGTATTAACATTCTAAGCTATACTAATGAAAGCTGCTAAACTTTCACGTTCCATTCATTCTCAAAATGTTCAACCTGAAGATGAATTTGACTTGTTACCAGAATTGTAGAATCCCAACAAATTATAGTGATCGAGAAGTTTTTTCTTCTTTTTATTAGCTACACTCTGTAATTTCTGTGATTCTTGTATGATTCTTTGATTCCTGTTCGTTTTGTCTGTCCTACATTCTTAACATTGTTTGGCCAATTATGCCCCCATAGATGTCTGTTTGAACCTGGTCTAACACAGTCAGAGAATACTGCTAGATTTTGGTACCATTCCCTCCTACTCACATTTTTAAATTGCTCTATTGTCACTATGGAACAGAGACTGGTTTTCACATCACAGGGGAATCTGGGAAAGTTCCGGGATTGGCTTCTGGTCCGGCGACGCCTCTATTTTAAAATGTTCATCCTTGTTTTCAAATCCCTCTGTGGCCTCACCTCTCCCTATCTCTGTAACCTCCTCCAGCCTTACAACCCTCCGAGATCTCTGCCCTCCTCCAAGTCTGGCCTCTTGCGCAAACCCGATTAAACCATACGAGGCTGAACAGGAAGAATACTTCACTTGGGTAAGAGAGCAGAGACCGTCAGGGCCTGCCATAATGTACGAATGCATTAAAGATTGTGCAAACGCCCACATTTTCTATGTAAACCCATTCTGTTAACTACATAAAATTACACAGAATTTACAGCACAGATACAGGCCACCCGACCCAACTGGTCTATGCCAGTGTTTATGCTCCACACAAATCTCCTCTCACTCAATTTCATCTAACTCAATCACATACCCTTCTACTCCTTTCTCCCTCGTGTGCTTATCTAGCTTTCCCTTAAATGCATCAATGCTATTCGCCTCAACTACTTCCTGTAGTATTGAGTTCCACATCCTCACCATTCTCTGGGTAAAGATGTTTCTCCTGAATTCCTCATTGGATTTATTAGTGACTATCCTATAGTTATGATCCCTAGTTTTTGAACTCCCACACAAGTGGAAACATCTCTACACCTATCCTAGCAAACCCCTTCATAATTTTAAAGTCCTTCATTAGGTCATCCCTCAGCCTTCTCTTTTCTAGAGAAAAGAGCCCCAGACTGTTCAGTCATTCCTGATAGGTATAACCTTATAGATCAGGTATCATTCCTGTAAATCTTTTTTTGCACCTTCACCAGTGCCTCTATGTTCATTTTGTAATATGGAGACCAGAACTGTGCACAGTACTCTAAGTGTGATACCACGGATCAGTTTGTATTATGTGTGTTGTTTTAGGTCAAACCTTTCCCCACTATAAGTGATCATAACGGAATTCCAGAGCTTAGGGCCTAGACAGCTGAAGGCACGGCCGCCAATGGTGGAGCGATGAAAATCGGGGATGCACAAGAGGCCAGAATTGAAGGAGCGCAGAGATCTCGGAGGCTTGTAAGGCTGGGGGTGGTTACAGAGATAGGGAGGACGAGGCTATGGAAGGATTTGAAAACAAGGTTGAGAATTTTAAAATCGAGGCGCTGCCAGATCGGGAGCCGATTGCAGTCTTCCCTGGAGCATGTGTCAGCCCTGCGCACATCTGCAGTGGAAATCTACACGACAGAAGCCCTAAGAGCATTCTGTGTTTCTTCCATGAATGGTCAGACTTTTTCGTGAGGTTTGGGTACCTGATTGAAGAAGGCTGCCTCTTCCAATTTCAGAAGACTTGTTAAGCAGTCTGAGTACATCCTTATGGCCAATTAAAATCGCTTCAGGGCTTGAATTATCCCACTGGTGCCATTAAGTCTGCTTTCCTGAACTATAGGAAGCAAGTGTCAGCTGTGGCTCAGTGGGTAGCACTCTCGCCTATGTATTTGTAAGGTTGTGGGTTCAAGCCCCACTCCAGAGACTTGAGCACATAAGCCAGGTTAACACTTCAGTGCAGTACTGAGAGAGTGCTGCACTGTCAGAGGTGCCATTATTCAGATGAGATATTAGACCAAGGCCCTGTTTGCCCTCCCAGGTGGCAGTAGAATATCCCAAGGCACTTTTCAAAGAAGAGCAGGGGAGTTCTCCCAGTGTCCTGACCAGCCTTTGTCCCGCAACCAACATCACATAAACAGATTATCTGGTCGTTACCACATTGCTGTTTGTGGGAGCTTGCTGTGTGCCAATTGGCTGCCGTGTTTCCCGACATGACAACAGTGACTCCACTGCAAAAAGTTCTTCATTGGTCGGGAAGCACCTTGGGACATCCTGAGATTGTGAAAAACACTGCATAAATGCAATTCTGTCATGCACTATATTGCAGACCAATGCAGGCACCCGAAGTGCACCTACAATATAACGTCGCTATGCCCTACCATGGCTGCATTGACATCAGTTTACTGATGCGTAGCTCGTATCCTAGGAAACTGCCATCACCAGGCATGGCTGGAGAGGATAGCCCTGATCTTCCAGAAGACACAGAAACTTCCCTTCCAGCATAGTCAAGTGCTGTCACACTGGATTGCCTTAAAATTAACAAATCACGGCAGCTGCCAGAGAAATGCTAGTTGCAAACAAGCTGGACATTTTCGGGAGTGCAATTCTTGCCTGTCGACCTAAGAGGTTGCACAGATCAAGGGAGCACATTTAGCCTCATGGGTGCACTCTTGGCAATCCTGTCATTCTGCTCTGTCAGACCGGTACCAGTTGTCCACGGGGAAGGCAGGTCTATGCTTATGGTAGAGATGAGCTTTCGCTCAGTTTGCAGCATGTAGCACAATTCACTGACGGCTTCCTTTGTAAAGTACTCCGCACACAAGCCTCATTTCTGGGACAACTGGAGGCAGGAGTACCTAGCCCTGTATTTTCTGATTTGGGGGTACCAAAGAATGGGCGCTGTGCAGTTAGTGGAATGTGAGTAACCCTACAACAAAAGGCATAAAGCTGGGGGGGGGGGCAAAGCGCTTGTCGATAGGAAGAAAAAAAACAAGGAAAGAATCCCCTTAGCAAGAAGCTTTCTGCGAATCATTACAAAATACACACCTATCTCTTTTGAAGGGAGTGTCTAGTGACACCACTATGTCAGCCAATGAGTTTGAGGCGGGAATTATGGCAGGAGTTACTGCAAACTGTCTATTTTATAGCAAATAAGTTTATTTGCTCAGAAAATAGCAAAGCAAACAATGTCTATTTACAGAGTCTATTTAATTAGAGTCTCTCTGAACTACAGGAAACAGAAATCATGACCAAAACTACAGCAACGTCTCCCGATTAAAGCAGGGTGATTTCTTCGGCAAAATGCAGTGAGTGGAGGATAGTTACAGAATACAAATTATGCGCGTAAAATCAATCCCAGTCAGTCACTTACAGCAGTGCGGTCTCCAGGCGTGATTGACGGGGGAATTACCCGATCATCTCCATTCTGGCCGGGAGTAGTGGCATCACTTTATGCAGCCCTCTTTGAATGCTCTGCCACCTTTCCTGCAGCACCGAGAAATCCTGGATGCATGCTTTGTATGGGCAAGTACATAACTGGGCATAGTAGAGGCATTAGTCACCTCTTTCGGGTACAGGGCTTCTGCCGCGTAGGAGAAATGACAGCAGAAAGTGGAATGGCTGCAAAGGTGGATCGGAATCCTGTCCTTTCCCACTCAAGCACCAGCTGAAAATCAGATGGTGTATTGCGAAAGATCCAGGCTTCTTTTGACTATCCTATTTGAGGTCACAAAGTGCCATATTGTGCGGCAGAAGAAGCATTCAGATTTTCCAACATTTTTTCTCGTCATCGGCTGGGAATTTCACAAGGAGTAAGGAAGCAAATGGCCCCACCTTATGAAGCACATGAAAGGCCCAATTCCTTTCCGTAAGTAAAGAACTCTGTGGGGCTGCAAACCCGGCGGTTTCAGCTAGGATCCCCTACCCAAGAAAGGAAAAGACAAAGTGCCCCTTTGTAAAGGGGGCTGAAAAATTCACAAAACAGACCCCAGGAGGGCCCCCACTTCTGCCACCAAAGCAGCTGCTGCCCCCTGGCCCCATCTGGCAAAATGGCCACCAGTGTTGTTTCCTCCCAAGCTCTCAGCTTGTGGCCCCAGCCTCTGGCCTTGTCCCCTAGCCTTATTTGGGCTGGGAAGAGGCTCTATACTCTCCACAAGGCCCTTGCGGAAACTCCAAGGCAAGTCAGGGACCCAGGGCATCCATAGGAGATACATACCTGACTGCTTTAATTATACATATGGTGCGTACCAAAACTATTCATCTGAGGTTTTTCTTCTTCCCCCTTTGATTTCATTCTGGATCATCATGTACCACCATCATCCAATAAGCTTTATTACACCTCAATCAATTTTTCATTTTCGCAAGTGTAGCATTGATCCAATACACAGTACAAATATCAGTCCGAGAGTTAGTGTGACTGAGACAACGTGTTCAGATTGGAATATACTCTTAAAAGCGTATGCCCTACTCACTTGCCATTTAATGCTGCCACTCCCACTGTGCTTCTAGCAATGGACATACTGGCCACGTAGGTCCACTGGCGTGCTTGTGGATCCCATCTTTCTACCGTGTTGAGGTAACTCCAACCATCGTGGCCACCTACTGCATACATTGGTCCTTCTAGCACTGCAACACCTGAAAAAACACGGAAATCTGTTGATGGAGTGGACAGGAACGAGGAAGCATGATACACAAGATATCGAGGAACTATGATACACAAGGTATCACAATTGTGTGGGACAGGCTGGAGGAACCAGAGGGCCATTTCCTGTCCATCATTTTCCATGTGTGAGAAGGAATGTTGTATAGAATTTTTGCATCAACTTGCTTTCCTGTTCCAATTTAAAACAAAGCTGTTTCTTACAGTGTACGTGCTCCAATCCTGACTCGTGTTACACCAATAATAGTGATGCATATTATCATTTATCAAGTAGAATTTTTATACTAATCATTTTTTTTAAAAACAATCCATCTTTTTATACTTTAATTTACCACATGGATTACTGGAGACAAATGTAACAGTAAGCCATTGTATCTGAAGTTTGCCGCACACTAGGGGGAACTCTAAATAATTACAGAGCAGGGGGCATTCCACAGGTAAGACATAGCACATGATTTTAGAATAAATCTGTTTTTATGGTTTTAATTTGATTGCAATCAGGACTATATTGACCAGAAAACTTTTCAGTGTTCCTACTTTACATCCATTTTGTTTATAGTTCACTTTTGTTTTGACCTCAAGCTGTTTTCTATTTTCTCCTCTACCCTTCTTTCAAGTCAGGAAGACGTTGATTGTGGTTTTTTATTTTCCTCTCCCAAATAATGTCTTTCCTCTTCTCCTCCAGGCATTGACTTCCTCGCTGAGGTCCAGTTCCATGGCTGCTGACTGAATCTCCAGCACCTCACTCACGTGAACCTTTTCAGTGAGTGTCGGAGCACGTTCTGCGAGCGTCGGTCGGCTATTCAGTTCGTGCCTGGTCCTATCCTCATCAGTGTCCACACAAACACGCCCCAGTTCCAGTACTGGTAATTGTGGAGCAAGAAGCCTGGATGATTTCCCCTCCCGGAGTACTGTGGATAACTGTAGCATGGTGGCTGACATCAACCAACTTGGTACGAAGCCAACATCAATCTTAATCAAGCTACAAGGAGATGTCGCCTAATGGCAGCATTGAGACTAGAAATTCATATGAGAGAAAATCACTATGTACGAGAGGCCATTAATAGTGTACACTGTAACTATGTAACAAAACTACTCAGATCAACCTTAGATAATATTACTCGGGTTAAAACAAAGTTGATCCAGATGAAAGTGGTCCTTTTTTCCAAATGCAAACACTAAAAAAATGCATATCGGCAATGACCTTCGGAGGATAGTGATCTCACTGGTGATATTAAGGGTCCACTCTAGCGTTGATGCTGTAGCGTTGATGCAAAGCAGTTTCACAACAACTTACATTTATATAGCTCGTTTAACATAAGAAAATGTCCCAAAGTGCTTCACAACTAGCTTCAAGGAAAATGGAATAGCTCCAAGGTGGAAAGGGGGCTGATTAGGAAGAGTGATTGAAAGCTTGGTCAAAAGGCTTCGCATCAATGCTAACCATTGTGTGAATGCACGTAAAACATCTTTACCCTGTAAAGCATTGCAATATTAGCCAACTAGTTTTGCCCAAATGTCAAACTTTGAATATATTCAGTGATCTGAAAGCTTCATTACTGTAAGTACTTACCTAGTGTCACAGTGAAATATTACTCTGCAGCTCATTTCAAGTTTCCATTGCATCTTTATTAATAAGATGTAATTCATACATATTTATTGGTTCTTAACAAAACACTGTTTTAAAGTCTTAGAATGACCGTCGCACATGGTGCACGCTGCGTTAGGTAGGAGGTGGGGAGATAACCTCTTTGAGTTAAAAAGTGCACAGTCCTGTAATATGCAGTAAAGTATAAAGGACAAATGAGACAGGGTTGTATCAGTTAGTCCTGTGACAGTATGTTCCAACTTTAATAAGAAAAATGTCAAAATGAATGCCCTCAATATGGGCTTCAATCAAGGCATTACAAAGATGATAAATGATGCTATTTCCAAAACAAAGGCCTGCAAGGAAAGACTGTCCCATCTAAGGTCAGCCTTACTTTCCCTGTAATTACCAGGCTTGCCTTCAGGGAACCATTCTTACAAAGTGAGCAGGAAAATTCTATTACATTTAATTGGTTTCCAAAGTCTCTGCTTGTTGAATTATTTATGCTAGGATATTGGAATAGGATTTTTTTTCCCCCCGACTCCTGTTTGAAGGTGTCGGCGAAATGTCGAGGATCAATGCAGTTCATTTCACTCATCTCTGTCACATAATTTTATATCTCTGTATCAGTTGCAGATTGAAATTCCTCACACCAGTTCAGGTAAGAGTGCACACAGTCAAATGTATCTTTATTAGGGATTCATGGCAGCAACTGCAATTCTACAAGCAGTGTTGAGCGCCTGGTATATCCATGTTCAATAACTAATCACTCCTATTGACATATATACCCTTTTGAACTTGGTGAAAAAAATACAAAAAATGATGGGTACAAGTTGCCAAGAGATGTAGATTCAGTTGGATAAAATTCAGTTACTAATTTTATTTAAAAAACAAGGGCCCGGTAGCACAGGGGTATAATCTGTACTTTTTGTTTTGTGATTCTGTACAGGGAGATTGAAGCACCTTTATTAATCGTATATTAAATGATAACAAACAGGCCAGACTTCAGAGGAATTCTCTTCTGCTGTTCAAGTGGTTACTAACCACCACTAACTTCTGTTCAAGTGGTTACTAACCACCACTAAATTATCACACGGTTATCAATTTAGTAAGGCAATTGCTTAACAGCTACTTCATCGCCAAAACAAATGTCCGCTGAGATGTTTGACAGCCACACACCCAGTCAATAATGGCTCATAACATCCGTCATTTTTTTCTCTCGCTAGCTGTGAATTGCCAGGTCCAGGTTTGAAGCAGTGACAAGTTTACATTTTTAACAGTCATCCAAAACATTCGCTCGATTACCCTGTCACAGTTACAGGCTCTCCAACTACAGCCCATTTTGGTTACACACAGACCGAGCAATAAGCTATCAAACCACTACGTCTTTCGGATGAGACGTTAAACCGAGGCCTGGCCTGCCCTCGCAGGTGGACGGAAAAGATCCCATGGCACTATTTTGAAGAAGAGCAAGGGGCGTTCTCCCTGGTGTCCTGGCCAATATTTATCCCTCAATCAACATCACTGAAACAGATTATCTGGTCACTATCACATTGCTGTTTGCGGGAGCTTGCTGTGCGCCAATTGGCTGCCGTGTTTCCTACATGGCAACAGTGACTACACTTCAAAAGTACTTCATTGGCTGTAAAGTGCTTTGGGACTTACAATCAAAAAGCATATCAGTTGATTAGCTACCATTTTAAAGGGCAGTGGCACTTTTCTCATCTCCTGTCAAATTCACACAATTAGCAGAAGTTTAATATTACATTTGTTATTCAATTGTTTTTTTAAAGTTAACATTGGGCCATCCCTTTTAGGGATTGAAAGAAATACAATGTGCACCTTTATGCAAAATAAAAATGGTTCCAGTTATCTATTTACATGAATCTAAATTCTTCTCAGCCCTGATCCTAGTGCTGCGTTAAAGACAGCTGTATCAGAGTAAATAGTTTTGAGTGAGGTTGTATTAACCAACAAGGCCATTGGTTTGTGATTTTTCAGCTGAAATGGATGGAATTGTGGAATGCAGTTCGCAAAGCACCAGTAAAACTGATGGACACCTGCATAATAAAAAAGGGAATTTGATTTATTCATCCATCGTAAACCAGTGGCCCACATGAGAAACATCTGGGAATTACGCAATGCAATTCGAAAAATTCATGGAGTTCCACGTAATAAAGCGGACTTTGATTTATTGAGTCACAGTAAACCAGTGACCCTGATAATGATGCATCAAAATGGTACACCGTGGACACATGGCAACTGACAACATAACTTTGAATCTCAGACATGGCATCATCAGAGAGGGCTATTTTCTGTCATCTATTTTCCTGTATTGAGTGTATTGAAAAAAAACTTAAACAGGGGAAACTTTCAGGTAAAGGAACTTGCACTGTATGAATTGTCACATATATACATTTAATCAACAGTTGTTATTGTAGACTATACCATTAGTTATTAACATCTGTTATAACCTCACTTCATCCCCTTCTCTCAGTAACATATTTTGTATTTTCTTTCTGTGCTAACATTGTTTCCATGGTAATACTAGTTACTTCCATTGGATTAGCAAGAACTTTCTAGTCATTAGAACAACCTCATTAACAATTTTTTGTTACAAAACCATCAATTCTCCCTTACCGCAGTCCCCTTCTCCAATAGCCGCACACTCCTACATGTGCAGTTCTCTTTATTCCTACTAAACCGACTCCACTTATATATCAAGGCACACTGTTTCACACGCAACTTTAGCTCTTAAAGACAAGCATACTTTATACCAGAGGTTCCCAAACTTTACTTATTGCGTACCCGCTTCCTGATCTACCCACGTACCCCTACCAGCATACAGGTTTAATATTTTAGCCCCTTTATTGTCCAAGCATTGTACAAAATGTACAAATTATAATACACATATACAACTTAAAATCCACCATTAGACAATTTCTCCCGTGTGCCCCTCCAGAGATGTCTCACGTAGCCCCAGGGGTATTCGTACCATAGTTTGGGAACCCCTGCTTTATACATTACTAAACTTTCACGAATTTCCAGCAATGCTATTTAATGTACCACTTGTGAAAGATAAATAGTTACTTAAATTAGAGAAACAATTAAGAACCACTGAAGGGCCGTGCAGCCCAATAACAACTGCAAAATGTTTCCAACTTTGTTTCACCCACCTGCGGTCCCTAACTAAATCAGGACATTTACCACATTAATCAGTCTAGGACATTAAAAACCAACTTCAATTACTACCCACCTGGGAGTCTATTTTCCTCATGATGTCAACTATAGCGTAGAAATTGGTGCCAAAACCTACTTGTTTTCATACATTCCCTTAACACTGCATCATTATCACCTAAAATGATTCCCTCCATTCATAAAGTGTTGATTTGTAAATAGTGAAAGTGGAGAGAAATATTAGGGACCTGTTAACAACTTGCTAATGTTGGGAATGTGCTTGTTAGACACATTTGCTCTCCTCAATTTAGAAACCATTTAAAAAGGATGATATTCTCTGTTAACAGGTAAAACTGTCAAAGGGTTATATTATCCTCTGCATGTAAAGTCAAAGAAAATTGGGCCCAGGTTTTGCTGGAGTGGGGCATCTCAAAGCATGTCCAGTTAGTTAGACCGTTTTTCCCCTCACCCTTCAGCTCGAAAATGCTTTTCACTGCAAATTGCTGGAAGTGCGAGCTGATAACGAGGGCAACGGGGCATCTGGGACCTCGGTGAATGACAGAACCAACAGTCTATCTCCTTAACCAATGAGATTCAAGGATAGAGAAAGAAACAGAGGAACGACAGAGAAGGAAATAGGGCGAATTAGAGTCAAATCAGGTACAGAAAGAGAAATAAAGAGAGGGAAAGAAAGATTGGATTAAGGGAGAGAGAGAAAAAGAGAGACAGAATGGAAAAGTAAGAAAAACATTAAACATTTTATGCTGCGGCTGAAAACTTGGTCAAAAAGGTAGGTTTTAAGCAGTGTCAAAGGCTGCAGAGAGATTGAGAAGTTGGAGGAGGCAAATAATGTATCTTGGTCACAGTCACAGAGGATGTAATTTGTGACTTTGATTGGGGCCGTTTGAGCGCTTTGGCGGAAAATCTGATTGGAGAGATTCAGACATGGAGTTGCGGGGAAAATGGGCACGGATTTGGGAGGCAACAATACATTCAAGGGCTTTGGAGTAGAAAGTAAGGTTGGAGATGGAGGCGATACTTCGCAAGCACAGAGGGATTGAGTGTGGTTATTTTCAGAAAACGGGTGATGACAGGGGTTTGGAAAGGGAGGGGAATAGCACCTTGAAGAGCTGGGTATGCTGAATCCTTACTTTAGGTTGGTGATTCCACAGGGCCTTGTAAGTCTCAGAGCCTCCACCTGCCCCTTACCAGGCCAGAGGCTTAGGAGGGGGGGGGGTTGGGGCTGGGACTTCCAACACTGGAAGTTCCTACTTAACCAGCCTCATATGGACTCATCACATCATCATGGTGGTACCACTGCTAGGACCAGGTGTATGAGGCCACCAGAAGGTGCATATGAGCCCCACCTGGGGATCTTGGCCTAGACCTCTGAAGAATTGTTTTAAATAATTACAAAGGAGGCTAATGGGGTGACTTTTCTGTTTTGCCTGGGTTGGGGGAGGGGGGTGGGGGGCGGGGGTGGTGCAGCTCTCCCCTCCCATGCCCAGCTACTCTTCCATCACAGTTTGCAGCCTCTGGATCGAGACAGAGTCCCCAGATGCGTTCCTAGTGGCATGGGTGTCTGCTTGCCAGTGGTATGGAAAGCAAGGGACATCTCCCTGACCCTACTAACTTTGGCAGGGTCAGCAGTCGAGAGCCCAGGTAGGTGCATCCTGGCATTTACAACAGGAACTGCTCCCTGTGGAATTTTAGCCCCACTCTCTGTCTCTGGTGAGAAAGACCTTTTTGACTAACACTTTCCTTCTCTCTCCTGTATCTCTCTTTCTCCCTTGCTTCTTATTTCTTTCTCATATCAAAATTAAGCGATGAAAAACAGTGTCAAATTTATACTGTATGACAGTAGACCAATCGGATTCCTGTGTACCTATGACCAGTAGGTCTTTCTAAATCATATCACAGTATTTAGTTTGGTCAATCTGAAAGTATATTGAGTTCCTAGCAGTTACTTCCTTTGAATCACTATCAGTTTAAGCTGCAGGTGGAGGTTCCTCCAGAACTGACGTACAGCAAGTGTAATGTTCACAGTTCTTGTTTTGGACCAATGCTCTCAAAGACAGTCAAACCTTTATCTCTATCATGACTTGGTGGTTCTGCACAACCTAACCTGACATGAACTCAGGCAAGATATGGAACTACTTGAAGACATGGTGCAATAGTTTTTTTTTTCTCAAAAGGATGCCAATTCTGCCTGAGGATATAAGAACATAAGAAATAAGAGCAGGAATAGGCCACTTGGCCCCTCGAGCCTGCTCCGCCACTCAATAAGATCATGGCTGATCTTGGGCTCAAAGCCACTTCCCTGCCCGCTCCCCATAACCCTTCACTCCCTTATCTTGCAAAAATCTGTCCATCTCCACCTTAAATGTATTTAATGACCCAGCCTCCACAGCTCTCTGGGGCAGAGAATTCCACAGATTTACGACCCTCTGAGAGAAGAAATTCCTCCTCATCTCAGTTCTAAAAGGGCGACCTTTATTCTAAAACTGTGCCCCCGAGTTCTAGATTTCCCCACGAGGGGAAACATCCTCTCTGCATCTACCTTGTCGAAGAAATACAAGCTTTGGTGTGCAGTGAACAAGGAAATGCTGTGGAATCTTCCCTGAGGGTCACAAGAATGGATCCTGTTCATCATCGAAGAAGTGCGTATGTCAGAAGGCAGGAAGAATCACTTTACATCCAAGGCTATTCATCCTGCTAAAGAATAAAGTTGTGCACACATATTTTGGTGTAAAGCTGTCAACGTTTGTTCATTATAGGATCTATTCTCGAGTTTGAAGACCCACGTAAACTGGTTATTGGGGATTAATGTTGATGCACCGTAAATCTGCAGAGTTTACGGAGTGCTCGAGTTCCTCATGCACTTTAATGTCCATTTTGTGGAGTAAATAAAGTTAAATGGAAAACGTGCTGGCCCAGGCATATATCCTGATACACCTTGACCAGGATAGGGCCAGGCTAGAGCATACCCCAATTTCAGGCTATCTTGAATTATTTAGTGTTGCACATTATTTTGATCCAGAAGCAGAACTAGAAGATCAAATGGTCAATGTGGTTTTATCATCTCTAATAGGTTACAGTGATGATATTTACGATGATCATAGCTGTAACTCAAATAAACCTGTTAGCCTTATTTACCAATAAAATTTGCCACCCAGAAACTTCATTAACCAGCTTTTTTTCTTTCCACTGATCTATTTCTCAGTTTAACGATTTCAGTGTTAAATTGATTGGCCACAACTGCACACGCGAAGCTGATTTAAAGGCTGCACCATTAGTTAAATAATTAGTATTATACAAAATTAATTAGGCTGGATTAATACGAGTTCCTAATAAGGACTGTGGGTCCAGTGAGTGTCTCACTCTTCTTTCAATCTGTATTCCAGTGGTCAGTTCACAAACACAGGTATATGCGCATTCTCCACAGCACTGGAATACCAAAGGAACTGGGACTGCTCTCACTGCTTTTAGGCTGAAAATAGAGAGTAAATCTGTTAATTGCTTTCATCATTGATAAATAAAGAATATTGTTACTGACTCCATTTAGCTATAAACAGAAGCACTGGGGTCGATACTCACTACCTTCGCCTGGTGTTAATGGCCCAGTAAAGAACTCTAAATGGGGGTCAGTGGCCTTACTACCCCGTTAACACCGGCCATGCGACCAGCTCCATTTTGAAAGGGGCCTACTGCCAGTTGTTCAAAGAGCCCGCCTGTTTCAGACGATAGGCCCCTATGACATAAGTAGGACCCCGGTTGCCATTTTAGGCTCCGAACAGTTCCACGGCCGATAGAACCGAAGAGGCCCGTGAAAGATAAGTATTGAATTATTTTTCTGGGCCCAAGGAGGAGCAGGAAAGAGACCAGGCGGTCATTCCCGGTAAGCTCTGGTGATATTTGCAGTGTCATTATGGCCCCCACAAATGGGATAAAGGGCCAGAATTCCCTGGTTCTACTGTCAGTGCAACACCATTTCATATCAGTTGAAGGCCATCTTGTCCTGTAAGTCCAATGCTGAAAGTACATGAAGCAGTGATAATGTCAGGGAACATAGCAACAGGAGTAGGCCATCAGCCCTCAAACCTGTTCTGTCTATGGAACACCATAGCTTATGTGCCAAAGTGGATGCCTTAAGTGCTTTGGCATCACCCTGCTAGGTTTGCTTCCAGGCATTCACTGTCAAATTGCATTTTTCCTATAAATTCCAGTACATGTAAATCATTTATTCCCTAGTTACCTTATGGCAACAGAGTACTGAATAACAACTGGTACCTTCAACATAGTAAATATCCCAAGGGTTTCACAAAGGCAAAACAGATGCCGAGCCGTGGTTGAAAACAAATATATCCCTAATGAATCATTTTAAGCTGTTTGTGTATAACTGTAAAAAGTGTAATCTTCAGAGCCCATCAGAAGTCTCTGATGCTGAAACTCCACTGTTCAAATCTAATGGCCATTTGTAACAAAACCGTGTAATGCCCATTTCTGTCAAGATCAGCCCTAATGCTTATCCCCAGTCTTTAACTCCAATAATCAGCTGTAAAAATACATCTGTATAATGCTCATCTTTTCTGCTGAACCTTTACCTCTCTCCCTGACTCTTAATTATAATGCTCGTTGTGAGCACTCATCCCTGGTGCTCATCCCTAATGCTTGCCCTCAGTGCTTATCTACAATGATCATTATTCAACAGTATCTGTAATGATATCATGAACACTCATCTCAAATTATCATTCTTAATTCTCATCACTCACATTTGTAGTGTCCATCCAAGTACTCGGCAACAACACTTACCTCTGATGCTTAACCATATCGTTGGATGGTATGTTATTTGGCTATCTGTAGATGCTTCAGCTAAAGTAACATGGTTTAGTCTTCTACTGTTGGTTTCCCACAACAGATAATTAGGGACAACTGGGAGAATGAAGGGACTGAGTCGCATGGTGAGAAGGCAGCAAAGTGGGGTTGAGATCAAACAAAAAGTGTTGGAGGGGAGACTTGTTATGCTACAGAGCCATTTCCTATTCCTAAATTATGCATTTTTAAAGCGACTATGCAACACACTTTCGGAGAACATTTATTAATGGAGGTTAGTGACTAAGATATAGAGGTATGGAATAGTGGGTTGGGTTCTAGATAGAAAACTGTCTTAAAAATAGAAAACAGAGGGTAACCCTAATTGTACCCCAGGAGTGAAAGACATATATATAATACTGAGCTGAGGATTTATGGGCTGGATTTTCATTGACCCGTGGAGGTGGGTTTGGAGGCGTGTGGGGGGTTAAAATTGCGAAAACTGGCGGGCGGGCACAAGTCCTGCCTCCATCCCGCCTCCACGCAATTTTCATTAAATCGTGTCTGCTGGTCCCGACTCCGTCCCGCCTCTAAGAGACGGGATAGGCTATTAAGGCCCTTAACAAGCACTAAATTGGCCCTATAATGCCATTTTGAAAGGCCTTTGTGATTTTAACCCTTGTTCTACGTGAAGCACGCCTGTTCTGAACCACGATTGTGAAACCTGGCGGGAGCACATTTGCCTGGCTGGATATCTCTCTCTCTCTCTCTCTCTCTCTCTCTCAGTGGTGGGTAAAAATATCTGGGAGCAGACTTAGGGCTGCTGCTGCTCATTTTGCATCCAGGTCCTCTCGCAGCAAAGGCCAGGCAGTCTTTGAAGACCTTCAATGCAGCAGCAATGATGACATCATCAGAGGCGACTTTCAGACTGAAAACACTAATTGGTTCATGGGTTCCCACATACTGGAACTCAATTGCCCAATTAGGTGAAAATTGCATCAATCTCCCACATCCAATTGCAGTCGGGTGGATAACACGACCCCAACCCGCCCCAGTATCAAAATCCAGCCCTATGTCTTTTTAGTATCTAGAGCTTCATGGCCACAATGATGGTGCAGGATTTCTTCAGTGAGAAGCAAGTGCTGAGGTCCCATACCTCTGTGTCCTTTTCCCTATAGCAGTTCCGTGCTGAGGTAAATTAAATATCGCAAAATAACTGCCATAAAATTCAATAAGCTCCCGTCTTCCTTCTCAGGTGGACGTAAAAGATCCCATGGCACTATTTGAAGAACAGCAGGGGAGTTCTCCCTGGTGTCCTGGCCAATATTTATCCCTCAACCAAAACCTAAACACAGATTATCTGGTCATTATCACATTGCTCTTGCTGGGACCGTGCTGTGCGCAAATTGGCTGCCATGTTTCATTTTTTTACAAAATTGAGAGGTCGCACAACACCAGGTTATAGTCCAACAGTTTTATTTGAAATCACAAGCTTTCGGAGCTTACTACTCCTTCGTCGGGTGAAGTAAAAAGATACAGAATCGCCAAATCGCTTTGGCGATTCTGTATCTTTTTACTTCACCCGACGAAGGAGTAGTAAGCTCCGAAAGCTTGTGATTTCAAATAAAACTGTTGGACTATAACCTGGTGTTGTGCGACCTCTCAATTTTGTCCACCCCAGTCCAACACCGGCATCTCCGCATCATTTTTTTACAACAGTGATTACACTTCAAAAAGTACTTCATTGGCTGTAAAGCGCTTTGGAATGTCCTGAGGTCATCAAAGATGCTATATAAATGCAAGTCTTTTTCTTTTCTTTATAAGTAAGTTGAAACCTTTGCCCCTATCTTGTGTTTCTCTCTCTCTCACATGGCAGCTGTCGATCATTCTGCCATTTACACTTCATCTTTTGTTTCTTAACTTGTCCATTTACCATCTCATTTTGCCTCGCACCATCATCCCTTTTGTCAGTCAATCTCTCCTGCCTTCCATCCTATCACAGACCTTCCCTTTTGTTCTTTACTCCCCTCCCCCCTTTCCCTGCTCCTACACTTGCTTAAAAACCTGTTCCATCTCCAACTTTTTCCAGTTTTGACGAAGGGTCATCGACCTAAAACGTTAACTCTGTTTCTCTCTCCACAGATGCTGACTGACCTGCTGAGTATTTCCAGCATTTTCTGTTTTTATTCCTAATTTAATGTCTGTCTTTTCAGTGAAACCTCCAAGTTGCATCTGCTTATGTCACAATCCTATATTTAAAGGAAAAAAAATGCATTAAGGTGTGACATCTACATAGATTTTAGTGCAATTAAGCAACTATTTGGCTACCTATTTCATTGCAATATTTTTTAAAGGAATACTTTGCGATTCAAGTGGTCTATTCTAGACCATTGAGAAAAACATATTCTAGGTTAATCCTTCAAGTGACTTGCTCCAGCCATCTGTGATGGTGCTGGAAACAATGTGAATAGTGAGCTATTGGCCCTGTATTTTCCGGGGCCTACGGGTGCGTATGCGCCCGTAAGGGCCCTGCAAGTTCTGGGTTTTCGCGCTCGAAGCGCATGCGTGAAAACCCGGAACTTGCGATCTGTCAAGAATCTTCTTGACAGATCATAGCCATCCCCGGGAAAGGGGCATCCGCGGGCGGAGAGTTGGGCTATTTGCGTTAGGCCTGCATTTACCA